>RXID01014901.1:325742-588176 GCA_005019695.1 Trichopus zeylanicus subsp. travancoricus
AAATTTAATATTTATACATTACAAAATAGACTGGGACGAAGGCGGAACGGCCTCAGCGCGCCGGGGATGGAAGCGGAGGTCGGGGACGGAGGCGCCCGCGAGCTGGCGGCTGGAGCGGAGGCCGAGGCCGTTCCGCCCCCACGTGTCGGGGACGGAGGCCGAGGCTCCGGCGCGCCGAAACCCGAGCGCAAACGACCACAGCTGAGGCCGTTCCGCCTCCGTCCCTGGCGCGCGGGCGCGAATTTTTGCAAATAACACCCCGAAATTATTCAAATTTACAGAAAAGTCTCCGAAATTCGGATTTTTGCAAATAACACCCCGAAATTATTCTGAATTATAAAAAAGTCCCGAATTTTCTTATAAAACCCTATTCTTCCCACTGTAGCCCTAAACTTAAAATTTCAAAATTACAAGTTTCATATTGTACATTTACAAATAGATCCCTTGATTTTTTTTTAAAATAAATTAATATTTTAATCATTTTTAATATTAAATTTCACTAAAAATACCGTGAAAGTTTTAAAATTTCAAATTATAAATTACAAGTTTACTATTTTTACATTTAAAAATAGACCACTTTTAATATTTTTCTTTATAAATACGTCCAAATTTTATTTATTTTATAAGTAAATTTTATAAATAAATTATCGAAGGTTTCAAAACTTAAAATTTAAAATTTTTACAAATACACCTCTTAAATTTTTATAAATACACCCTTAAGTTTTCACAAATATGAGGGGTGTATTTGTAAAAATTAGTTTTAAAAAAAATTTAGACTTATTTTATAAAAAAAAAAATTAAGGGTCTATTTTGTAATGTATGAATATTAAATTTGTAATTATAAATGTAAAAATCACTAATGTCTTTTTTGTAAAATTTTACTTAAAATATGATAAAAAATATTTTACTTTAAATTTTAAGTTTAGGGCTAAGTAGGAAGAAGAGAGTTTTATAAGAAAATTCAGGATTTTTTATAATTCGGAATAATTTCGTTGTGTTATTTGAAAAAATCCGAATTTCGGAGACTTTTCTGTAAATTTGAATAATTTTGGGGTTTTATTTGCAAAAATCCAAAATTCGGGACTTTTCTGCAAAAATCCGAATTTCGGCGCCGGGGACGGAGGCGGAGGCCGGGGCGTCGGCGAGCCGGCGGCGGGAGCGGAGGCGGAGGTTGAGGCCGTTCCGCCCCCACGTGCCGGGGACCGAGGCCGAGGCCGGCGCGCCGGCACGCGAGGGCGGAACGGCCTCGGCCTTGGTCGTCCGCCCCCGTGTGCTGGCCTCGGCCTCCGTCCCCGGCACGCGAGGGCGGAACGGCCTCGGCCGTGGCCGTCCGCGGCCGGGTTTCGGTGCGCCGGCGCCCCGACCTCCGCCTCCGCTCCCGCCGCCGGCTCCCGCCCGGCCTCCGCCTCCGCTCCCGCCGCCGGCCTCCTCCTGCAAAAATCCGAATTTCCGGGACTTTTCTGTAAATCGGAATAATTTCCGGGGGTTTATTTGCAAAAATTCGAATTTCAAGGATGTTTTTGTAAATTTGAGTTATTTCGGGGTGTTATTTACAAAATACTGAATTTTGGGCGTTAAATATAAAAAAATAAGTTTTTAGAGGTATATGTGTAAAATAACCGAAGGTAAAATCAGAATTTTTTGGCAAAATTTTGATTAAATAATAATCAGGGGCTGTGGGTAAATATTTTCGAATTTGAGGGGTGAGGGTAATTAGGGTTTAGGATTTAGGGTAATTACGGAAATTACGGGAGGTTAAGCGTAATTAAGGCTAATTATGGGAGTTATCCGTAATTATCCCAATAAATTATTTTTAACTACTGTTAAAAATGAGTTGGAAGTGAAATAAAGTAAATTCTTCACATTTTTATTCATTCCTGAACAAATGAATAGTCCGTGAGTCACAATAACTTTTAAAGGATTACGTGTCCACTTATATATATATATCTATAATCAAGAATAAATGTATATGGTATTTGGTTTATATTTGTTCATAATAAGGTATAATTAATATAATCAAAAGCAACCATCTAAATTTATAGAGAAATTTACATAGATGATTACTAATTAGGACCGTTCAAATGTTAGGCGACCGCCCAACTAATTTGTATTGTTTTCAAACACTGTGCCAATTTTTTTAGCTAAAATTAAACATAATTACTTACTTGAGTAGAACAAGAAGAACAAAAAGGCAGCATCCATTAATTGGTCGGAATAATTCCCAAACCAGAGAAAAAACTTGTGGAGAACGACAGATCCCTCGAATCCTTCCCTCTCGCATTTGTACTCGTCAGCCGTGTTATGAACTTAAAAACGCAAGTGACGAATCGCTAAAGCCGACCATGATGACCCCAAAGACAAGCTTTACCACATAATCCTCCATAATTAATTCCCCACACAAGATTGAAGAAGACAGCACAAATCAATGTCAAATTCAATATCTATTCCCATTTCCAACTTTCATTATGTACAGATTTTGATTAAATAATTAACCACAGATAAGAACAAATTTTCAATTCTTCTAATCTTCTTTCTTTTTCTTTTGTATCAAACTTGGATTGAAAGCACAAGAATCAAAAGTATCCACTAACTCTACCCTAAAATCATCACCAGCATCAAAAGAGTCAATACAGAATTCCACCCACCATTACTGCTACAAATTTTGCTTCTTCTGAACGAAGAAGACGAAGAGTAAGCGTCAGACTCCAGCAAGGAACTGAACTTGAAGTCAGGATTTGAGCCATACAACGACTGCACACCCTGCACGTCGTCCACCCTGAGCTCCGTCTTCGTCGTCCTCGGGCTCAAGCTCGGGTACATCACGGCTTCCTTCACCGACGAGTGCGCAAGCCCGAGCACATGTCCGATCTCATGCGTCGCCACAGACTCCAAATCCACCGCCACGTCGGAGTCTTCCCGCTGCAAGTCAACCGACCACTGCTCCGCCGCGTCAAAATGAAGCCGCCCGCTCTCTGGCGAGAATGCGTGCGCTAGCACGCCTAGCTTGCCGTCGAACGGCTCCCCGTCCCCATGGTCTCCGCTGTAAAAAGCTAGCTTCACATCGGCCGATTCGTAATCCCCCGCTTCGACGAAGTTCACCGGTATGACCTGCGACCACCGGTCCAACGCTCGACGGAGCACGGCGCGAATCTCCGGCCGGGGAATATAGTTGATGGTATCAAACGGGGAGAGCGAGTAGGAGAGAGTCATCCGTCGGCCCCGCGTCCAGCGGGGTTGTCCGGGAAAGAACGCAAAGGTTTTCCGGCGGGGCCCGGCAGAATCCGACACGCCACAGCGCGGGGACATAACCAGCGACATCGTCTTTGCGTCAAGACGGCCAGTGACCGGGAGACCGAGCTTTGATTGATACAAATTCACGGCAGCCTCAAGGGAGTCGTCAAATGCGTCAGTGAAGTTGGCGGTGACAGGGAGATAGCCGAAGCGGCTGAAGTATCGTTTCAGCTCCGCTACGCCGGCAACTAGGCTGCCGCGCTCGGCGTCGATTAGGCGGTCGAAAGCTTGCCACGTATTGCTTATCTGGTTCATTTGGGCATCTCTGGAGGTTGGTACAGGTCGGGAGGTGACGAGAGAGAGGGAGAGAAGTAGAAGAGGAAGCATGTCCGGTTCGTTAATGGGGGCGTTGGGAGGGACCATGGATATAACCGGTGTTCGATGTGGGTTTTTGTCGTTGGAGCAGGAAGCCAGATTCCAACAGTCTTGTTGGAAGATTCTGACTTGCTCTCGTGTTTTTGTCAGGCAGGTGAATGATTCCGGCGGTTGGTGAGCGACCGAGGAGGAGCCAGAGGCCTTTTTACGTTTGCACCTTTGCTTCTTTCTGGGGACTTTCAGGTTCTTCTTTCTCCCAGCAGATTTTCTGCTTTATTTTATTTTATTTTTCCGGCGAGTGGACATCAAATCGAATGAAGTTATGTTCTTGGTTTTAATTGACGGATTGTTGGTGAATTCCAAGCGCCAGGTGCGGGTATTATTATGCTGATGTGGTCATGATCAACGCCAGGTTTATCAGGATTGGATTAGGCACGGAAAACGGATTCAGTCACTTGTCAGATCCCATCGGTTGGATCAGATCTAACATTTTAGTAACTGAATCCGATTTCTTGGGAACGGACCGATTCACGCCGCTGACACTGCTATAATTGTTTTAATGAGCCCGAATTTAGGTTAACAAATTTGAATCAAAACATTATTATTTTTGTTGAATTAACTCACTTTGTCGAACGAAATTAAAATTCGATTGGCACAATGCTAATTGATTGGAATTGAAAACGTCTCCGTCGGATTAGGACGGTTTGTTTAGCGCGATAGACACACGTGGCGGGGTGACGTCAGATATGTTATTGATGGAGAGGATCTTGGCTTTTTGCAAACTTATATATATATTTGGGTAGCTTCTGCGGCACCGAAACGAAACATCAACTAACTCCAACGAACGAAACTGACAGCAAACTGTTGCCGCTGTCTTGCTGGTGACTGAGCATAATCGTAGAATGGATATCGCGCGCTGCCACGTGGGGAATACATGAAGGGGCCCATACCCTTCTTTCATTGCCTCGGGGGCAGATGGTCAACGGGGGGAGAGGGGATTGCTCAAGCTGGCTGACCTCGTTTAGTCTTGAAACGCGTGTGCCGCACGAGAGATATTCGTAGTCGGGGTATATCCGGATCCTACGAGCCCGAAGAGCCCCCCGCCAACAAAAAAAATATTGCCCGTAGATTCAGTGAAAATTAAGAAAATGTTGATTAGAGTATGAACGACTTGGATCGAGTTTGATCACAATGACTTTTTTATTAGAGAGAGAGAGAGCGCCAAATTATATCTTAAAGATCTCGAATATTTTAATTATCAAAAAAAATAAAATTAATAATTAAAAAAAATATTAATTTTTTTTTAATTATTAAATGTTTAACATTAATTATAAAAATATATTTAACATCTAAAATATTTTAATTATTAAGAATTTTTAGAATATTTGTTAAAATATTTTTAATTAGTAAAAGGCTTGAAAATTATTTGAGATTACATGATATTTTTTTCTAGACACTAATTTTCGGCCAATTTAATCAAAAATCAAGAATTTTTTTAAAAAATTAAAATTTTCTACAAAACTAACATTAAAATTTTTAATTTTTCAAAATTTTAATTCGTAGGATTTAATTTTTCTCCAAAACACACATGCCTGTTGTTTGTGGAGCTTACTTTACCATCAGTTTTGGTCAAAAATCTCTTTGAAATGTTGATCAGCTAGATTAATTTGTCTTGTTGATATGTAAGAGAAGATAACCGTAAAAAAATCATTGGGAACTCTCTAATAGCACCACTTCGACACTCAAGTCAGTGATTTTAAATTTGAAATGAAAAAAGAAGAGAAGTGGACATTAATTCTTATGTTCATTGTGTATTCTCATATTTATAATGAATTTGGAAAGCTCGATAAATCTGATTTCCTAATTCTAGCCGAGATATTTGCCAGATTTTTTGTCATTATTCTCACCATAAATCTCAAATTTCTCAAGATTGACTCATAAGTCAAAAAAATACTTGATGTCTTCTTAATTAACCAAATCCTCGAGTTCAGTATGTCACCTTGTCATAGTCAGCTACACACCCATCGAGTTTCAGTCAGTTGGGTGGCGAATATGGACCTAGCCTTTGCTTGAATTCTATTAATTGTTTGGCTCGCATGAGCGACATTGGTTGTCCAACCAAAAATATGTGTTCAGTGTATTATTAGTGCCCCCAATTTCGAGTGTTGGTCCTTCATAACTCAGCACGCAGAGTTAGCTCAACTCCAATAAACTCGGGATGAATCATCAACCATCATGATGTTGTGGAAAGCAAGTCACCGTCTTACTAAATCATGTGAAATATTAGGGTTTGTATATTTTCAAGACTATAGCTCTAAGCTATCAATTCAATTCCCGAGGAGCTTAATTTGAGGCAAAATGTGGGCTTTATGATTCTGGCACCGAGCTAATCTCCGGAAACTTTAGTGAGTCACTTTTGGATGGGCAACAAATTTTTGTAGAGATTTGACCGAAGAAAATTGATTCCCATCTCTTGGCCTTCTGCAGCTCGGATCTTGTCATAAGACATACATTTGATGGATGACAACTATAAAAAGACCAAGTTGTCTTCTTCCCTTATTTTTAGCCATTTTCTTATTCTCTTGAGTTTCCGTCGATTTCTCTTTTCCTTCTACATGTTCAATGGCCTCCTCCTCAACTTTCAAAGACATTCCCCAGGAACCTAAGATGGTTGTACTACTGCAGCCGCCATTAGCACCATCTCAACATCTATCAATGCAACCCCAACACTTGTATCTCTAGCTTTGACTACACAGCTTCTGGTTGCCTTAGCTCTAGTTACTCCCACTAAGCCCAGTAATCCAAGTAGGTTTTTTTTTTCCAAATTATTGAGTTTTCTATTTGGTGCAGTTTTCTTTTAAATTACTGCTATGCCTTTTTTAATTTGGCATGATAAGCTCCCATACAAAACATAAGCTAGGAACTTGATAACTTTAGCAAAACTCTAGGATCACTTTGGGTAATTGTATAAAATAGAGATGAAAGCATGTCATACTCAAATGAACCCCTGGTTTCATAGATGATCTTCATCAAGGTGATGGGAACACAAAACCATTCCAACTATTCTCCCGAATAACCCTTATAGGTAATAGGGTCTAATTTAGCTTCTTATCAAACTAAACCTAATTTTCTTTTCATATCTATGATACCTCCAAATCTAGAGAAAGAGTTCTCAAAAAACCTTTATAGGTAATAGGGCCTAGCATAGCTTCTTACCAAACTAAGCCTAACTTGGTTTTTGTATCTATAATAGATACCTTTGAATATGGCGAATGAGTCACTCTAATTGGGGCATGGATCACTGAATCCACACTTTGGGAAAATAGGTCGAGCACTTAGTACAAGTGTTTGGATTCCTATATGGCACCAAAGTGAACCTATCGGGGATAAAAGAGGAGAGTAAGAAATTAAAATAGAAGTTTGATTTTATTTTTTCTACTTTTTAAGAAATTTTTAAGGTGACACTCAACTCTATGAAATTCATCACTGTCTTTAGAGCCCTAACCAAGTCTAAGGGAGTTGTCCCCATTGTAGGTATATCCTAAGATGCCTTCAAGGGCTGAAAAGGGGCAAATACTAGGGGTAGATGATACTTTGCTCCAAAGAAAGACTTGAAAATTTTTGCCTCTCAACTCTTCTTTTATCTATTTCTAGGAAATAGCACCCAATTAGACTATCCAATTTTTGGAAAGTCCACCTAGTTAGAGTCTTCACCTGCGTTGACCAAGGTCTTAGTAATGAATTGGGTAAACCCGCTGACCACCCCAAATATTTTTGCTGAGACATATAGGCTCCTAGTATCCTGGGTTGGAGGATCTAAAAAAGTGATGTCAACCCCCCATTGGTCCACTAAGTCATGCCTCAATAAACACAGTCTATCAATGGCTCGCCAGTTTGGTACACGACTGACCTTCTATTTTTAGCTTTAATACCATAAGTTTGGTTAGGTCTAAATAGTGCCTCAACTTATGTCTCAAATAGGATTGGACTAGGTCATCTTCATTATGGGATTGAAATTGACTACTTGGGATAGCGAAGATTTTAAGAAGTAACCTCAAAATAACAAATTAAAAGTATAATAGTTTGAATGCACAATCAAGTATTGTGGGAATATTACTTTTAACATGTGCAAACCCTTATTATTAATTACCCTGGTGATTATTAGAAATTTTCTAACATAAAAAACCTAGCTAATAAAGATAGAGACATAAAAGGACAGAAAAAAGTATAATTTGATTTATATGAAAAAAAGTACATGACTTAAGTAAAGGCATACCCTTATTTTATATTTTAATAGATTTAAATGCATAAATGATATGAAATAAGGAAAAAAAATGGGAAGAGATCGATGTTTGCTACTACCCCACTCCAACGTGTTGGATTGTGTAGAGTTTAGCTTAGGTAGATCTTAATTTGATCATTGACAGTGTTGATGATTTTGTTTAATGGTGTCATCAGACAAGATGTGAAAGGCGATAAGAGGAGTTTGAAGTATTTCCAATAACTTTGAGCTTCAATAATAACTTCATTGGATGGTGTTTCCAGTGGCTTGTTGAGATTAACTTGAAGTGTTTTCCATAGCTTTGAGCTTTGGAGATAACTTTTGTGATTTGAAGTATTTCTATTAGTCAATAAGGCATTGGTGATAACTTCATCATTTGAAGTATTTTCATAGCCAATAAAGTATAGGTGATAACTTCATAATTTGAAGTATTTTCATAGTCAATAAAGCATAGGTGATAACTTTGTAGTTAAAGTATTTTCAAAGCCAATAAGACATAAGTGATAACTTCTTGATTTGAAGTATTTCTATATCTAATAGGGTGTAGGCGATAATTTTATAGTTTGAACCGTTTTTATAGCCAATAAGACATAGGCAATAACTTCAAAATTTGAAGTATTTTATAGCCAACAAGACATAGGTAATAATTTCAAAGTTTGAACAAAACATTATGGCTGACGATTAAACGAGTTGAAACCTACCATAGTTCAGTTTGATTTGATAATCGACGATCTCTTAGGTATATTATCGATTAAATTTGGAGCGTTGTCAATGCTTTAGGATTGGCTTAGCTTGAAAAATACATCATCAACAGCTTTTGGGATTGACTAGTTTCGAAATGTGGCAAGCCTACCTTAGTTTGGTTTACATGGTTTGAAGTTCAAACTTGATTTTGGTTCAAATTTGATTTGATTTAATTCAATGTTCAAATTTTGATTGAACTATAATTCACTAACCCATTTCCGAAAGATAATGATATGTTCTAATTTTTTTCCTAAAATTTTTGGTGCTTGGGGTTCACACTGATGCTTTATAACATAACTAGAAAAAACCATGTGAAATATCCACTCCCAAAATCACTATTAGTATCGACAGTAAGTATTGAATATGCAATAATGAATTTAATTCAACAAGCTTGGCATTAATTTTTAAAAGAATATTTGTCAAATACTGATCATTAACTCTAGTGGGAGCAACATTAATTTTGATCTAAGTCTGATTTAATTCAGTTTAACATTTAGAGCTCGATTTTGATTTGAGTATGATTTGATTCAATTTAGGTTGGGTTCGACCTTGTGTTAGGCCCTCATCAGGTTCTTATTAGATCCTTAATGAATATTGGATCCAAACCTTGATAAATTCATATTAGGTCTTTAATGAATCTTAGATCTGACTTTTGATGAAATCTTAATGGATCTTTAATGGATTTTGAATTCAACCCTTAATGGGTTCTTAATTAATCTTTAATGGATTTTAGATCTGACCTTAATGGATTCTTAATGGATCTTTAATAGATTTTAGATTTGACCATTAATGGGTTCTTAATAGATCTTTAATAAATTTTGGATTCAACCCTTAATGTGTTCTTGATGGATCTTTAATGAATTTTGGACTGTTAATGGGTTCTTATGGGTCTTTAATGGATTTTAAATTTGACCCTTAATGGGTTCTTATTGGATCCTTGTCCTACCCAATAATGGGTTTAGATTTGCATCTTGATGAACTTTGGTTCAAGTTTAAGTCAATCTGGTTCAACTTAGTTTTCGCTTAAGTTTGGTATAGTTTGAACTTGATTTAACCCAATTAAAATTTGATTTGAGATTAGTTTGATCCAAATTGAATTTGATTTAAAAAGTCCCTGACAACTATGATAATTTTGGATGAACCTATGGAATGGTCTTAAATGTGCAAACCCGAGTATTGACTTAGTTCGCAAGCCAAAATGTTGGCTTAGAGGTGCAAGTCCGAGAATTGATTGAGTACGAGCCCAAAGACTGACTAAGTATGAGCTAGAAGGTTAGCTGGTTGTGAGCCCAAAGGCTAGCAGGATGTGAGTTTAAAGTTTGGCTCAGACATAAGCCCAAAGGCTAGTTAGGTACGAGCCCGAAAGCTGGCTTGGATGCGAGCTTGAACACCCACGAATCTGAGCCCAAAGGCTGGTTGGGTGCAAGCTTAAAAGTTGACTTGGATGTGAGTCCAAAGGCTAGTTGAGTGCAAGCTTAAAAGTTGACTTGGGTGCGAGTCCAAAGGCTGACTAGACGCGAGCTCGAAGGCTAGCTTGGATATGAGTTTAAAGGCTAGCTTGGGTGCAAGCCTGAAGGCTGGCTTAGATGCAAATCCAAAGACTAACTGAGTGCAAGTCCGAAGGTTGGCTTATATGCGCAAAGCCGTCGATAGCCATAGTAGTGATAGAGTTTCACCGTCATGGATAGGACCACAAGTGACAGCAGTATTGATGAAGTTTGTTAGTATACAACATCGCAAGTGGCCATGGTGGTGATAGAGTTTTGTCGATATGCTGAAAGACCACGGGTGGCCGCGGTGTTGGTGAAGCTTTGTCATGGAGCCAAGACCATGGGTGACTACAATGGTGATGGAATTCACTGATGCATAAGGGATTGTAGGTAGCCACAGTGGTGATGGAGTCTGTCGATATGTTTGAGAGTCGTGAATGGCCATAAGCATAAAGATGATGATCATGTAGACAAGGATGTGGCCGAGATGAGTGAAGCTACAGGTGACCGCAAGCATGGGGACAAGTCAGTTTCTCCTCTTTTTGAATCTTTTCCTCTGATTCTCTTTTGATGCATCCTTTATGTACTTCCTTAATTTTTTATTTTTTTATTTTTTTACCATCTCAACTCTTCTCTTTCTTTTTTTTTTAGCTAGAAGCTTTTTCATTTTTTTTTCCCTTTCTTTTTCTTCACCCACTTCCCATGCCTCCTTTCCCCTTCTTCTCAACTTTCACTATCCCTTGCACCTTCAACTTCGTGGCCAAATATAATTAGATCTGATTGGATTCAGCCTCAATTGGCAATGAACAGCTGTGGGGAGCTCTGAACAGCGAGATAAGGGCGTGAGGCATGCGAAGGAGCCATGCAGGAGGCACAATTGGTGTAGGGTCCTCTTTATGGGTGAGCACCAATATGGAGAGGCTGAGCAGATTGGGTGGCATGGTACCAACAGTGGAGACAAGCTCGAGATTGAGCAACTAGTGTGGAAAGTAGGCAAATTACGGAGGTGGAAGTCGGATAGGCTGTGGCATGATCAGAGGCTGTGTAGAACTAGTCGAGGGCAGAGGTTAGATGGAATATGGCATGGGTAGAGGACACATGGTCAGTTGTCGAGGCCCATCAAGTAAAGAGAAGCCACGAGATAGGTCCAATAAAGGCAACAATGACAACATAGAGTAGGATCACAATGGGTCTAGCGGCGACTTGCGTTGAGCTATGGGCCAAAGGTTCTACGAGTACAATTCAATATAGCCTGTACTATAGGTGATATTATTTAACAAGACTAATATAGAAGACCAGAGCTACAATGATAAAGAAAAACCTACAAAAACTAAGACAAGAGCAAAGTAGGGAGGAGGAAGTGAAAAAAAGAAAAGAGAAAATAAGGTAAGAGATCACCTTCTTTTACTTCTCATTCCTTAACTTCCTCATCTCTAGAGTATTATGTTGCTAATTATTTTCTTTCAATTTGTGAAACTCTCCTTTTTGATCTTCATCTCTAGGATCTAATCTCTCCTCTTTTTTTGCAGGATTTTTAGGGTTTTTATAGCCCACGAGTGGATTAGATCATCTCTAATTAAAATTTTAAATTATGGACATGGATAATGATCTTTTGCTCAAATATGTGGATGAGATTTATTTCTGTTTTACTTTGGATGAGGATTTATTTGGATAAAGATTTATTTAGATGAAAATTTATGTAGATGAGGATTTATTTGGATAATAATTTATTTAAATAAGGTTTTACTTAGATAAGGATTTATTTAGATGAGAAATTTTTTAGATAAGGATTTGTTTTGATAAAAATTTATTTAGATAAGAATTTATTTGGATAAGAATTTATTTAGATGAGAATATGTTTAGATAAAGATTTATCTAGATGAGAATTTTTTTTTGAATGAGAGTTGGCTATGGATAATGATTTATTGTTTGAATTGGTTATGGATGGATACGGCTGTAACTAGATGAGCGTTTATATAACAATGATTTTAAAATTATATTTATCTTGGATATTGAATTTATAAGGGGGCTATTTGCAAATTTTTTTAAAAAATTTAAATTAAATTATAATTTTATAAATTTCAAAGGTTTTTTGTAAAAAGAACTTATTTATAAAATTTTAAAACTTTTAGGTTTAGGGTCCTTTTTGAATAAGATTTAAATTTCTTTGTGAATAAAATTTTTGAGGGACTTATTTATGAAAAATTAAAATTATAGGGGTTTATTTATAAATATAAAATTTTAAGGAGTTTATTCATAAATTTCAAATTTTGTGGATAATAATTTGTAATTTTAAGGTTTTATTATCATTTTTTCATAAAATTTTTATTTTAGGGACCTATTTATAAAAAAATTTGGCCAAGGATCTTATTATAAAAATCTATTTGATTTAGGGACCTATTTATAAAATACCTATATTTTCAATTTAATCTAAATTTTAGATGAATTTTTTGGCCTATTTTTAGTTTTCATATTAGCTCCACTCAGCCTACTTAATTTGAGCCCTAATTCTTAAGAATTCAAGTTTGAATTGAGCTCAATCTTCTATCATATTTGATCACGTTTTACATTCGATTGAGATTCACACTTGAGCCATAATTTAGTGGCATACAATTTTTAATTTTGATCATATTTCAATCAAATTTAATTATAGCAAAAATCAACTCAAACATTCATAAATGAGGCTTTGAAGAAGAGAGTCAATGCCCCTCGAATTCATCCTCCTCAACCATCGAAGAAGAAAAAGGATTTGGTAGAAAAGTGCCAAACCACCCTAGGAGCTGGAAGCTCGAAAGAAGAAGAAGAATGAATCCTTGGCTTGAGAGGGTTGTAGCCATGCCACGCACAGAAAAAGAAGAGGGTGATGTCTCTGTCTGCTTCTTCCTCCACCGATCCTACCGACCCCCCAACTCTATTAACAATGATCCTGTTAATGGTGAAGATGATCATTCCCCAATCAGAGGTCATAATCAAGCTATAGCTGATCCCATCTCTTTCTCTTCATTATACCACTTCAAGTCAAGGCTTAGCCAGGTGCCACCTCAGGAAGAATGAAGTTGACCAGAGTGTGAAAGGGTACTTCAACTCTGACCTCAGCGTGGACTTCAATTCTCTTACTTCCCAACTACCAAACGATGAGTTGTTCATGCAAGGCATCACTACCTATGAAGAGGTACTTATTTTGCCTATATTTCCCTTTGAAGTTAACATCGGCATTTTCCTTTTCCCTTTTAACTTTTGGCTCGGCTATTAGGCCCTGAAGCTTTTCCACCTCACCAAGAGGAGGTACTACACATCCCCAATGATTGTATCAATGCATGGGGCCAAGGTCACTAGCTCTAAGCTCGAGGTGGCACTCCTCCGCTCTCACCTTGCAAACCTTCAGCTCAAGGTGTAGAATGCCAAGTTGGCCAAAATCAAAGCTAAATTGGCTAGGAAAATAGCCAAGGATGCCAAGATGACCGTCAAAGTTGACAAAGCCACTATCAAGACCACCCACAATGAAGCCAAAAAGAAACTAGAGGAACTCTAGAGTTTGTGGGAAGCCAAGTTGATCAAAGCTTGTTAAGAGGCTATCACAATCTACCTCAACAGTGAGGACTTCCTGTAGCTCCTCGCCCAAGCAAAGACCTTGACTGTTGGCGAGTTCCAAGATGACAAGGAGAACCTCAAATCAAAGGGTCAACTTGCCTCTAACTCTTTTGAGGAGGAGAATCTTTGTTGTAGGGACATAGTCATATAGACCTACAAAGAGCCGAAAATTAACCTTAAGGATCTCCAAATCGAGCTCTATAGTGAGGCTCATGTAGCTCACTTGAAGTAAGAGCATGATGAGGAGATCAGCAAAAACCCCATTCTCAAGGAATGCAATGAGGTCAATCTTGGCTCTAGTTCGGCTATTCGCCTAGCAAGGACAAGGCAGGCCAAGTGGTAGTTGCACTCACCAATATGTTGAAGCTCTAAACTATTTACAAATTTGTATATTCTTTTCTACTTCTCATATGTAACTTTTTAGTTCAACTTATTATTATACTACAATATTAATGAAAGTTTTGTTTTTGCCAAAGTTTTAGTTCAAATCTAATTATGTGGTCTGCTTGTTAGTTAATGTAACTATAACTTAATTCAAGTCTTAACTTTGTGTTAATTTCACTATAACTAATCAATCATCATGATTTTGTCTCAAAATTATTGAGTTTCATTTATATTCCTCAAATAAGAAATAGTTTTATCCAAGAAAAGATTTCAAGAGTTTAGAGTGGTTAATTATTAACAAATTTTTCAATAGCTTATTCAATTTCCACTTCATGATAAATAACTCATTTGATTAAGTCTTAGCCAAAATTGATTTCACCATATAAGCTTTTTAAATAATTCAACCTAGTTTTTATCTCGAAATGATCAACTAGCCTAATTCATCATCCACCTCAGATTTTAAAGAAATTATGATTAGCATATTTAATTTTGAGAAGAGTCTTTTTTTTCCTAGCATTCTAGTGTTTGGCCCATTCCTTCTTACTATGGTCAGTTGTGTTTCTTGGAGCTAGGTTGTCTATTTCATTCAAGCATATAGCTTGTCACCTAGATCTCTTGCCTCCGTCAAGTCCATGACCTAGGGTTGAGTCTTTCCTTTGGTCAGGTCTGTAACTTATCACCAAGTTATTTTACCCCAAACAAGTATATAACATGGAGCCAAGTCTTTCCTATGGTAAACCCTATTGCTTGTCGCTGAACTATTTTGTCTTGAACATGTCCGTAACCTAGAGTCAGGTCTTTTCTTTAGTCAAGCTTGTAACTTATCACTGAGCTATTTTGTCTCAAACAAGTCTATAACATGAAGTCAGGTCTTTCATTTGGTCAACCTAGTAGCTTGTCATCGAGCTATTTTGTCTCAATCAGGTCAATAACCTAGAGTTGAGTCTTTCCTTCGATCAAGCTTGTAGCTTGTCACCGAGTTATTTTGCCTCAAACAAGTCCATAATCTAGAGCCAAGTCTTTTCTTCCATAAAGCCTATAGCTTGTCATTGAGTTATTTTTCTCAATCAGGTCTATAACTTAAAGCCGAGTCTTTCCTTTTGTTAAGGATGTAGCTTATCACCAAGAGATTTTTCCTTAATCATGTCTGAAACTTGGAGCTCTATCCCTTTGGTCAAGCCAGTAGGTTATCACTAAGCTATTTTGCCTTGGTTAGTTCTGTAACCTGGAATTTGGTCTTTTTTTTAGTCAAGCACATAGCTTATCACTGAGTTATTTTACCTCAGATAAGTCTATAACCTAGAGCTAGGTCTTTCCTTTGATCAACCTTGTAGCTTGTCATCGAGTTGTTTATTGAGCTTGCAAATAATATATTTAGGCGACAAATAGCATCATGACTTATTATAGAAAGAATCTTTTTAGGTTGTCTACATGCCAAGTATGGGGCATCACTTTTGCCATATGAATGCTCCAACATGAATGCTCTTAATGCCGCAATTTGAGTCACTTTGTAAGGTATTTCATAGTTTGAAGACAACTTCCCAATAGCCCATCCAGTCCTTGAGGTTGACATGATGAAATACCCAATTACTTGGTTGTAGCACTTGGCTTCTACTTGAGCCATATAAGCAAGCTATGCAGCATTGATATTCCATGACACTTGTGCGAGCTTTTTTCCAAACTTCCAGTAATAGATTTTTATTCACCCTTTGGTTCACCTCATTAACTTTGGGGTTGTAAGCTTTGGTTCAGAGTGACATGAGGTTGATTTCCACTGGAATGACAATTTTCACTCCATATGCCAAGCAAAAATGGAGATTCCCCAATTACAGTTTGAGAGGTAGTTTTGTATGACCATAGCACATGAGGTCATTCTTCAACCCATGCCCCTTCTATTCTTTCCAAACAATTCTTCAATACTGAAAGTAAGGTTTGGTTCATTACCTCAACCAAGACATTCGACTGGGGATGCACCATCGAGGTGAATCGATGCTTGATGTGGAGGCTACTATAGTAGTCCTTAAATATTGAGTATTTAATTACTTTTCATATTAGTAACAAACACCCATGGAGCCCAAATTGATGGATGATATTTTGCCAGAAGAACTCTTGGTTTTTTTCTTCTAGATAAACGTCACTAGTAGTTTAGCTTCCATCCTCTTAGTGAAGTAATCAATTACCACTACTAATAACTTTCTTTATCCAAAACTAGTGATAAAAGGTCCAAGATGACCATCCCTATTAGTTAAAGGGCAACATGACCTATGTTTGTTGAAGTCAGATTGTTGGAGTATGGTAGACTGAAATATGTTTTTGGAATTATTGACACTTAGCAACAAACTCGATCACTTTAGTCGCCATGTTCATCTACTAGTATCCCTGTTGAGCAGCTTGTGAGCTAAGGCTCGTCTACCTCCATGATTCTCTCATATTCCCTCATGCACTTCCCAAATGGCATAATTTGCTTCAAATGGTGTCAAACAATGGAGGAGTGGCCGTGTAAATGACATCTTGTACAAGAGCTCTTCCACCAAGATGAAGCTTGACACTCACCTTTTGACCCTTGGCGCTTCTCTTGAGTCTTTTGATAGCTTCCCTCATTGAGGTATCTCATTATAGAATCCATCCAACTTGACTCCTCAGTTATAGTATTCACCTTGGTAGTGAAGTAACTCAATTTTATGAGTTTATCCACAAAGATTTGTCATAGATGTGAGTTTATTAATTAAGGCTAGGCATGCTAAGATATTTTCTTTCATTTTGTTATCCCTTATGACCTATCACACTTCCATGTTGTCCATCCTCATGAGTTTTTAGGTCTTAGCCAAGTATTGGCCATCATTAGGTTCTTCACTTCATTTGCTTTTGTTGCTTGCAAGCGTATGAGCTGAGAATTATTGAATAACTTCAATTTGTTAGCCTCTGCTATTAGGACCACTCGCAGATTAAGGAGAAATGCTTCATATTCAATTACATTATTTGATATGGGGAACTCAAGTCAGATTGAGTATTTTACTACTCTTCCATCTGGACTCAGCAACATAGCACTGACTCTATTTCCTGACTCACATAATGAACCCTCTACTTAAACTTCACATGGTTCGATGTCAAATCCTATAGGGTATGAAAGTGGCTTCCACCATGAAGTCTGTAAGGCTTGGGCATTGATAGCTTTACAATCTCTAAAAGTGATATTGAATTGGCTTAATTCAATGGACCATTTAAGTAATCTCCCTAAGGTTTCTAGCTTCTACAATGGCTGCTGAAGCTTATGCATGTCCAAGACAACAATGTAGGTGACTTTCTCCAAAAGAGGGCACCAAATGTCCGCTCTGGTGAGGTTGTAGCTCACATAGTATATTAGATAATGCTTCTCATCTTAGTTTCTCACTAGCACTAAATTGACAATATGATATAAAACTACGACATAAAGATATAGTGCTCTGTCTTGTTTAGGTCTAACTAGTAGAGGGGTTTGTAAAGGTATTATTTTAGTTCTCTAAATGCTTAGTGGCACTCTTGAGTCCATTGAAATCTAGATTTATGCTTCAATATCTTAAAGAAAGGAAGACATTTTTTACTCAACCTAGATAGGAAGCATATTAGTATAGCTAAGTAGCCTATGAGTCTTCGCATCTCCTTGTACAAGTTTGGTGGGTTCATATATATGATTACTTTGATTTTCTCTAGATTTACTTTAATACCTTATTTTGAGACTAGAAAATCAAGGAATTTTCTCGAGCTGACTCTAAATGTGCACTTCTCAAGTTTATCTTTATTCGAAACTTTTGTAATGTTTTAAATGTCTCATCTAGGTCATTGAGGTGTTCTTCAACATGGTGACTCTTAAGCAATATATCATCAATGTATGCTTCTACATTTTTGCCAAGCCGGGACTCAATGACTTGCTTCACCATCCTCTAGTATGCCGCTCTTGATATTTTTTACTTTGAAAGGCATTGTGATATAACAAAATTACCTTGGTCAGTGATAAATGAGTCTTTTCTTTGCCTTTTAGATGCATCCACATCTGATGATAGTCTAAAAATATATTTAAGAAGTTGGGAAGTTGATCACCTAAAGTAGAATTTACCATTTGATCTTCATTGGAGAGCAGATGGCTATCCTTTGGACAAGCTTGGTTTAGGTTGGTGAAGTTTACATACATCCTCTACTTCCCATTAGGCTTTTTTACTATCACAATGTTGGCAAGCCACTTCAAGTACTAAATTTCTTTGATGAATCCTATATTGAGGAGATTATTACCTCTTTAGTGATGACTTTTTGCCGATATAGGATAAAATATCCCTTCTTCTATTTGAATAGTTTATAGTCCTTAGCCGCCACTGGTTAATGTTGTGACACCTAGAGATTTATATCAGATAGGTCTTTTGAGGCCAAGTGAAGAAATCTTTGTTTTCTTTTCAAAAACTCCCTTAATTCGGTCCTTAGAGATTCAAGGAAATTTGTGTCGAGCTTCAACATTTTCCTAAGCTTTTATCTGTTATGAAGTTGATGAACTGCTCCATTTAGTTCAGCATGCCCCAGCTTTGATTCAGTGGCTCAGTCATGAGTCTTCTCAACCATCAGGCCTTCCCTTTCCAACTTAGATAATCCTCCCAATTGGTCACCTCTCAACTCTTGTCTAAGCACTAGTCTCCCCTATTGAGGTAATTTTTATCATAATTAAATTTTAGTGAAATATGATCAAAGTTGAAACTTGTATGCCACATAATTATGGCTCATGTGTGGATCACAATTGAGTCTAAAAGGTAGTCAAATTTGATTAAAAATTTAGCTCAATTCAGACTTGAATTCTTAAGAAATTCGGAGTCAAACTAAAGTATACTAAATAGGCCAAATATGGGGACCAAAATTGGGTGCAAAAATTTATTTACAATATGGGTTAACAGACAAAAATGTAAGTATTTTACAAATAGGTTCTTAGGATAAAATTTTTACGAAAAAATCCAATAAAACCTTAAGACTACAAATTAGTTCTTGCAAATTTTAGAATTTGCGAATAAACCCGTTAAAATTCCATATTCACAAATAAATTCCTAAAATTTTAATTTTTTAAAATAAGTCCCTAAAAAATTTTTATCCACAAATAAGTTCAAATTTTATTCAAAAAGAACAATGAAAATTTTAAAATTTAATAAATAATTTTTTTGTAAAAAGACTCCTGAAATTCATAGAATTATAATTTGGTCCAAATTTTTCAAAAAAATTTGTGAATATCCCCTTTATAAATTCAATATTTAAAAGTGAGTATAATTTTTAAATTTCTCATCTATAATCTTATCCCATCTCAAAGTAAGTTTATCTAACAAATTACATTCATTCACACAAATTTAAATAAAAAAAATCATTATCCACGTATCCAACATTCAAAACAAAATAAAAAAACCAATATATCCATATCCAATTTCTGAAATTTCAAACTTTGAATAAAAATAGGTTCCATCCAATCCTCTATTTAAAATTTAAAAAAGAAAGATTAATTTGACCTTCTTAATCTCTTAGCCACTATAAAAGAACTTATAGTTCTCTACAAAGAGGGAGACCAGAGGCTAAAATGGGGATTAATGCTAAAATGAAAGAGGAAAAAGATTGGTTCGGAAAAGCTAAAAGGTGGAATAAAAGAAATAAATTGGAGAAGAAATCGAATAAGTAAGATTGGAAAAGTTATCTTGTATTCCTTTTACATTTTTTCTACTCTTTGCTCTGCCCCTTCCCCCTCGTCTCCTGTAGGTCCACGAGAGCCCAGCTACCCATGCTCTCCCCCGAACCACCATGGTCATATTTCACCGATGAGCTTTCTTGGAGCTATACCTTCCTCAATCTCCATCGCTGAATATCTTCATCGTGGATTCACCAACTACTGGCTCGTTCCTGGACTCACAAGCCAAGCGCTCCCTCCTCGCCCAAAATCGAGCCCCACACCACTGGCCTCCTGCCTTCTCCCCATGATGGATCCCGCTACACCGTCGTGCACTACCCTCTCTCGAGCTTTAGTTTGTCGGCTCCCACGCGTTGGCCACAACTACCTCTTGTGCAACCTCTGCCCTCCACTGGTTTGCACTACCAAGCCTTTCTCTCAATGCACCAGTGAAGCCCTGCCTACCATGCCAACTTGCCTTTATCCCTGCGCCGTAGTTCACCATCACTCCCCCGCACAACTGCTCTGTCTACCTCTTGCCAGCACTGGTACTGTCAAAGGTCGAATCTGGCCAATATTTGGTAGGATCTGGCCATAAGCTTAGCGGCGGGGTGCCCCTCCACCTCACCGCAGGAAGACAGGCCAAATCCGACTGGAACGAAGGCCGGCCACTAAGGCCTAGTGGCATTTCAAGAAGAAAGGAAGGGGACAAGAGTTTTAGGAAGGAGATGGGTGAAGAAAAAGAAAAAAAAAAACAAAAGAAAAGAGTTTGTTGGTAAAAAGAAAAAAAGAAAAACCCACCGATTTAAGCCAATCCTTGGGCTTGCATTTCAAACTAGACTTTGGATGTACTTCTAAGCTAGCTCTCGAGCTCGTATTTCTCAAATCAATCTTCAGACTCACACTTTTAAGCCAACCCTTGGGCTCGTATTTTTCAAGCCAGTCTTCGAACTTGCACTTCTAAGGGCAGTCCAGAGGCTCACCCAAAGTTATCATGATAATTCGAGAGCTTTTAGATCAAGTTGAATTCAATGAATAGAATTAAAATAACTCAAATGGACCACCAAAATTAACGTAGATTGATCAATCAGATAGACTAAAACTCAAGTTGAATTGGACCTAATCCAAATTAAGTTAATACAAACCAAATCAATTCAGACCCAACCCCAAATAGGTCAAATTGAGTTAATCCAAAAGTAAATCAAGTTCGAATCAAACTAAAATTGGGTTAAATCAAATTTAAAACTAAAGAGTCAAGTGAGGCAAATTGAACCTAAAGTCAAATTAGAATCAAGCTTATCCTAAATTGGAGCCAAGTTAAACCTAAATTAACTTAAATTTGAACCAAAGTCCAAACTTGGACTCAACAAGAGTCCAACACAAGACCAAACTCAATCTAAATCGAATAAATTAGACTTGAGCTAAAATCAAATTTTGAATACTGAAATCAATTCAATCAAACTCAAATCAAAATCAATGTTGCTCCAGCTAGAGTCAATAATCAGTATTTGACAAATGTTCTTCTGAAAATTAATGTCAAGTTTGGTGAATTAAATTCATTACTGCAAATTGATATTCACCATCAATGCCAAAAGTAATTCTAGGAATCAACCACCAAAGATTCTGGGAAGAAAAAATCAAAAGGAGCTAATGAATTACAATTCAATCAAGTTTTGAACATTGAACTAAATCAAATCAGATTCAAGTCAAAATTGAGTTCTAAATATTGAACTAAATCAAATTAAATTTAAAACCAAACTGAGTCTAGATTTCAAATCAAACCAAACTAAGATAGGCTTAAACTCGTTTAGTCAGTTTGCCATAATGTCTTATTCAAATAAAGTTATTGTCTATGTCTTAAAGGCTATGAAAATACTTCAAATAATAAAGTTATTGCCTACACTTTATTGGCTATGAAAATACTTCAAATAGTTAAACTAAACTAAGATACGTTTGAACTCACTTAATCAGTTAGTCACAATGTCTTGTTCAAATGTAATTATTACCTACGCCTTATTGGCTACAAAAATACTTCAAACAAAATTATCACCTATACCTTATTGGCTACGAAAATACTTCAAATAATGAAGTTATCATCTATACCTTCTTGGCTATAGAAACACTTCGAATAATTAAATCGAACTAAGGTAAATTTAAACTCAGTTAGTTAGTTAACCACAATACCTGAGTCAAACGAAGTTATCACCTACACCCTATAGCTATGGAAATACTTCAAACTATGAAGTTATCATCTACACCTTATTGGTTATGAAAATACTTGAAACAATCAAATCAAACTAAGGTAGGCTTGAACTCGTTTAGTTAGTCAACTACAACATCTTGTTCAAACAAAGTTATCACCTACATTTTATCGGTTATGGAAATACTTCAAATAATAAAGTTATCACCTAAGCATTATCGGCTATGAAAATATTTCAAACTGCGAAGTTATTTCCTATGCTTTATTAGCTATGAAAATACTTCACAAATCAAACTGAACTAAGGTAGGCTTGAACTCACTTAACCAATCAGTCATAATGTCTTGTTCAAATGAAGTTATCACCTATGCTTATTAGCTATGGAAATACTTCAAACTATAAAGTTACAACCCACGTCTTATTGGCTATGGAGACACTTCACAAATCAAATCGATTAAGGTAGACTTAAACTCGATTAATCAGTCAACCACAATGCCTTATTCAAATAAAGTCATTGCCTATGGCTTATTGGCTATGGAAACATTTTGAACAATAAAATTATCACTTTTACCTTATTAGCTACAAAAATACTTCAAACTATGAAGTTATCGTGTATATCTTATTGTCTACAGAAAACTTTAAACAATAAAGTTATCGCCTATACCTTATCGGTTATGTAACCACATCAAAAAATAAAGTTGTCTCCTATGGCTCATTGGCTATGAAAATACTTCAAATCATGAAGTTATTGCTTATGGCTCACTGGCTATAAAAATACTTCAAATCATGAAGTTATCGCCAATGTCTTATCAGCTAATAAAAATACTTCAAATCATGAAGTTATTGTCAAAGCTCAAGACTATCAAAAATACTTTAGGCTAATCCTAAGAAGCTGCAGATAACACCACCTGACAAAGTTATCATTGAAGCTTAAAGTTATTAAAAATACTTCAAATTCTTCTTATCACCTTCTATGTCCTGTCAGATGATACAATTAAATCAAATCATCAATATTCATCAACAATCCAATCAGGACTTGCCTGAGCCAAATTCTGCATAGTCCAACACACGGGAGTGGGGTAGCAGTGAGCATTAAGCCTTTCTCATTCCCTTTTTTATCTCATGTAGTTTATGAACTTAAATTTTTTTTAATGTAAAGTGAAGATATGCCCTTATTTAAACTATGTATTCTTTTTCTTTGAAATCAATCAATTAATATTTTCTTCTTTTCTTTTGTATCTCTATTTTATTAGTTTAGTTTCTCATTTTAGGAGGTTCCTAATGATTATTGAGATAATTAACAATAGGAACTTGTGCCTATTGAAAGTTATATTCTCACAATATCTAATTACGTATTCAAACCATCATATTTTTTATTTGTTATTTCAAGATTACTCCTTAGAGTTTTTGCTATCCCAAGTGGTCGATTTCGATCCTCCATACTTTATTTGTACCAATTTTAGTTTAAAATCTCATTACATAGTGAAAAATTGAGATTAACACTTAAAGTTGATTGAGTTGGATGACCTAGGATGATGTTGTAAGTTAAATGAGTCCAAACTACCATGAACTTTGACTCTACCATGACATCTCTTAGGGTGACTAAATCACCTGTCAACCCGATGAGTGTTTTGACATAGGGCTTTAACTTTTGTTTCATCCTTATCTAGTTGTAGACTCTGGTGAATAGAATATTCATTGAGCTACTCATATACACCATAATATGCTACATAATATATCCATCTACAATAGCTAAGATGACCAATGCATTGTTCTGAGGGGTTGAGACACCTTCTAGATTAGTGGTGGAAAAAATCATACCTTCAAAATTTAGTTCGCAATGTTACCTTCTCACCTCGTCCTATGCCCTGGTAATGGTTCAACATTTTTTAATTGACTTTGAATCTTCACTTTGACAAGGAGGTCTCATGAGGATCATGTTTTGGTGTTTTTCCACCAAGAGATTGTGGAGTTCAGGAATGAGATTTTTTTTTCTAGGCTGATTCCTACCTATTTTGCTCATGTCCCTGAGATTCTCCAGTTCATGGAGTGAGTCTAACAAATTGGCCAAGGTGTCCCTCTCCAATGAGCCTCTCTATCTCATCTTTGAGATGCCCATGCTTCTCGATGTCGTAACTATAGTCCCTAAGGCTGCAATATTTGGTTTTATCCAATTTTTGCCTATTGAAATGGAGATGTGGGTGTTCCCTCAAATAGTCCATATGCTTGACTTGAGCTAGTACCTTGTCCCTTGAGTTGTTTAAAGGTGTGTAAGCATGGAAATCACTTTGGTGTTCTCTACATTCAGTGCGTTGCTTCTTGTTGTCAGAAGGCTTCACCTCCTTGGGCTCTTTCTTAGACTTATTGCATCCCTCAAACTCCTTCTTAGTTAAAATTACCTCCTTAGCATCAATATGCTCTCTCTAGCTTATTATATGAATTCAACTAAGCTCTTAGAAGGCATGTGCACCATCTCATAAGGTTCCTTAGCTTGTTAAATCCAATTTATTATAGCAAAAAGGATGATAGAGCTATCTAATTTGGTTAGCTCCAATCTAACTTTATTAAACTAAGATAGGTACTCTCTGAGACTTCCCTTCATTTTGTTTTATTCTCAGGAGTGTAGAGAGGTCCTTCTATTGAGGTACTAGAGAGATGAACCACTATATAAACTTGTCTTCCAGATCAACAAAGCATGTTATAACGTGTTTCGATAGTCCAAAGTACCAAGATCTGCTTGGACCTTATAATATCATTAGGAAGGCCTTGCACAAAGCTGAGTCCTGAATTCCTCGTAGCATCATGGCATTTTGAAAAGTGTTGATCTAGTCTATTAGATTCTCAGTGTCATTTTGAAAGGTGTTATCTGAACTTTGGCTACATACGAGAATATCCTAGTTTAGGTATTAAAGTTGTATTATAAATGGTGTGATTCAATGGAATGTCCATCTAGGGCTTTTCCCAAGCTATTAGTAGCAGGCTTGCTCTATAGCTTTCAACCTCCACTCAAGCTAAAGTCAGACTCACATATGAATGGTGTGTGACCTCATCCACTGGGTCATATGTGGGGTCTGGTTCCTCAGGCTCCCTTGATATTGATACCAAAGTGGAAAGCCAGCAAATTGATCCTGATGGTATGCAGCAGCATAGGTCTGGTGACTCAGACGATATTGCTTATTGACATATGCTTGATTTTCCTTGTATGATTGTGGATCATATTTTTTATTTGGTCGAGGAGTTTGTTGGGTTTGTGTTTATTATTACATGCACTGAGCTTAGACGTTCAGCATCATTTGGTCTTGATTTTGTAGTTACTAAGCTTGGAGGTTCTACATAACTTTCGTTTGAGCCTCTAGCAACTAGGTCATTTGATAGATGACAGTTGCCAATGTCTTGAATTCATGTCAACTTACTATGTATAAGGGATCAACTGGTGCCTCAAGGAGCAAATAGTGGGACTTCCTGATGCTAGGGCAATGGTGGTTGTTGAGCCGTTGAAATAGCTCAATGATTTTTCTCACTAGGTCCTCCTAAGGAGTTGCGGAATTTAGCAAATGTTGGCACTAGCCTAATTTCTATAGGATGATGCTCTTGCAGCCTTCAAAGACATGGCTAGAGGATTGCCAAAGTCCTATATAGGCCTATTTATTTCGTGGGATTTCAAAGTTTTTGAACATTCAAATTTTGAAAACCATAAAATTTGGTATTTATTATATAGGATGTTGACCTTTAGATTTTGATGATGATCAAACTAATATTTAATAAGTTTCTTAAGTTTTGATGAGCTTCAAAATTTTCCATCCAACCTTGTGAAGGATCAAGTCTCAAAATTAAAACTTGAAGATGACAACTCAAAAATAAAGAAAATAAAAATTTGAAGATAAGGCTAAAAAATCAAGTTGGGAGCTCAAAGAATGTTCAAGAAACAAGATTAACTCTAAGCTCATAGGCTTGATTTTTCATTTATATTAAGTCAAGGATTTGATAGTTAATTTATTTGAGCTCTTGATTGATACCCTAACTTAACGTAAAATGCTTTGACGAACTTATCTTTTATCCAAGATAAGTTTTGAGTTAATATCAAAGAGGCTAAGGTTGTAAATAATCTAGTATAGGTTTTCTATCATCTTCAATCACCTGAACTTTATGGTTTGGATGCCCAAATCTTTCAGAAAATAACTAGGCTTTACTAACAGCTTCAAATGCTCAAAGTTATCAAACATAGATTTTTAGTCTATATTATTTGTAGCTTTCGTTATCTATCCTCAACTTCAAAAGCTTGAAGTTGAAGGTTTGGTTGCCCAAACCTATGTTTTAGGTATCCAAACTTGTGACATCACCTCATAACAACTAGTCCTAGTTGACTGTTGGAGTGGTTCGAATGACCGAACTCTAGTTATGGGTGTCTGAACTGAGTAGAAACAGCTATGGACAATTTCTAACAGTTATATATTGGTTTGTGATTTCTTTGCTTGATAAAAGAATAAATTTTCAATATTTTTTAAAGCAAGATCTAAGTTCACCAAATTATCTAGCCTCAACAAGAGTTCAAATAGGCTTTAATTTTTATATGCTCATTACCCTTGTATTTCAATATTTGAGAGACTCTTATTGTGATATTTTTTATTTTTTTTTTTTATATCCTTGTCATTCTCCTAGGTTTCTAGAAGAGGGATGAGTGATTTTCTAAGTGTTAGAAGAGTGTGAGAAAGTTAGTTCTAGTGTAGAGTGGTACTTGCTCAATTAGAACAAAGGCTTGTAAAGACTTGGCTTCGTCTTAAGAAGTGGCATCACTAGTTGAGTGACTGAAGTCTTTAGAATTGAGACAAGGATCGCGGAGTAGATGTGGTTGATCAACAAACCATATATATTAGTTTGCACTCTCTCTACTCTTCCACTTTATATGCACTCTATTATATTTAATTGATTGTGATTGCTTGTAGATTGAATTGGTTTTTAATTTCCTAAAAAGTTAAAATTTCTTATAAAACCTAATTTACCCTCCTCTTAGGTTGTCATTTAGTATTTTATAGGACTTTAAAATTCTTAAAATTCTAAATTTCAATAAATATAAGATTTACTGGTTTTCTAAATTTGGTTGGACTTTAGAATTCAGCATGTAAAGTCACGCGCTGAATTTTATAGTCACACAACATACAAAACTTATAACTTTGAAATTTACAAGTCTAATGAAATAAATGCAAAATTTTGAGATTCTGAATTAACATATCTTATAAAATAAACATACTTTCAAATCTTCTAAATTCAGGATTTTGAAATTTTAGAATGTTAAAGTTCTTAGAACTTTGAATTGCTATGAAACAAATAGATCCTATATCAATGATGGAAAGACATAGTAGATCTAAATGAAAACAACAATTATTGGTAGAGCTTGGTTCAGTACTAGTTTAAGTCGAGAGGCTCCTTAAGATTTAATATGCTAAGTTGATCTACCTCATCGATTTGCAAGATAAGTGAATCATGAAAAAGACTATCGAAAACTCTCCGACAGTGGTCGCTCCGATGCCTAAGCCAATGATTGTAAATTCAGAGTGGAAGAATATGAGAATTGGACATTAGTCCTTATCTTCATTGCATGTTCCCTATTTATCAAGGTTTTAAGTTTCGGCCAAAACCGAGCCGTTTCGGCTGAAACGGCTCGATATCGGCCGGTATCAAAACGTAATCATAAATTTCATTTCGGTTTAGGGTACTGTTCACGTACTGTTCATATTCTTTGTTGGCGACAAGAGCGAGCAAAGGGGGTAGAGCGAGCACGGTGCGCGGGGCCAACGTGGGGCGAGCGCGGTGCGAGCTCGCGCGTGGAGCTCGCCAATCGAGCTTGAGCGGGGAGCTCACCAGGCGAGCTCGAGTGGGGAGCTCACGCCGGCTCTTGTTCAAGCCCGCGCCCTCGCCAAACTGGCCCCGCGCACTCGCCAGCCTGCCACCACTCCCTCGCCCACGTCGTGCCCTTGCCGACCTGGCTCCTACTCCCGCAAGTTGAGGCCGGCCTTGCACCGAGGCCAGCGCTGTTGTCAGTCTGGTTTCAATGCCCTTGTCATTTTCTGTCAGATACTGTTCACGTACATAATATTATTCACGTAATTGTTCATTATTTTTAAAAATTTTTAAATATATTATAATTTTTAATTTGAAGTTAAAAAATAATTAAAATAAAGTTAAACTTTAGTCAAAATATAATTAATAAAAAAAATATTTTGGTTGGAACTGAAATGAAATGATTTTGATCGAAACACGTTGAGTTTTTTGTTTACGTGCATGCGTGCATAACCATTCCACCGAAAGTAAATCAAAAAAAAATTTGTTGCGAGCTTTAATTGATATACTTGAACAAGCTTTAATTGAGCAGGCATTATAAGACCGTGGAAGAGTAAATGATCAAATTTATCGTGCCTCTCAATAAGGTTCACTTAATACTATCAATCAGCATTTTGCCGTAATTTTCCCTGAATACTTCGCACAGTGTGATATTTATTTTTCATGGGTTATTGGATCACTTTTACTATGTGTTGTTAATGAATATAGTTATCATTTTCATTTTGGACCTTTAATATATGGTTATACTTTAGAATCATTACCACGAGATCGGGCAAAGCTATTTATTCTGTCTCGTATACGTACAAATACTCGTCTGAATCATCCAGATATTGAATTTGTAATTCCACACCTAGATGTTCCAAACTCAACTAATGATGATTATGATGATGATGATGATTAGTTATATTATCTTATAATTTATAAATTATGTATGTGTAAAATACATTTTAATGAAAAGTTAAATTTACTTATGTTAATTTCTAACTTTTAATTATATTCATATTACTTCTTGTATATTTTTTTCATACACTAATATATATTAAAAGTAAACTATATCAGTAACTAACTATAAAAATTAATTTTAATTAACTAAAATAATATTTAATATTATGGTAAAATTAAATATAAATTCATTCCTAATTTTTCAAATTTTTTCAAAATTTTTCCAATATTTTATCATATTTTTAATTTGAAGTCAAAGTACAGTCAAAATATAGTCAAACTCTAGTCAACACACAATTAATAACTAAAAAAAATCTTTCGGCCGAAACTGAAACTGAAACGGCCAAAACCACCGAAACGTATAGGTTTCGCTGGATCCCAAAACCGAAATCGAAACCGCAACTATAAACCTTGCTATTTATATTAAATTTGGAGAGTTCAGTGAATTATACCTGTAGGATTTTGTGTTGCTATTCTCACCACGAATCTTAGATTTCTAAAGATTGGCTTGTAGGTCAAAAAAATATGTAATGCCTTCTTAGTTAATCAAACACAACATTTATATACCAATGCCCTCGAGTTCGGTGTGTCACTTTGCCATAGTCAGCTACATGCCCACCGAGTTCCAATCAGCTTGGGTGGTGAATCTAAACCTAACTTTTAGTTGCATTTGGTTAATGTCTTGGCTCATATGAACGACCCTGGTTGACCAACCAAAAGAATTATTTCAGTGTATCATCACTCATGATAGAAATTTGTCTTCCTGATTAATTTTCTCTTGTCACAGGAACAAAGTATTACAAAGTTCATACAAAATTATTGGTTGGCATTCGCAAGTTTGTATATACTATTTACTATAAACTACCTAGTTCTAATTTTTCATTAGAGGAAAAAAATGTCAATCAAGTGAAGAGTTATCAATGACTTTTTTTTCCACATACCTACTTGAAAATTGGTTAAATTGCATATTTGTATCTCAAACTTAAAAATTATGAATTTCTACTTACTTTTTCATCGTGAGTATAAAAACCTACTTGTTCTCTATTATTTTGTTCGATTTATTTATATACCTACTCAAAAAATTTTAAATTGCACATTCATAATTCAAATTTTAAAAAAGATTTATTGCATATAATTACTAAAAATCTTGCAAATTTATATATTCCTCTATCAAATCTTAAAAGCTGCATATTAATTTTTGGATTTCTACTGTGATTACAAACCTTCCTTTTGTCCATTTGTGTGGTTTATCTGGGATTAAAATTTTAACCCAACATGTGAAATGTTGATCACACCTTTGCATAAAATCTATTTCAAAAAATTATATAATTATAAAAATCTCTTTACAAAATCTATAAAACTATAAAAATGATCTTTTAGTGTTTACTATGTTCAACCCCCAATAATGAATTAGGATTCTTGGTTGAAGACGTTGGACACAATGCAACAATGATTTTACATTATTCAAATTAAGGTCAGAAAAATGAAAAAACATAAAATAGGGCAGAATGTTTCATCAGAGTCCTTGACTGAACTCCAACAAAATGTTTTCATCTTGTGAAAACTTCAAAAAGTCATGAATGCATTATCATAGCTAGAGAGATCTCTTTACCTATTTATAGGATCAAAACAAATCCCAACTACCTCAAGACCCACTCAAAATGAAGCCTAACGGCTCCAAAATCTTATTCATTTTTAGTTTTGATTTTTCCAGTAATTTCACTTAGGGGTATTTTTGATATTTTATAAAGCTTTAACCACCGTTTAATAAAATATTTTATGAATATCATTGGTTGTAAAGATAAAACCGTATCTGATGAGGTTCACACAACAAAACAAATAATCTAAAAACTAATATGAAATTTTTAAGATTTTGAGGAGGAATATACAATTTTATAAGACTTCAATGAGTTATATACAATTAACCTTTTTAAAAATTACATATTTCTAATAGGGTCCTTAGTGAGTGCAAAATTCTATCTGAGGTCTGTTATTCAGTTTTATTATGGGTTAAAATTTATCTCAAAATGTGAAGAAACAGAAATATCCCTAAAATTAAGAAAAAAAACTTGCAAAACTATATCTATACTTTTTCAATATTTATAGATTCATATTTTTACTAGTCATATTCACCTCTAGGGAGATCAACTATGGTTTCTATGTGTAGTCATGGAAATACTAATGTCGAGATATTTTCAACTAATTTGAAGTTTGATAAAACGAAAAATTTTAATTAAAGTTTATTAACCTCATTTTTATCATTCAAATAATCTTATCCTCTGATACTTTATCCTCGTGATCACACGCTGGGAGTCACCATTATTAGCTCTAAGATGTCATTTTTCAATAATTTGTAAATACTTATTTCCTCTAAATTTTCTAAAAAGGTTCTAAAGCCTACTTGATCCTACTGTTGGGGCCTGAAAATAAAAACTCAAGCTATTAAACTTTAAGGAACCAATGAAAGCTAAAATTCTTATTTATGGACATTTTACATATTTCACAATATAGCTAACCTCGTTGGATAGAATATTTTAGAAATATTTTCTTTATTATGATATACTATTATCGGAGGAGGATTTTACAAGCAACTCAGTAACTCAAGCAAAAATATATAATTTTTAAACTTTGTAATAAAAATATGTAATTTGACCAGTTTAAAATAGATATATGTAAAAAAGTCTATTTCGTTGGAAATATTTTCTGTATAACCTTGCAAAGTCATAATATTTTTTTAATATCCATATGAAAATTGTAGTTACATATATACCCCTAAAAAATATTTTTTTCTATCTCAAATACCACTCTTGGAAGGGCATTTGAGAAAGAAACATAAGTTTTTAGCAATATACATGAAATATTGAGTTTTACATAAGTATAAGAGAAATATCATGATTTTGCTGGAGTATTCAAGAAAATTTTCCTATTTTATTTTATTATTTATTAAATTTTTTACTTAAATTGTGAAAAGATCAAAATATACTTGAATTAAAAATATTTATAAAAATCTACTTTTAACTTATTGTTATTTGCAAAGTTCTATTTTCACTGTTCATCTTCAACCTTTAGACAGACGAAGTGGGAATTTTAGTCATTCTTCATGCAACTATGGTAACTAATTTGGAGTTTGAGAAAGCCAAAAAGTTCTATTAAAGTATGTTGATTTCACCTTGATCTTCAACCAACAAGATTCAACTCTGAAGCTCTATCTCCCATTACCATAATTGAGAATTGTCATTGATACACTACACCAAATTGGACTTTTGGCAATATGTTTTTTATAGCAATTGAGAAAATACTAGAAATTTTCGACATTTATTGACAAACACCAAAAATGTGCTGATGTATTTCATTGAAAAACACCTGCTTATCCCATTAAAGACCCGATCCCAATTCTAGAGAGCAAGTTTTGCTCTCTTTATCTCCATTTCTCAACTCTATACCTCCCCTCTTATAAATACTAAGATAGAGAGACAGATCAATATCCTATAAATACCTTATACTCTTAGTATTTATAGGAGTGATATAACTAAATTTGAATTAGAGTAGGAGATTAACTTGACCTACTAATTCAAGTCTTTTAGTAGGAGAAAAATTCAGAGAAGGATTGGGGTCATTAAATCATTTCTAAATTTGAATCCTAATTTGATTAGAACTATCTAAAAAATCCAGATCCAAGACACTACTAAATCAATAATCTTCACCTTGACTCAAATCTTCTTCTTCTTTGAATTTAAATCTTCAATAGATTCTTTCGCTATTACCCCGTAAAGCAACATTAATGACCTTGAATATTGATTAAGTCTAGATAGATCTTAAACTTGTCAATCAAAATCATCTTCGTCAATATGTCTATAAAATTTCTTGAAATATGAATCTTTTGTGAAAAAATCTCGTCGTCTTGAATAATATCTCAAATAAAGTAAAATCGAATATGTATGTGCTTGGATTTGGCATGGTATATCTAATTTTTCACAAGGTGTATGGTTCTCTAACTATTACAAAAAATAGGAAAAGTACCTTGAGAGAAACCAATCTCACTTGCCAAATTTTTTAATTATAGAGCTTTTTTTACTGTTTCTGTAGCCACCATATACTCAGACTTTGTTATAGACAATGCTAGAGTTGACTATAAGGTACACCTTTAGCTAATAAAATCACCATAGAGGATAAAAAGATAACCGGTGAGGGATTATCATCGATTAAGGTCTCTAGTATAGTCTAAATCGACATAGCCAATAATTTTATCCTCTTGAATTGTATTCTTGTCGAAACATAGACCAACATTAAAAATAATTTTAATATATCTCAAAAACCACTTCACGACTTATCAATGCTCTTTTTTTGAATTTGCCATGTAGTGGCTAACAATATTGACTGCTTGTGAATATTAGGTCTTACCATTATTACAGCGGATGCCTCATCAACGAGTTTTAATTCTTCTTTATATGGAAAGTGAGAAACACCTCCAGCTTGGAAGGTTCACTTCCACTCTCCATCTCAATCTGCAAGAGTTCACATTTAATAAATAAAGGAGAAATCAAATATAATTATGCATTTAACTTGAATAATGTAAGTCAATATCTTAACCCTTAAATTGGCATATCCTTTGCAACCAAAATAGTGACTCATCTTCTATTTCTTTTAATGTCTTTTATTTTCCTTACTTAGTTCCTTAAAAAAATACAATTTTTAGTTAAATAGACTAAGTATTATGAAACTTTAGATATGTAAATAAAAGGAGAGAGAGAATTACTCAGATGTCTTTGTTCTACCAAAAGGAAACTAGGATATGTCACTAGTATTCTTTGACCCTAGGATTTGGGCAAGTGTCAAATTTCTTAAGATTCTTCTCAAAAGGCATGAAGTGTTTTTGCTTGAGATATGCCTTCCAAACACATCAGCATTTGTTTAGATTTTGCATGATGTTGTTCTTAGTGGAGTCATTTTTTGAAAAGGATTAAACTCATTTGAAACTAAACTAAACCTTGTGTTGTGAATGTCACCTACAAAATCATAGTAATGTTGATCGAAGTCCTTCCAAGCCACGCTATCTATTGGATGTCTCAATGCCCTTACAAGTACATGGCCTTCTGCATATCATCTCATGTGTAGAGTTATTTTTACTTTCATGAAAAGTCATTATAATCATAGTTTTAGTGAGAAGTACATAACACATTAACATATATTTTTTGCACTTTCTGATCGTCATCATTATCTTGGTTATTGAAATGTTTGTACTGTGATAATTTACCATGCTTGAAACATATTTGTAATGCACTCTCATTTCTATAGAGTATGCAATTATTTTGATATGCATAAATCTTTGTCTAGCCAAGACCTAAGTCTTTAACAATATTCCAAGACTCGTGATAAAAATATAGAAATAAAGCCTATTCATAAAATGTCTCTTTTAATGTCTCTAATAGTACACTGAATGAGCTATTGCTTCATTGACACTTGCACTTCATAACCAATAATCTTATGATAAAAAATAAGAATATGAACTCTTGCATCTCAAATATAACTCATTATTATATTTATTGAGCAACTTATAAAATTTTATGTCATTTTTATCACAATCCTTAAGTGGAATTTTGACATTAACAATACTTGTATCTTCAAAGAATTTTAGGGACCAAAGGTGGCATGTAGCAATCCTTCATGTCATTCTCATCTTCATCATTCACTGCAACATTTACTATAACATCATTATGATCTGACCTCTTGTAATATCATGACTCTTCTTTATATGCCCAATTAGTATATAACATATTCTATACTCTCATTATTACATGTTCTTACTTCTTTTTTCTTGTATGATTATCTACATTCAGACAATATATACATTAACACTAAATCTTCTGATATAGCCTCCTGTTCATGTATGTATATTCAAGAAATATATTCACTCTCTCAATGTATCTTTGATTTAGTGGATTCTTTATGTTGATCTAATCCTTATTCATGAAACTACCAAATTTACCTACTTTTGCTTCTTATGCTATAAAATTTCGTGAACATCATACTTTAAAGAACTAGTCAAGTAAGTAGTACTTGGGATATATTACATAGGAGAGAATAAATGCATAAAAATAAATTGTAGAATAATCAATTAGATCTCAAACATCAAAAGGTAAAAGGTCTCTCAAATTGTATCATTAACTCCAAACTTAAGTAGGGTGACACTAATGTTACAAACAATATATTTAAGTTAATGAGTACCCACTTCCATTGGTCAAAAACCCCAAATTTAGGAAATAGAAACCGAGGTTTTAAGTTTCCATTTTAGCTAAAACATTAGTTTTGGACTCAAAATATTTCACTCTAAAATTTGGTTTCAATTTTTTAAAATATATTATTTACATTTTAATATTATTTTTATGTCAAAAATTATGCTTAGCCTAGTTGGTTAAGAAATTACTCTTGGGTCATCTAACTAGGGTTTAAGCCTAGGTTGTAGCATTTTTTTATATTTTAAGTAATTTTCTTCTCAAAAAAATTTTTATTTAATAATTTTAAAAGAATATGTGTATATAAATTTTTTGACATTTTTTAAATTTTTTAAATATTTTTAAATTTAAAGTCAAATATTAGTTAAATAAAACAAAAAATAATTTGATCAAAACAAAAATGAATTAATTTTAGCCGAAACAATCAAAATATTGGTTTGGTAATTATACCAATCTCTTGTATATGAGACATTATTTGTTCGAACATTACTTAAAGTAAGACTTTAATGGTAAATTTCAATTGATCAAAAAAATAATCAAAACATATCAGTTTTTGTGGGTGATGAAATTGATCTCGAAACCAAAACTTAAAATATTGATAGGAACCCTAGTTTTCAACAAAAATAATATACAAGAGAAGAGGCTTTTTGATATCCTCACTCTATCTATCTCTCTCTCACCCTCTTTCTCTCTCTCTCTCTCTCGTCCTTTATCTCTCTTTATCTCTCTCTCTCCCAATATGCCCTACTCATGGCCTTCCTATGTTATCCTTGTCCATCCTTATGTCATCCCCATGCTCTATTTGTGTCCTCCTAGTATCCTCCATGGTCATCCGCATATTCTCCCTATGTTCTTTCTGTGCTCTTCCTATTTCTGCCTATATGTGTCCTCCTCGTATTCTTTCAGTATTTTCTCTATATTCTCCCTATATTTCTGCTATATCCTCCCCTTATTCTCTTTATGTCCTCCTTATGTCCTCCTATATTTTCTTTGTATTCTTCTCGTATCCTCCTCGTATCTTATATGTATTCTCTCTATGTTTTTCGTATATTTTCTGTATATTCTTTCTGTATTTTCACCATATTCTACCCATCATGACTATACAAAATATTTTTTAATAATCAATTTGAAATTGCTTTAACTCAATGAACATACTAAAATGGGAAACAATTGAACTGTCAAATCCTAGCAATTGAGAGCTACCATATAAGCCCTAATTCAATGGTAAAAACATTATGGATTTCAGTACTGAAACTGACAAATTTATCATCTAAACAACCAACGAAATTAACTCCAAACCATTATAATTTCAGTTCAAAAAATCCTAAAAGATAAAGTTATATAATTAGAAGTACTTAAAAACATAAAAACTCATCTTTTGAAGGAAGATGCAAGGGCTCTAGGCATATTGAGGCGGAGTCACCGGCAAAGCGAGGCGGAGGTGACAACAGTCAAACTTCCAACATATGGCGAAGGAGGCGGAGGAACTTCACACAACTCAGGAAATGAGCTGGAGGAGAAATGCAATGCAAGATGGAGGTACAATTTTGACAAACGAAATTATATCTGCTTTTTCAAAAAGTACCAATAATTTTCGATGTTTTTTATAAAATATCAAAAATAATCCGCATTTCAAAATTTACCGGCATAACACAAGTAATTTCCGATAGTTTAAAAAGCGTCAAAGGTAAAGCCTTGGAATGTTCTCTTATATTGCAGTGCCATATACACCTTTTTATGTAGTATATATGGAGAGTATATAATGACAGACGGAGAATAAGTGTGACAAGAACGAGGGTACGATGACAGAGTTGTCTTTCCACTTCAGGAGCTTTGTTCGCTTACTCCAACTGAAACCGACTAAAAGTAGCCATCCAAGGCCCCCATTTCAGCATGAGGTTGCACATGGGACTCGAGAATATAGATTGTATTGAAATCCACCACCACAGACTTCCTTCCTTTCTACAGTGCTTATAGTTTCTCTTTTTTATTTCTTCCCTTTCTGCGCCTCTCCCTCTTTCTTTCTCTCTCTCTTTCTCCTGACACATAATACTGATGTAGCTTCTCCTCTCTCTCTCCCCTTCTCTCTCTTCTTCTTTTAACCATCTTTTCTCTTCCGCTTCCAGCTCTCTCCCACCGTCTCTTCTCCCTTACTCTACACAACTTGTATATCGCGTCCTCTCTTTCCTTTTCTTGTCTATCTCTCTTCTTTCGAACCTCCTTTCTTTCTCTTCTTCTTCCTCTCTCTCTTTCTCTACACATAATTCACATATCGCCTCCATCTTCTTCCTTTCTCTCTTTCTCTACCCATAATTCACGTATCACCTCCTTTCTTTCCTCTTCTTCAGTATTCTGTCTCTCCTTCCTCTATTCTTTCTTTTCTTTCAAATATCTTCTTCTTCTTGACTCAGATATCTCTCTCTCTCTCTCTATGGAGAATAGCAACACAGTTTGCTGCATGTGCGGCGACGTCGGCTTCCCCGACAGGCTACTTCAGTGCATGCGTTGCCTCTACCGCTTCCAGCATTCGTACGTGTTGTTTTCTATAGGTCTCCTAATATGATTTCATTGTGATATCCATAGGTCTATCATGTTGTCTTACCATCTGTAGGTACTGCAGCAACTACTACGTGAACGAGCGACCAGAGACAATCAGTCTCTGCGACTGGTGCCTGAGCGAACAGCGCAACACCGCCAGACCTAAGAATCAAGCAGAGAAGGAGATGGTCCCTGGCAGCCAGTCCGAGTACTCAGGCATCAACAAGATCCGACAATCTGGCGACCGGGAGGAGAACGGAAGCCGAGGCAGGGCCACGAGCCGCGCGTCCTCATCGAAGCCATCGGGCCGCAGGTACAAGCTCCTCAAGGATGTCTTGTGTTAAGTGTCAGCAATTGTTAGAGCATGTACATATTAGTTGTACTCCCCAAGGTTTCATGTAGTTTATGTACACTTTTAGTTTCCTTTTGCTATATATACATAAAGCAAGTTAAAACTATAATATAGATTTTGTCTAAACTATGTTTCCGGTTTACATATAAGTACGTTCAAAACCTTATTCATTTCTTTCGATCTATTCAGTTTGGCCCCTTCTTCTTCTCTTCCCTTCATCCATTTTATGGAGATATTGGTTGCAAGGCTCCCACGTATGCTCACATTAATGGCTATCATGTACGCACCATCTCTGCAACACAGACCTGGGGATGGATTTTGAACCCCTAGCTCACGCGAATCTGGCTACACAAAGTTCGGATCCACATCTAACCCTAAATCACAATCAATCAGCATCCTCCGCGCACTTAAATTCTTATGACCTTTGAGCAGTAAGGACTGTACCATGCAATGTTAGACGTCAAGGCGGTCCAGGACTTGACGCCAAGCCACATTGAATGGCAGTGGACAAGTGTCTCCCCATGCCATGGAGGGATTCGTTAAAGCAGCTTTCAGCGCCACATTGAATGCACGGGAGAGGTGGTTCTCACTTCGAAGAACCCAGAAGGATGGAGAATAAGAGGAGGCACACCTGCCTCACACAGCAAACCTGAAACCTGAGAGCTAACCTCTCCCCGTTCAAGGAGAGGAGAGAGGAGTTGGTGGGGTGGAGGGGTGAATTATTAAATTTAAATAGCTTTCTATTCCTTTTGACCATGTGTAGTGGGTGAGCAACAGTCTTCCGTCTTCACCAAATAGCTGCCAGTTCAGTATATCTACCTGCAGCTCGGGCTCTGTGACTTGGAGTTTTCTTTCTGGTGTACCCGGATCATTTAAACCATTTTGGCGACCTCTACTTGGTGCCATTCGTGGAAAGACAGGCCTAGGCTTCAACTTCAATAAGGGACAAATGGCATCTCACAGGCGCAAAATCCTGAGTGTAGCTGTAATTACAGCTGTGGAATTATTGAACGCAGATTCAATGGTCCAGAATCCAGATTCCAGAGTCCCTTACTGCACACACCAAGCAAAACATTCCTTTAGAAAACAGTCACCAAGTTAACCTTGAACGCGCATAGAATTATTCATAAAACAAAATTATTCATATCACCATTAAGAATCAAACAAAGAGAGGCGTCCCTTTCTGGGAAGAAGTGTGAATGAGCATGAGATGCCTTCTCCATAGAATCCGAGATCGAACTCAATCTTTGGGGTAGCCTTTTGATCCAATCATACTCGATAGATATTCTATTACAATAATAAAAAGATCCACCGAAAAAGATTGAACCATCTCCATACTTTTAATTTTAGAACAGAGCTAAGTGCATCAAAAATAAGATTATTTAAAATTTTAAAATCGTCTTGCCAAATCTGATATACAATGCAGATTTCTTCCATATATGAAAGGAATAAACTAACTAATCAAAATAGTGAAAGATGTACAGTGTACTCAAATTTTCCTCCACATTGCAACTTGAACAGATCGAAAGAAAAATAAAAATAAAAAGGCAATAAAGATCAAGCAATTACCAGCTAAGGCTGATCCATTATGGCTATTGGATAACAAATCCAACCACAACTAAAGCAAATCTACGAGAGCAAAGATGAACAGCGTGAAGCACAAACAAGCTGTTCATAACTCGCAATAAAGGTTTCTGCACATAACCAACACAAAAAAACCAAGAAAGAAGAAAATACACTAGGATGCTATAAAATCTAATAATTGCAAATATATTGGGTTTTTGTCCCATTTTTCTGAACCATTGTTTGGTTTTAGTCCTGTTAGTTTAGCACCCAGAGGAAGGCTCCAAGCCAGGTCACTGACTAAATTAAAAGAAGGTTAGGATTATAGGGAAGATCACAACATTCAACTGATTCTAAGTCATTTATGGTACTATAATATCATCCCTCATATACACTTCCACTATTTGAAAAATACCTAGTGCAACCAGCATCAGAAAGAAATAAACAGCCAAGCAGCTAATTAAAAAGATTGACTGTTGAACAAGCCATCTTAAGCCATGATTCAGATATAAATAGACAAGAACAATTCCAATTTATATAAAATGTCTCACTAAGTCAGCTATACTATACATAATGTATATTTTTCAATTGAATAAAAACTACATATGAAAGTGATCGGAGAAATAGAAGGTAGAAGCTATACAACAATATAACACATCACTAAGGGCTACAGTTTAGACCAGTTTATCTAACAAATAAGATATCAATAGAAGTATTTAACTTTTACAAATCGTAAGCTGAAAAAAGGAAGTTGTCTGATAAGAGGCACATCACCATTCTGATTTATCACTCTTTCCAATTACATGGAGCACAATCAACAACCAAATAATCTCCTGGTATGTCTTTTGCAACTCAAATATCTTCACCCATATACACTGATTCAAACCTACAATAACGGTATGAATTACTATTTAGTGAGCCAAAAGGTAAAAACAATTCACACTTTTAAAAAAATATATATAAGAAGGGGTGAATGCTACCTAGCAAAAATCAGAAGGAATGACATCAACTTCAGACTAGATGCGTGCCTAGAGATATGATGGCCTTGAATATGGTGCATTAAAATCAGAAAAAAAAAGTACCAATATGTAGAGTTGTCAATAGTGTGTGATGGTAAAAAGAAACAATTCATGCCAACTGAAGCAGAATTTCATGAGAGAAATTCACTTACATTGCCGTTAGTGATATGTCAAAAAGCAATGTTGAATCAATACCGAATTTCATGGTAAACCAAAAAGTAGATTAAACCAAATTTAGAGCCGCCAGCTTCACCATTACATTTATGCTCAACAAGGTTCTAAAAGATTAAGCTCCATAATTCGAATCTTGGATGTTGAGCCCCACAACTCAAAAATGAACTCTACAGTTTAGCCATCAAGAAACGAGCTCTATATCTCGACCACCAGAAGTTTAGTTCTACAGCTCAGCCATCAGAAGACAAGCTCTACAACTCGACTTGGTCGCTAGGAGACATGCCTCATAGCTCATCTCTCAAAGTCAAACTCTACAGCTGGATCAAGGTAGATCAATGGCACACGTGCGATAAATTATTTGAACACTCTATACGCCTCTATTCCTACAAAGGATAGCTTCAGCAACACTCTAGGAGATAAATTTTTCCATCACCAACTCCCTGTGCCACCAATTCCTACTCCATCTCCCATTACACAACAAAATATATCGATTCACAATACAAAACCAAGCATGATCCTCAAAATACCCTTAACTAACTCACACACCAACCATAATAGAGTTACTCGACAAGATCGAGTCAAGTTATCCAGAACATTCTATATAACAAGATCCATAACACTGAGGTAAGGAATTCTCCCTTTCTTTTTATGCAAGTTCAACTCTTATATATCATTCTTTTCACAACAAATCCTGCCTTCGCTCAAAGCAAAAGGGATCAAGAAAAGGCAACATGCTAACTTGAGCATTGAAGTATCTTTCTCCAATCAAAATCAAGCGAATAGTGTTTGTTTTTCTTTTTAAGTTGGAATCGGCTGAAGAAAACCGAAAGAGCTCACAGACCTGAAAACAAGTAGACCTAATACTTGGTATCTTCATTGAAATCGGTCAAAACACTTTGGTTGGTAGTGCCCTGAGAACCAAGTGGTAATTGGCGCATTGAAACAGATAGTGTCATAGCAAGTCTCCTCAAGAGACAGTCCAAAGCCTTGTCTCCAAATGACAAGAGCCTCACCAAAGTCATGCCCCAACTAACCAGAACTAGAATAAGAGGCTGAAATGGTAAACCCACCCATAGGGGTGACAAACCCTACAGAAAGCCTGGAAAGAAGGTAAAAGTTGTCTTGTCGTAATTTGGGAGGATACCTACCCGGATGGTAGAGCCACCATTGCGACAAAACGACTCACCCTGGATATGACACTAGGGAGCGAAAAGTAGCCAAGAAAAAGAGAACAGTGAGAGGACATGCCAGCCCTAGGGAGGGACCCAGAGTATGAAAACAAAGCTCTAGTTGTTACTCTCGTCTTGAAGAGGTTTCTTATAAGAAGGGTGCTAGTGGACACGGGAGCATCCATAAATGTTTTGTTTACCAAAAATACGATAAGATGAAATGTGATCATCCCCTGCGTCCCTACTAAGCAGGCTAAAAGGCTTCACCGACAACTCACTGAGCTCTAAAGGGGTAGTGAAAGTGCTACTGACAATCTGCGAAGACCGAAAAAACTTCACATTCTTTACCAACTTTATTAAGGTAAAAGAGAGATTCCCTTAGAACAATATATTTGGTCGCCTTGTTTCGAACAAATTGCAGGCAAAAGTCTCTACCTACCAATTGCTCCTCCAATTTCTCATCCAATTTGGCACTGGAGAAATGCAGGGCAACATAGAAAGGCATGTTATTGCTATGCCACACACCTGGGGAGCAAAATAGATCGCGGGGGAAGGAGAAGACAAAAAGTGAACCTTAAAACAACCCCACAGCAATGGAGTAGCTAATAAACCTTACCTTGCATGAAGTCAAACGTCACATCGTTAGAGTAGAGACAAGGTTACCTAAGACATTGTTCACAAAATTTCAAAGGTTTTGTCTAACAACCAAAATGTATTTGCCTGGGCAGTAGATGATTCGCCCGACATTAATCCACATGCGATGGAGCACAAACTCTCAATGCACACTAACGCAAAACCAATGAAGTAGAAGAAGTGACATTTTACCCTCCAACATTAAAGAGTAATTGATGAGATGAAAAAATTGTTAAAAACCGACTTCATATGGGAAGTTCAATACTAAGAGTGACTTGGGAATGTGGTGATAGTTAAAAAAATAATGATAAGTGAAGAATGTATGTAGAATTCACAAACCTCAACAAGACTTGCCCCAATAACAGCTATTCGCTCCCAAGCATCGATCGATTAGTAGACTCAACTATCAAGCATTACTTATTGAGTTTTCTTGATACTTGTTCAATATACCACCAAATCAGAATATGCTTGGAGGATGAGAAGTAAACCTCATTTATAACTGATCAGGGAATCTTTGCTACGTAGTCATGCCTTTCGAGTTGAAGCACGTCAAGACTACGTATTAGAAAATGGTTGACTGGATGTTCAAACATCAATTCAGAAGAAACATGGAGACTTACATGAATGACATATTGATCAAAAGCGTGCGAGGTACAAATCATATTCTAATTTGTAGAAAACCTTCGATAAATTGTAAATATACCACATGAAACTGAATATGGAGAAATATACATTTGGGGTATTGATAGGAAAATTCCTCAGAAACCACGTCTCAAAAAAGGGAATCGAAACAAACCCACTGAGGATGTAGGTAATTCTAAAAATGAAGTCTCTCACCTTAACGAAAGAAGCGTAAAGACTCGCGGATCGTCACCCTCAGACGCATCCTTTCTTGCTCTGGAGAGGAATGTCTCTCCTTCTTCAAAACTTTAAAGAAGATAAATTATTTGAGTAGGGTGAAGAATGTGAGAAAATTTTCTGAGAATTAAAGTCATACCTCACCTCCTCACCCATGTAGTGAAGCCTATTCAAGAGTAAGACTTACACCTATACGTCGCTATAAGCAATGCAGCGGTCAGTTAGACACTAGTCAGCAACTAAGAAGGGAGACAAAGCTCGATATATTATGTGAGTCACATGCTTGTCGGAAAGGAAACTCGAAACTCTCCAATGGAGAAGCTAGCTTGTACAGTCATTCTATCATTCGGGAAATTGAGATCGTATTTTCAGGCCCACGAAGCAATTATGCAGACCAACTTTTCGTTTCATTAAGCCCTCCAAAAGCCAGAGAACTCAGAAAGAATAGTCAAGTGGACCATGGAAGTAAGTCAATTAAACATCCGCTTTGAGGCAAAGACAGCTATTAAAGCCCAAGTATTGACGGACTTCATTGTAAAGTTCGACCCCAAGGAAATGCCAGAAACCAAAATAAAATCTTAGAAGGTCTACGTAGATGAATCATCGTGCAAAGCGGAAAGCGAAGCAAGAGAAATGTTGAACTTCAAGTTTAAAGCCTTGAACAATATAGTTAAGTACAAATTGATATTTCTTGAATTGGGGATAACAAAAGCAATGGGAACCCTGAATCTTGAACTTTATAGCGACTCACAAGCTCATTACTAGCCAGATTCAAATAATGTATGAAGCCAAAGACCCCTTAATGGGAGGATATTTTTCAAAAGTTCACCGAACTTTAGCTAAGTCAACATAGAGCAGATCCCAATGGAGGAAATTTGGGAGGCAAATTTTCTCGATCAACTCGCATCGTTCCTATCAAAAAAAAAGAGGGGAATAAATACAGAGGAACTCCAAACCCCTAGTGTGAGAAACTCGGCCAAAATTTGAACTACGGAGCATGAGCCGAGTTGGAAAGACGCATTTTTGGAGTACCTTAAAATAGGCAAGCTTCCTAATAATAAAGGAAAAGTGCAGAAGATTAGAAGGCTTGCTCCTAATTTTATCATTATGGGAGACGAGTTAAACAAGTGCTCACTCACTAGACTGCTTCTTAAGTGTCTTGTCCCGTCAAGAGTAGAGTATGTCTTTAGGAAAATTCATAAGAGAATATGTGAAAGCCACGGGGATGGATGAACCTTGGCATACAAAATGCTCCGTGAAGATTACTATTGACCGAATATGACTAAGGAGGCACTAAAGTATTCCTCCAATTATGAACCATGTCAAATGCATGTGCTTCTACACCACCAGCCTGCCACCGAGCTACAACAAATTCGCTCTTCACGGAATGACGATGTCCCTTTACTCTAACTTCAAGACAATGAAAATTCTTGATAATCGCGATCGACTATTTCATCAAATGAGCAAAAGTTGAGCCACTAGTAACTATCACTTAACAAAGGGTGAAGAATTTTAACAAGGAGTGGTCTACTAATTCAGAATATGACAAACCTTAATGATCGATAATGGGAAGCAATTCAACGGCTCAAAGTTTTAGGAATTTTACAAAGAACTATATATCCAGCAAAAATTCGCTTTAGTCACTCACCTGCAGATAATGGACTACTAAAGGCAACTAATTGAAGCATCTTATAGGGTTTGAAGAAACATATTGTAGGAGCCAAAGAGAATTGCGTAAACAAACTACTCAATATACTCTGAGCCTATAAACATCTTTGAAAACAACAACTGAAGAAACATCCTTCATACTTGCTTATGGAGTCGAAGCCGTGATAACAGTCAAAATTGGCTTACCATATCGAAGAGTACAGACTATGATCCTGGTATAAATAAGGAGGACATGGGAATAAAAAAGGACCTTCTCAAAGTACACGATCAAGGGCATCAGCAAATAGCTGCTTACTAATAGCAAAAAGCCAAGGCACAAACGGGAGTGATGCTGAGACAATCCTTTTCATAAGATGATTTGGTACTCCGAAGAGCTAATATGACCAATCTTATATATTTAAATGGCAAAACATTGTCTCAAACATGACATGTAAGTGATTTACGAAAGCTTTATCAATAAAAACAAGTGGCTATCTTTTTGTCATAGCAAGAATTATGGCCCCCTAAAGACAAATTATATGTTCCCACACTCAGTCAAAAAATATTACAATCTCTCGCGCTTGAACTTCGAAGTCTCAATTATAAGATTCATTATTGACCAAGAAATAGGGTCGATTATAAGGTCTGCTTTTAAGTAAGGAATAACGATGGTACTGAGATCTGCTCTTAGCCAAAGCCTCGGTTCTAAGATCTGCATTTAACCAAAATCACAGTTACAAAATCCGCTCTTGACAAAGAAATAAGGCTAATTCCAAGAGCCGCACTTGACCAAGAATAAAACTAGTTTCAAGATTCGCTTTTGACCAAAGTTCTAATTATAAAATTCACTCTTAATCGATAAATAATTACAAACTCTTGTACTTGATACTAAAAGTTCGGTTATAAAATTTGCTCTTGACCAAGGAATGGTTACAAATTCTTACACTTAACCTCAGAAGCCTAGTCACAAGATTCATTATTGATTGAGAAATGATTACAAGCTTTCGTGCTTGACATCAGAAACCCAATTACAAGTTTTGCTCTTGACCGAGGAATGAAGTCTCATTATAATATTTGCTTTTGATCAAGAAATGCTTACTAACCCTCATACTTGACCCCAGAAATTGGATTATAAAATCCACTCTTGACCGAGAAGTGATTATAAGCTCTCACGTCTGACCCTAAAAATTCAGGTACAAGATTTTCTCTTAACCAAGTAATAAAGCCCAATTATAAAATTTGATCTTGATCGAGAAATAGTTATAAGCTCTCGCGTTTGATCCCAAAAGTCCGGTTATAAGATTTGCTTTTAACCAACGAATGAACTCAAATTACAAGGTTTGTTCTTGACTAAATAATGATTACAAATTCTCACGCTTGACCCCAAAAGTATGATTATAAGATCTGCTCTTAATCAAGTACTGAAGCCCAATTATAAAATTCGCTTTTAATTGAAAAATGATTACAATCGCTTGCACCTGATCTCATAAGCCTGATTACAAAATCCATTTTTAACTGTAAAGATTACAAGCTCTTGCCCTAGACTCCAAATGTCCGATTACAAGATTTTCTCTTGATTAAGAAATAAACTCTCGTTACAAAATCCGCTCTTGACAGAAGAATGAAATCCAATTACAAGATACATTTTTGACCAAGGAATGAAGTCTGGTTACGAGATCCACTCTTCACCAAAGAATGAAGTCCGATTATAAGATTCACTCTTAACCAATGAATAATTACAACCTCTCATACTTGACCCCAGAAGTCCGAGTACAAGATACACTCTTAACTGGGTAATGGTTACAAGCTCTCGTACTTGATCCCAAAAGTCTAATTACAAGATTTGTTATTCACCGAAGAATGATTACAAGCTTTACACTTGATCTGTAAAGTTCGGTTACAAGTTCAACACTCAACAAAAAAAACACCTAGGTGCCAACTGTTGGAGGAGTAAAAAGAGTGTCAAAGCAGATCAATATAATGAGCTGAATATTAAACCATCTCAAAAACTTAAACTCATGGGACATAAGACTTTTTCACTATATATATTGGACTCTATCTATCCAATATCCGATATGAGACTAAATCATCACACTTGATATTATAACAATCTCCCCTTTCAGGTGTGATTTAGGTGTGATTTGAGCACATCAATTTTAACGCTCTTAATCAAGAACACTTTTACTCGACTAATTCTACGGTGTGACTTGTTTTATCGGATTTTTGTCTCATTTTTTTGATTTTTTAATAGAGACTAATATGCGACTTAATTCAGTCACATCATCACGGTACTCTTTTACTTAACTAATTCCACCGTGTGACTCATACTATCGGATTTTTGTCTTAATTTTTGATTTTTTTAAAAAGAAACTAACATACGACTTAATTCAGTCGCATCATCACAGTAATTTTAGTATTAAGAGTTTGCACAGTTTCGAAACTGAAGCTCTAATACTACTTGTCTAGGGAGATTGTTATAATGTCAGGTGTAATGAATTAATCTCGCATCGAATATTGGATAGATAGAGTCCAATATATATAGTAGAAAAAACCCATATCTCATAAGTTTAAGAATTTATATTAGAAAGTAATTTAATGGATTTAATCCTTTGCTGAATATATCTTCTATTAGAAGACTTGTATTAGTAGAAGTCTTATTTGAATCAGTCTTCTATTTTGACTCAAACTCAGTTAAACTACATATATAAATACCCTATTCATTTAAGGGTTTTAATATAGTGAAATAAAGCGATATAAATCAAAACTCTCAAAACGTCTTGTGACAACTAAACTACTTAGTCTCTTGTAAGAGTTTGTGATATTAAAGTTTTGCCTATATTATTATAATCTCCTTTTTCTTTTTTATTAATATAATATCCTCCAGATCGCCTTCACCAGTGGAGTAAGTCATAAACCAAACTATATAAATCTCTTATATGTTATTTTTCTTCTTTTTTATTCTTCTTCTACATCTTGAATTGTGGCAGATATCGATACTTAGCGCAACAGCCAATACCAACCAGAGCTCATGATTAGATGAGAGAGCACGATCCTACGACCAAAGATTAAGGTCAAAGGCTGCTGTTTCCTTTCAACAAAGCATCGTAAGTCTCAAACCTAATGAGGAAGAATGCCTCCCACTACATTGCTGGAATGTGAGCATCAATCTAGGGCAAAGCCCTCCAATTAAATTGCCCTATAATTCATCCCAAATGAAAAAAAAGTATAACCGAAGTCTTCTCATTACACTCAAGATAAAGCAATTATGTCACAAGAAATAGAAGCCTTTATTAAAGGCAACAAAGGGAGAAAAATTCTCATCATATCAAAAGTCCAAAAAGTAAACGAATACAAAATTTGCCTAATAGACGAGCCCTCTAAGGGCTTAGACATCCTCACCGGGTGGAACTAAAAGATCAGCCTCTCTACCTCATGCGAGGGTGGCACCCCGGACTTTGGAGACTCATCATCAGGACTAAGAGGGTTGAAGGAGTCCATGAGGTAAACTATTAGCACCGGAGTAGTACCGATGGTGACTAAGGTAGACTATTAGCACCGGAGTAGTACTAATGGTGATGCGCCCCCAACATCTCAAGGTCAATGGATTGAAAAAACAAATCCCTAAAAGGATCAAAGACAAGGCTCGTCATTCCATCAAAGACGTCACACTAGCAATATAGATAGCACTCTCATCAGTGGTAGCACCATTGTACTCATTCAATAGCTTGAATGCTTCCACCGCCTTTACCATCACCTTAATCACAGTAGCCCAGCTCTCAAGGGGGCTGGCCCTCCTCTCAGCTTCGTCCACCTCTGGCCCTATATTGAAAGCCTCATTCCTGGCCGACATGAGTTGGCCCTTAATCTTTGCAAGCTCCTCCTCAAACTCAGTGGCCTCTTGATTCTTAAAGCTAATTGTCTCAACATACCAAAATAAGACAAAATCACCAAAGGAAAGGACAAAAGAAAGAAGCAGAAACAACAAGTCGAGGCCAAAAGCGACATAGGATCACTCCCTTCTTATAAAGGGAAGTTAGCAATTATGATCAAGCCTGACCTGATTTATGATAGGTGTAAAAGACGTGCACCTCTGCCACGACAGTCAATGCAAATGGCACACAACATCATCTAATTGAAATGCAGCAAAAGACAAGCTAAAAAGGAGAGCAGCATAGTGGCGATGATCTCCCTTCACCCCCAAGAACCAATGCCACTGATGCCTCGCATTCATCAAGACATGGAGCAAATAAAGCGCATGAGGTGAATTAAGCAAGACAAAAAAATTGTTGACACTAATTTAGTAGAAGTAAGAACAAAGAGTTAAAAAAAGAATTTATTTATTAAAAAATAAGTACAAAAGGAGGAGACAAGCTCCCCAAAATGAAACATCCTATCAAGACTGGGACAAACCACTCCTGGTTGCTCGATTTTTCGGTATCCAGAGGATAGAAACAAAGGTAAAGGCAAGGGAGACAGTGGCAAGAGGAAATGGGCTCCTGAGGATCCCTGTCGCTTTTCCACCTTCGAGGTAAGACTGCAACCACCACCTTTCTCGGTCCTCATCCACCTCACAAAGGAAGAGAACACACAAGTCGAAGGTTTGATCGTACATCCAGCCAATTATCTTAGTCGTACAGCAAGCAACCCCTACATGATGTATGACAACTACATCCTTTTTTATAGTAAAATTAGAGATCCAGTCCATGTTGAATTCCGACTCTAATTAGAATCCGTCAAGATTCATATAGCTACAGTCCGAAGGCCATATCTCCTAAGATATTGATCCAAATTCAACAAATAACTATCCATTGAAAAGCTAAGATCAATTCTTACAAGTCTCTTATTTACTATTTCGGGTTATTCGGACTTTGTGTTGATCAAAATTAAGATTTATTTATCAGTCGGAGTCAATAATAGTCCTAGCCCAATAAGGAATATGATTCATATATCTTTATTTAAGATATGTTAAGTAGAATTATTAGTGAACTATAACTCTTATTTTTATTCTACACCAAGTAGGACTCTAAGTTTATTAGAGGGCTATATATACAGCCCCAAGGTTGTGACAAAAGAAAAAAAATCTTTTTCTATCAATAATATTCTCTTATTTTGGGTTTATTCCCTTTCCATCTTTCTTGTGGATTCAAGGATATATCATTATGAGAAAACGGTGATCTTCTTCCTATCTCTCGTTCCCTCCCTCGCTACATCAAAAAAAAGACGGTGATCTTCTTCCTACCCCTCGTACCTCCTCTCCCGCTGCATCAAGTGGATCTATCGTGGTGAGAAGACAGTGCTCTTCTTCTGCCTCTCGTGCCTCCTCTCCCGTTGCATCAAGTGGATCTATCGTGGTGAGAAGACGGTGATCTCCTTCCTACCCCTCGTGCCCCCCTCTTCTGCTGCATGAAGACGGTGCTCTTCTCCCTATCTCTCATGCCCCTTCTCCCGCTGCATCAAGTGGTATCAGAGCGATGTTGTTCCTGAGCTCAACTCCATTGATTGCAGTTGGTGGCGACAACTCCATAGACAATGATTTAGGAGATTATCAAATTCAAGATTTGATCAAACAAAATTTTCTTGCTTCTATCACTAGGAAGTATGAAACTTTGAAACATATTGAAACTAAGAATCAAGTTCATCAATTGATCATCGAAGAGGCTCGCGGTCAGATGTCTTGGAGATCAATATATGAAGCTACTGGGGAAAACCAAAACCTTGGTCAAGTGAATATTCCATACTTTCATGATTATGAGAATTTATTTATTTAGATCGATAAAGTTGAAAAAAATTTTAAGCTTATGAAGATTCCTGAAGAGAAGAAGGTGAAAATTATTGAATACAAGTTTGATGGTTATACTTCATCTTGGTGGGAGCAAATTCAACTCCAAAGAACACGTGAAGGCAAACCAAAAATCCGCTCATGGCCAAAGATGCTTAAACTATTCAATATAAAGTTCTCAAAAGAGAATCAAAATCAAGGAAGATAAATATCTGATCCAAGAGCTTCTAGAATTGAAATCAATGGAGACAACCATGAGATATTAATTCCACATCTTAGTAACTTTTCTTTGATATTGAATTATCAAATCGAAGAAAAGGTTGTGGATCACGTGGAAGACAAACAAACTAATGAAGATTTTATTGAGGTCCCCAAAGATTATTTTTTTGATGAGTTAGAAAATCATACAAAAGTGACTTTGGATGTTACAGAAAATTTTCAAGAGACTATCGATGAGAAGTCATATGAGTTAGTTGATAATCTTGAATACTGTAAGGAAGAGTTTTCTACTTATGAAAATATTAACTATGCTACTCAAGATTATTCTTTGAATTCATCAAAAGCCAACTCTCTTGAACAACTAGATAAAATTTCTATAGAAGTTATCACTATGCAAGATTCAAAATTTGTAATGATATATTCAGATTATTATACTAATTGTCCGCAAACTTGTGAAAAATACTTTCATTGTACGACAACAAATCATTAGTTAGTGTGTGCAAAAATGTTATTTCAAATAAGGTCAGAGGGAACCCTGCAAAAGTTTAAGGGGTTGTGCCGAAGGAAAATAGAAGATCAAAGTGCTGAAGATGTTACTCAAAGAAATCTGATTGGTTTATATCATCGAGTTTTATGTTGGAAAGAATTCAAGAGGAGCACAACTACACCAACAGAGACTCCAATCTTTGACTTGAGGACAAGTCTTTTACAAGTGAAGGGGTTTGATGTAAGACAACTACATCCTTTTTTACAGTAAAATTAGAGATTCAGTTCAAGTTGAATTCCGACTCTAATTAGGATCCGTCAAGATTCGTATAGCTATAGTCTGAAGGTCATATCTCCTAAGATATTGATCCAAATCCAGCAAATAACTATCCGTTGGAAAGCTGAGATCAATTCCTACAAGTCTATTATTTACTATTTCGGGTTATTCGAACTTTGTATTGATCAAAATTAAAATTTATCTATCAGTCGAAGTCAATAATAGTCCTAGCCCAATAAGGAATAGGATTCATATATATTTATTTAAGATATGTTAAGTAGAATTATTAGTGGACTATAAGTCTTATTTTTATTCTACACCAAGTAAGATTCTAAGTTTATTAGAGGGTTATATATACAGTCCAAGGTTATAACAAAAGAAAAGAAAGCTTTTCTATTAATAATATTCTCTTATTTTGGTTTTATTCCCTTTCCATATTCTTTCTGAATTCAAGGATCTATCATTGTGAGAAGCGGTGATCTTCTCCCTATCTCTTGTGTCTTCCCCTGCTGAATCACTATAGGAAGGAGGTGAACCTCACCTTGGCAAGCATCCATTGTACCTCAACGATCCTACCCTCCCAAGCCCATTCTAACAAGCCTCGAAATTCGTCACTAGGGCAAAATTGCTCTATAGCCTGAGTCTCCCATAGTTCAGCCCAAGCGTGGGCCTCATCGGCTTGACGAGTCCTCTCTTGCTCATTCCTGAGATGAGTCTCGAAGAAAGGCTCTCATCACCTACTTCTGAAAAGTTGGTACTGGGAAACAAAAAAGTGTTGGCAAAGCTCATCCACCTCAAATCAAGCACGATTGAGCTTATACAACATGTTGATATAAGTAAACCTCACCTCAGAAGGTCTCGGACAATATCATCAAGCTATGATCAATTAAAAAAAAAGGTCAGTTTGGCGACACAATTTGAAGGGTAAGAAGCAAATAAAAAATACCTACCTTTCTCTAAAACTCATCACAAAGGGCTAACAGAGCGTCATTAGGAAGCTCCTGCATGGTTGGAGTATCCGATGACAGCTCAAACAAAGGGATTCTCCTCATGCGGGAGATTGGAGTCTTGAATTCTTGCACAAAATCTTGTAAACATGCATCATCTTAAAAAAGAATCAAACTGCAATAGTCAACTTATTAAGGGACTGTTTGGATGAATTTCCAACTTGAAATTAAAGAATTAGTCAATTTTCTTAATTATGAGAAATTGAAAAAATTGAAAAAATTAAATAATTCTGATATTTGAATGAATATTTTTTACATAAAATTAAGGATTGACTAATTTTCTCATTTTTAAAATTTTACTATTTGGTTGACAAATAGAATTAATTAATTTCATCAATTACATAAACTTCGGTGTTTGGTTAGAATAGAAATGGAAAAAAAAAAATTTACTTAATCCCAACTCCACCAGCAGCAGCGCAGCTAGTCCTAGCCTTGCGAGCCGCTCGTTCAGCCGCTCGCTGTAGGGGGTGAACCCCACCTCCACCTTGAGCCCGTCGGCGACAACGGGCTCGCTTAGCGACACAAGTGGGATCATAACAGATCCCTTCTTTGCGGCGGCGCCAGACTTCTTGGTTTGTCACTTCTTCGCCTTCTTGCCGCTGCCACTCCGATACCTGAGCCGGAAGTTGGCTATCCGGCTCTCGAAATTCGAGCCCCTGGCGGTTTCCGTGTGCTGCGACGCGTCGTCGTTGGGGCTGGATCCGTCGTCGCCATCGAGCGCACGAGAAGGGAGGGCGAAGCGCAGGGGTTTGCGGGCAATGGAGGAGGGACTTGGATGGAGGGAAGAAGGGAACAGAGTAGAGATTTGGATAGCTTTAGGGGCTATGCCATTTTTGAGCTTTTTTTGATTTTTTTTTTCTTGGTTGTGGCTCGTGAGCGAATGCAATATGGAGTTTTGCTTTCTCTGTTGGAGATGGATAAGGCCGTGACTTGGTTTCTAATCAAGCTTGCTCCATGTCACTTTATAGTTTTTAAGGCACGAAGCATGTCAAGGCATGTGTAAAACATGATGGACATGGCGTAGGCGCAGAAGCCCATTTGTTCCTGGATGCCCTTCGGCATGTCGTCGAGGCACCGGAACACAGTGGCCGAAATGAACCCTGTGACAAGCACGGAGAGCTACCGAAACAAGAACACCTCCGGCATTCTCCGGATATTCGTCACCGACCGTTTGATCAACACCATCATCTCAACCCAAAATGGATTAGCATAATCCTGTTGGGGAGTCACAAGAGTGTCAAACCAAATCCAAATAGTGAGTCAGACAACAAACTATCCCGAAAACTCAAGCTCATGGGATATGAATTTGTTTCACTATATCTATTGGACTCTATCTATCCAATATCCGATGTGAGACTAATTCATCACACGTGACATTATAACAATCTCCCCCTTCATGTGTGATTTGATCACATCAATTTAACACTTTTAATTAAGAACTCTTTTATTCGACCACTTCCACCGTGTGACCCATGTCCTCGCATCGGCCTCTAGTGCCCGCGCCCTTGCGTCGGCTTCTGGCACCCACACTTGTGCGCTTGCCATCCTGGCGCCAACGCATGCGCCCTCTCTCCGGCCTCAAGCCGGTCTCGCGCCCGCGTCCTCTCACTGGTCTTTGCCATGAGACTAACATGTGACTCAATTCAGTCGCATTATCGCGGTAATTTTGGTCTTAAGATTTGCACAGCTTCGAACCTGAAGCTCTGATACCACTTGTTGGGGAGTCACAAGAGTGTCAAACCAGATCCATATAGTGAGTCAGACACCAAACCATCCCAAAAGCTCAAGCTTATGGGACATGGGTCCATATTGTTGAGTTTTAGATATCTCGAACTCGAATTAGAGTTTGAGTTAAAGTAGAAATCCAAAGTTAGATTTAGATTTATATTATTAGGAGTTGTAATTGAGTAAAATTCAGACCCAATAAGAGTCTATAAATATATTATAATACATAGGGCTTAGGAGTGGCGTAGTATTAAGGTTGAACTAGAGAGAAATAGAGAGAGAGGAACAGAGAGAACAGAAAGAGAAAGAGTGTCAGCTCTCATCTGTGGTTCTTTCTAGCGCTTCTCGGTGGTCTCTCATGGTAGTTCCTCGTGGTGTTCTCTTGGAGATTCTCTCTGAAGGTGGTGGCATTGCGAAGGCTTATTGAAAGAGTTTAATTGAGTAAGAAAGACTAAAGCCCTTCTTATAAACTCTTGTAAAAGCCTTTATCTATTGATAGTGGATCTTCCATTATCTTATCTTGTTATTTTCTTTTATCTTGTATTACTTCTCATTTCTTGTGTTATTTGAGAATAAGGCGATTCGTGAACCTTTCGCTGCGAATCCCAACAATTGGCATCAGAGTCTAGAAGCAAACAACCAACATGGTAAAGTCCTTACTCGAGGTAGAGAAGTTTAACGACAAGATAAATTTTGCCTTATGGCAAAAGAAAATGAAGGCGGTTCTTACTTTTCAAGGTCTGCAAAAGACGTTAGAGGGAAAAGAAAAGAAACCAGTCAAGATAAGCAATGAAAACTGGGAGGAAATAGATCAAAAAGCATTGAATTTAATTATTCTAAGCCTAACTGATGAGGTTTTGTACAATGTTATTGACGAAAAGAAGACGATGGACATTTGGACAAAACTCAAGAAGTTGTACATGTCAAAAAGCCTCATGAACAAGTTCTACCTGAAACAACAGTTGTACGGACTGCGTATGAGTGAAGGTACAACTATATTACATCACCTGAATGCCTTCAATAAGATTATCAATGATTTGCTGAAAGTTGATGTGAAGTTTGAAGAGGACGATAAAACGCTGATTCTCCTGATGTCTCTTCCTGTTTTGTATGATCATATTGTGACCACAATTATTTATGGTAAAGAAACTCTTAAGATGGAAGATGTGACAACTAGTCTTCTTTCTAATGAGAGAAGGAGAAACTCCAACATTAATATGGAGTTTGGTGAAGGATTGGTGGCTCACGAAAGAGGAAGATTAAGAGAGCGTGGAGAAGGTAAGCAACGGTCCAAATCAAAATTGAAAGCGAAAGTACAATACTATTCATGTAAGAAGTATGGCCACATTAGACGGTATTGTCCTGAACGTGGGAAGATAGAGTCCTCCAATATGACGACAGCAATAGCGGATGATACTTCTGAGAATAGTGCAGATAGAGACATTTTTGCAGTATCCGCAGAAATCGACACTTCTGGTAAGTGGATTTTAAATTCCGGTAGTTCTTATCATATTTACTCTAGGAAGGATTAGTTTACTTCTTATGAGGAGAATAAGAAAAAAAGTACTGTTTGATTGGGCGATAATTCAGCCTATGAGATCGCCGGTATGGGAACAGTCAAAATCCAGATATTTGATGGAGCGATTCATAATCTTACTGGGGTGAGGCATGTCCCCAAGATACGAAGGAATCTAATTTCACTTGGTGTACTGGACTCAAAAGGTTGTAATTATTCAGCAAGAGATGGAGTCATGAAGGTGACATGTGGTATTAGAATCCTGATGAAAGGTAAGAAGTGCGGCAATATTTATCGATTGATAAGGAACACCATTACAGGTGGAGTTCCGATAGCTACAGTAGTGAAGAGGAAGATGATACTCGGAGTAATTTGATGTCTCCTCAAATTACTTTTACTACAACAGCAGACACAAGTCATATGAAAAGCTTCCAAAAGTGCAAAACTGTAGGCATAAAGAACAAATTCGAGGTTGGCTCGAGTTCGCGTCTTGAAATTAACTGAATAAGCTAGTAGCCCAGGGGCAGGGGCTGGATGAGAGATAACGGCTAAAGATTCGTGATGGTGGCACGCCCGAATTCAAGCTAAGGTGGAGATTGTTGAGTTTTAGATGTCTCGAACTCGAATTAGAGTTTGAGTTAAAGTAGGAATCCAAAGTTGGATTTAGATTTATATTATTAGGAGTTGTAATTGAGTAAAACTCAGACCCAATAAGAGTCTATAAATATGTTATAATACATAGGGCTTAGGAGTGGCGTAGTATTAAGGTTGAACTAGAGAGAAATAGAGAGAGAGGAATAGAGAGAACAGAAAGAGAGAGAGTGTCAGCTCTCGTCTGTGGTTCTTTCTAGTGCTTCTCGGTGGTCTCTCGTGGTGGTTCCTCGTGGTGCTCTCTTGGAGATTCTCTCTGAAGGTGGTGGCGTTGCGAAGGCTTGTTGAAAGAGTTTAGTTGAGTAAGAAAGACTGAAGCACTTCTTGTAAACTCTTGTAAAAGCCTTTATCTATTGATAGTGGATCTCCCGTTATCTTATCTTGTTATTTTCTTTTATCTTGTATTACTTTTCGTTTCTTGTGTTGTTTGAGAATAAGGCGATTCGTGAACCTTCCGCTGCGAATCCCAACATAATCCGTCACCAATGAGACTTCAGTGGGCACGGCCTCCGCCACACCGCCGCCCACCAACTTCCCGCGCTTGACGCTCTTGCTAATGGCTTGCTTCAAATTGCAACTTGAGTTTCCAGGGAGCCGGAAGGGCTGTCAAGACTTGTTGAAGTTGACGAGGGGTTTGGTTCCAACAGGGGAACTCTCACAGTCGAAAAATTAGATCTAAAGCGAACTCGGTCGGGTTCTGATTCGCCGAAACCGGGTGGCCAAACTCGGAGAAGAAGTTGTGGAGCCCGGCCGGCAAGCAGCTGTAGATTGGTTTCCCTCGTGACAAGAAGATCAGACGACTGAGAAGGTCCATGATACAAGCACTTGGCTCCTGGACGGATATGATGACTACACTGCCGGTCTTGGCGATGCTCTGCAGGGCCTCCACAACCTTGAAGGCAGAAGTGGAGTCGAGGCTGGAGCCGGACATGTCAAGGAAGAGGATGATAGGGTCGTGGACGATGTCGATGCCGATAGAGGCGCGCCCCTAATGACGCCATGGTGGCCCTCATCACCAATTATGGTGCTCTTGGCGTGGCCCAAGGAGCTCCGGCAGCTGATACTTGGACGAACGAGTTTGCCGAGATCAAGGAGGAAGATGACCGGTGAGATCGGGACATACATGCTCGAGGAGAAACTCGAGCTGTTAAAGATAAACGGAGAAAATAGAGAAATTATGGGATTTTTTTTGTTTCCGCCACCTGGAATCCATGAAAAAGCAATTCAGTGGGACTCACCGCAATTCCTAGAAATTAAGTGAATTTCTATAAAAAATTTTAAAATTCAATTTCTAAATTGAAAGAAGGGAGGAATTATTCAATTCCCTTGTTTTTGGAATTCAGATTCAAACCAAACATTGGAATTAGAAAATTAAAATTTTAATTCCTCCAATTCTCTCAATTCCAAGGTTTTGGAATCCATCCAAACAAACCCTAAGCGACATCGAGGGAAGAAAAAGTATAGTCTCAATGGGTAAGAAAAAAATAAGATCTTAAGGAGCTAGTAGAAAATGCCCTTGGGTAGCCTCTTATATACTCACAAATAGACAGTTTAAAAGGCAAAAGTCATCCACCGATAAAAGGTCGCCTCTCGAGAAACCAACAAACAAGAATATCATTCAAAGAGACACCACAAAGCTTGAAGTGTCACGATGGCCACGAGATCATTAAACAAGAGGCCATCAAGGGTCCAATGCTTCCGATTCTCAAAGGCAATGCGCTTGAGAAAGGTAACCATCAGAAACAATCTCCAAAATATAAGTCTTTACATTCGATCAACTAAAAGTCAAATGAAAGACTTGAGGTCATGATATATCAAAAAGCAATGTTGAATCAAAGCTCAATCTCGTGGCAAATCGGGAAGTAGACCAAAACAAAATCAGAATCGCCAACTTCACCACTACACCTAGGCTTGACAAGGTTTTGAAGAGTTAAACCCCATAGTCCGGACCTCGGATGTCAACCCAAAACTTGAAGACGAGCTTTATAGTTCAACCATCAAGAGACAAGCTCTACATCTCGATCACCAGAAGTCAAATCCTACAACTCAACCAATAGAAAATCAAGCCCACAACTCGACCCTCAAATATTAAGCTCTACAGCTTGATCAAAGTAGGCCAATAACACACATATAATAAATTATCTGAATGCTCTACACATCTCCTCTGTTCTTACAAGGGATAGTCTTAATAGTGTCCTATGAGACAAACTCTTGTACCTCCAACTCCTACTTCATCTCTCGTTATATAACAAAATCCACTAAATTGTAGTACAGAACACCAAGCAAAATCCTCAAAATGCTCTCGTTAGTCACACACCAATCATAATAGAGTTATCCGACGAAACTAAATCAAATTATCCAAAGCACTCTATATAACAAAACCAAAAATATTGCACAAAGAGATCCTCCCCTCCTTCCCCTACAACTTCTATATATTATTTCTTACACAATAAATCTTAACTCCACTTAAAGTAAAAGAAATCAAAAAATGGTGACATACTGGTTTAAGAGTCAAAATATTTTTTCTCCATCAAAATTAGACAAATAGTGTTCATTTTCTTGTGCAAATAAGAATCGGCTAAAGAGAATCAAAATATCTCATAAATCCAAAACTGCACGGACACAACAATTAGGTTCTCAAACTTCGAGAAAAAAAGGAAACTATAATGGCATTTTGTTTATTGTTGCAGCAACTCATTCATAATCATCTTACAAAAACGCATAAACATCCATAACATATGCCTTGTTTATATTCGGGTTCTCATCAGATGACGTATTCGACATTTTTCCTAATAAACTGTGAAAACAATTTGGTGATGCGCTACAATATGAAGGAAAAATAGGACTCTTCATATTATACTTAGATACCAGGACATCTTTCAAATGTAAATAAACTATGAAACCAATTTGATTTCTCAAGAAATTATTACGTATGCAGATATCTCTCATGAAAGATTAAATCTAATTCCGCAAGTAATAATAGCCACTCACTATCCTTGCCCAAACGGCGGCAGCGGAAATTCCCAATCACGCCCTCGCAGAACAGTACTGATAAATCTGATCCACAACAAATCCAAATGCCTAATAAATTGAGAAAAATATATCAAAATCACCTAATAATCACATGAAATTGACCCTCTGAGGCGGAGCGGTATCGATCGTGGCCTGGACGAAGAAGACACCATCCGGCGGGAACGGGATGACATTGATCAATAGGCCCTTCTCAACATCAATAACCTGGAGCAAATCCCCGACCGCGGTGCCGAAGAAGCCCGCGTTCTTGATGATGATGAGCTGCTCCTTCTCGGCGGTCCAGAGCATCCTCCAGGTCACGGAGAGGGAGGTCCCGGTGGTGAAGGTGCCGGTGCCATGGGAGACGAGATCTTCGATGGCGCGGATGATCTCGGCGCGCTTGGCGGCGTCGGACTGGGTTCTGATGCCGCGTTCTTCATCGGAGATTAGGGCGAGGAGGGGAGTGGTGGAGATCGAGGATTGGGCCGATCTGGGTGTGGAGAAGTGATGAGGAGGTTTAGGTTTTGGTGATCGGAGATGGGAAGCGGGAAGGAGGAGGAGAGAGGCAGCTGCCGCCACAGATGGCGCGAATGAAGGAAGAGTTGGATAAAGGTCCCAAATTTGCAACCCGATTTCGTTTTGGGTTAACGGGCTAACGGATTCGGGTCCTGTCTCTTTGGCCCCAGTAAAGGAGTCAAGCTTAATTATTATAACATTTAAATCCTCCGTATGCACTTTAAGCAAACTCGAGAAGTTACTATAATCCGGGTAAGAAAAAAAATGTATAATACCTAGTATTTTTTATAAGAACACACTGCAAATTTGAGTTAAGCATAGTAATATTGTTTGATTTGGCCATTCATTAAGGCCCGTTTGATCACATAACTAATCCTGAATTAAAATCCAAACAGTGTTTAGATTTGATGACGCCTAAGATTTTGGCTGAGTTGGGCTACAAATGATTCAATTTTGTTTAGAGAAATTTAGAAGTTATTTAGTTATTTAAAAGTGTACTAAGACGCCTTTGTTTTATCTACAATTTACTTTTAAAAGTGATTATAAATAATATATTTGTAACGTTTGGTTGTATAAAAATATATATGTTTAGAAGTATAATTATTTTATATAAAATATTATTTATTTAATTTTTTTATATAAAATATTTTTATTTTATTTCATGTAAAATATTAGTTATTTAATTTTTTATGAATCAAAATTATATTATTATTGTATGTGAGATTATTAATATTATTAAAATTTAAAATATTATTAGATTCACTTTTAAAAGTAATTTCAGATCAATAAATATAAAATTAAATTTTTTTTTTTTTACTTCCGATTGTAATTACTTTGAAGTATATTAACCCTTAAGAAATTACTTTGAACAACTAAAAAATAAAAGTAGGAAGAAGTAATCTAATTTACAACTACTTGTTTTTTTAACTTTTAGCCAACCAAATAGCTAATTGAAGCCAAGATTCATAATACATTGCCTTTGGGAAGCCTTCATTAAATTGCAATATTTCGGTATTTTGTAGTACCGATTTTTCTAGTGCTTATCATTTTATATAAATTGGCTTTAGTTAACTAATTTGATGCAAAATCAATTTAGAAACCATATGGTTGTCTCGAACCGGATAAAAATATAAAAAAAATCACTTTTTTCTCATTTCCAACTTAATTTTAGAAGTGGTTGAAACTTGCAGTATTTACTTGAATGAAAGTATATTTAAAAATTGTATCAATTAGCATGTTAAATATTATTAATTTAAAATTATTCGCTAATAAATTTTTTAAAATTAGTATTATTGTAATATTTAAAATTATTAATATATTATAATTTAAAATATCATTAAACTCACTTCCAAATTCACTTTAGACGAAAAAATAAGTAAAATTTACTTTATTTTATATTTCAAAGATAAAAGTAGTTGAAAGTGAATTAATTTCTAATAAATCATTTTTGTACAATTAAATAATAAAATAAATAAAAGTGACTTTATTTCTAACCTCTTCCATACACTTTTGGTCAATCAAATGGACCTTTAGAATTGGTCTAGAAGTTAAATGCCTCGTCACCACCCTCCCGCTCTACTTTTTAACCTTCTCAATGTGGGGTGATAAAGTTGATTGAAGGATACCAGAAGCTCTGTATCCATTTCGTTTAGGAGCAGAATTAAGATCAGTCTATTTCAAAAAAATTTTAAAAAAATTAATATTACTTATTTTACATCATTATTAAATTAAAGTATTATACAAAATTAAATAATTTTTTAAATTTTAAATTATTGAAGCGTTAATTTTGAAAAAAAATATTAATTTATAAAAGTAGTCCATTAGTTTTGATACTGATTCTAATTCTGATTCCGAACTAAACAGTGCCCTGAGTCAACTCTCAGGTTCTTCCTCCATTGAATTTCTTAGATGAGGTGTTATCATGAAAAATTCATAATTTTTGAAAAGAAGAAATTTTTGAAGATCCAAATAGGTAATTTAAGAGAGGTGAATTAGGGTATATTTAGTAATAGACTAATGCTAAATTTAAGTATAAGATTAGAGCTGAAGTTAAAAAAAAAAAAAAAAGATAGATGGACTATTTTTTGGTGTTGAATTGCTAGCGTAGCTAGTGAAAATTTTGAAATTTTTTTGGACCAAATTAGCCTCGCATATGTTGATAATGACGTTGCAAGCAGTGCCACTCCTCCAACCAGAAGGTCGCGGTCAACGTCGAAGGAGGCGGCGACTACGAGCAAAGTGGAGGCAATCTTTGCGGGTCAGCCAAGCGGAGGCTCATGCCAATAACGAGATTAGACCGACTGCAAAAGAGTTGAAGGCGGACTAGTGAGCAAAAGATGATGATAGGATTGGGTTATTAAATCATTGGACATCGGCATGGAGTCATAACTCCTGGCTGAAGACAGCATCAAGCTGACTGAGCACGTCAGATGACAAGAATGGGCATTGACTCATGGCCAACGACAAGATTCAGCAATTGAACGGTTTGCGGCGGATGAGGAAGAAGGTGGGAGCTCCTACTGAACGAGTCAAAAAGCTAGATCTCTCAATTCGTGGCGAAGCTTAAGATTGAACTGGGATAAAGGCAGACGAGGAGGAAGAGAGGTGGGGAAGACGAGTTTTTTGCCAAAAATGTAGGATTCATTTACAAGAAATCGCCTGCAATATTTATTCGTAACAATTTATGAGCTAACACTTTTGTAAAAGTACGGGCATATATTTATTTGTATTCTGGTGGGAAAATTGAATTGCTTCTTTACTTCTGAAGGAAATCATGAAATTGAAATATTTTTTGACCCATTTTACATTTTCTTCATTTTATTTTGCATGGTTACACTTTTTGACCCAAGTATTTTTATTTATTTACTTATTTTTATTAGAAAATATTATATTCTCCAAGCACATATTATAGTTGAAAAACATAAATTAGGAATTTCAAGTTTTTTAACTTTGGTATCTATTTTCATATTCTATTTATCTCTTGATTCTTGACCAAATGGTACAATATTCTAAATACTAGATGCCAAATTATGTAATCTAAATGCATTATAACTAAATACACAATAATTTGTAAAAACTAGAGAGCACAACGGATTGTTACGTATGATTAAGATAAAATTTTCATGATTAACAACTCAAATTTCTATAGGAACTCAATGATCAATGACAGAAATACATCTAGAATGCATTATGTACTACTACAAGTCACGCTACCAATTTTTCTAAATAGATATATAATATGAACACAGTAACACATGTCCAATAGAAATATAATATGGGTAGTATTAATTGGTCAAACATTGTCATAATTCGATGGAAGTTTAAGAAAGATAACAAATGATAACAACAAAAAATAAAATAACTGCACAAATATGAATATATTATGAATATCTTAGACTATCAATATGAGCAACAACAAGGATTATATCTACCTGCTGAACATCATCAGGTCGTGCATTATAAAGTAATGGAGTGTGAGATGAGTATTTAGAGTAGATGAAACAAACAAATATGCATGACCTAAATCGGACATTCTGATATCAAAATAAGAATAAAAAGCTGCTGCTATTTCATTCTAGTTATGACATTTTTTAAAATATACTCTCAAGTAATGAACAACCTATATATGACATTTCTCCCATATCTCATACAACCTCAGTCGATAATCGACAAATATAATACAGGCAGGCCTCTAGTACTTCATTATTATTCTCTTCAATTAAATCAAATTTCAAATGGTCATTGACAACATTATAATAAGTAACTAAAATGTAATAATAAATAATAACCACATAAAATAGATAGTAATTATGTCAATTATGAAATTTAAATAAGATAATAGATAGTTAAAAAATATCTAAAAAATAGCAAATCAATTACTCACACAGCATATAAGGTTGTAGTAATTTGGTTCTAAAACCTATCCCTTTTTCAAATTTCATGTTGCGGTATGTGAACGACAAATTCTGTTGTTTTGTCATCATCATCGATATCATGTTCATTATCATCCTCAACCCCTTCATTGATTTGAACTTCCTGATAGCATTGATCTTTCGTGTAGTGCCTGCATATGAAATTATGCAATACATCACAAGCCACCTTTAATGCACATTATATCTCGTAAGGATATGATTGCATTTTACATAATAATTAGAATCAGTTTTTAAATACACCAAATACCTCTCAACATAATTTCTCAAATTGGCATGTACATGATTAAATTTGTATTTTGAATTCTTGTATCACACTTAGCTTAGACTGAAATGTCTGATATGATAGCGCTTATTTCAAAATGCCACAAGAAAATGACTAGTGTTGGTATAAACGACATCCACTAGATAGTATTTACTTGAAAAAATTAACACTAGCGGTAATAATTTAAAGGACTGATAGCATGAAGTTAAGTACAAGGCAAACATTTGGCAATTAAGAAATCATTATTTGTCAAACATTCCCATAAGATTTGCACATCAGCCCTCCTAACTACTACAAATATACATGAATTTTGATTTAAAAAATAATTGTTATAATATTTTGACTAAACAAATCATATCTATCTCAAAAAGAGAGTTGCATTTCTTAATTCACAACTACTAGTATATGCATATTGTCAATTACATCGAATGCATCCTACACCAATAAATTTAGTTAATTTAAAATTTAAAAACATCATTTCTTTAATAAAATTATATGTCATTTTTATACCATGAAGTAGGGGTACATTCCTCTTCCATTTTGAACAATGGGATGGATCAGAGCGTCATCTGGAGGCAACTGTATAAATTTATCTTTAGGCGAGAGAATATTTTATAACATGTTGAGAGAGTCGAAAGAGTATTAAACCATATCAATATAGTGGGTCAGACACCAAACCATCTCAAAAGCTTAAATTCATAGGATATGAGTCTTTTTCACTATATATATTTGAGATGACTTGGTGTTCAATCCACTATATTAATCCAGTTTAACACTATTAAAACTTTCCTAACAAGTGACATCAAAGCTTTAAGTTTGAAGCTATGCAAACTATTAATACCAAAATTACTGTGATGATGTAATCGAATTGAGTTGTATATTAGTCTTTCTTAAAAAAAATAAAAAAAAATGAGACAAAAATTTATTAGTATGGGTCATACGGTAGAACTGGTAGAGTAAAAGAGTTATTGATTAAGTATTAAAAATTAATGTGGTCAAATCACACCTGAAAGGGGTGATTGTTATAATGTCAGGTGTGATGGATTAGTTCCATATCGGATATTGAATAGATAAAGTTCAATATATATAGTGAAAAAGTCTCATATCCCATGAACTTAAGCTTTTGGGATGATTTGGTGTTCAACCCACTATATTGATATGGTTTGACACTCTTTTGACTCTCCCAATAGTAACACAATATTAAAATACCTATTAATTGTCTTTGTGAAGTGTTGAAAGATAAGTTGTAAGTTTCTATTAGATGTCCCATGAGCAATTGAGAAAAGAAAATTTTCAACTTATTCTTCAGTTGATAGACCAATATTTTAGTAAGGTATAGAAACACCTATCTTTAAAGAGTAAAAACATTGCTCCTCATTATCAAATAAATCATACATAATCTTTATTTTAGTGAAGGGTCGATTATTCAAAGGACATGATAGTCTTCTCATGTGGTACAAAAGTCCTTGCAAATGATGTAATATCATATCTTCAAACATACTTTCTATTTCTAACTTTTCGTCATCAATAATATCTTGTACATCAAACATGTTTTTGACTATAAAAATAAGAGTCATTTTGGCATAACATCCACTAACAAAACATTTATATCTTTAACTATAGCACGTAAGCATGGTATCTACTACATAAAAAAAATATATTTTTTGGTATGGCCTTCACTCGTAGCATATATCTACCTTGAAAAATATAGCATAAAATTCTATTACACACGAGTTCAACTTGATTTACTATGTAATTATGTACTTTTAAATAAGTAGTAGGGTTTCACAAATCAATACATAATGATTTATGTCCAATTACATATATGGGTCGAACATCGTCAAATAATTGATGCATTATGATAAATATTAGCAACTACTATGCTTAAATAAAAAACGTATAATGCTACAACAATAATATTGTGTCTCCTAGTTGCTAACTCTCACATCATGTTATATCAAATAAATAAAATAAAAAAGTTAGTAAGTACTTGAAAATTGAATATGAGTATATCACAATTTCAGAGAGACAAAAAGGTGTGTGCAAAATTTCCACCCTCTTCATTTTTCTTTATAGATCAGGGCATAGGGTCATATGATAAATAGTAGCTTCTTTTGTAAACCAAGATAGAAAATCACATGTTAAATAGAGTTTCATCTAATCGATAAGTCATATCTATATGCTTTCAAATTGAATATATTCACATGTAAAATAGAGATTAACATAATCGACAAGTCTTACATATTGATATGAATCATATGATAAATAGTGCCCAACCTAAATGATAATTTGTGCCTATGTTTTCAAATTAACAAATTTCATATGCTAAATAGAGTCCCATCTAATCAATAACTCGTGCCAAATTGCTTTCAAATTACGAAAATGTGACATTATGTTCTCAAAAGAGTAAACTCCATAAAAAAGATGCAATAATATTGGCAAGATATAAATTCTAAAAAACACAATAATCAACTTACATTCACTTTGAGGGAGTATTCTCGATATCGATAATTGTTTGACCTTGAGCATCACTCTTATGAGGCCACCTTTTTGGACTCATTTGATTCGTGAAACTGTTAAATAGGTTAGTTTGATCTGCCATAAGCATATTATCCCATTGCTTGACCCCATGGATGAGTCACCTAATCTTCCAATCTATGCTTCATACTTTACATCAAATTCACTTATCTACAAGGTGACCCATGATTTTAGTCCATCCAAATCCTCTTCTCATAAAAAATAATATTATTACCATGGATTATTTAGACTTTCGACGCATTTTGATCTACCAAGGCCAATCAGAAAAGCTAAGATGAAATAATTTATCTAAGCACTTGTCCTTCTTTGAGTCTCCTTCGGTTTGTTCCCCTTCACTACGATCACCTTTCAAAAAAAAATTGTCTAAAACATCATTTTTTTTCCATAATATTCATTCACCTATCTATCTTTTCAGTACAACATAATGTTTAGGCTTACTTGTAGTACTCCTTATGCCCTCTTCGCTACATCTCCTGCCACTCTTTCCACTATTGCTATCCAAGGCCTCAAGAGATCATTTTCTCTAAGCCTCAGATACACTCACCTCTCAGCAAATTCCTCTACATAGGAAGATTGGTCGAATCCTTTTCAACATTCATGTGTTGCATATTTGGAGAGTTATGTGAACTTGATCCCTCCTACAGCTTCGATGCTACTTGCACTATAGTTCTCGATGTTACCATCCACCTTCCCGTCTTAATTAAGCTCTTCACCATCATTTATATATTTAAAAACTAAGGAAAGTCATTCTTCCAAATATTTTTGTATTGCAAATTATGTTACAAGGAACAAAACATGTTAAAAATAGCATTTCATATGGTTGTCCTGATATTATAGAGTAGAGGAGAGTTTACTATAAAAAAGTCTTTTGTTACCTTTAGATCGTCTACTGTTAGCATATGGTTGTCATAGTCTCAAGTCCATCTACTTTTGTTTTTCATGAATTGAAAATTGTCATACCTTTCTTTTAATCTTTTTTCCATCTATTCTTTTGTTGTTCAGCATCTTGCGATATTTCTGCTAATTCATTAAATCCATGAGTGACTTTGTTTCATGTTTCTTTTCTAAAATTTTCACCCTTATTTTTGCCATCAATATACTTTGACATAAGCAATCTAATAATTAAAATATCATCTTTGGTACTCTAACTTGAGGACTATTGTTTGTCAATATTTGTATTTTATTGTTGTCTTGACTTTCCCTTACCCTGTGTTCTCAGATTTTGTCAGAAAGACATATGATAAGCATCCATACTTGTGCTCAAATGTTGTAATTGTTTGGAGGTAAAAAAAATGTAGCATTTGCAAATAACTAGGCAATAGTCATTTGAATATTTTAGCTATAAATTTATTTTAAATTCATCAGTCTCGTTGAGCAAAAAAATACATAATAAAAACACACAATGCACGTATCCATTTCCACAATAGATATTAAACAATAGATTTTCTTTTTTGTCTTCACTTAGATTTAGGTGTAAACAAATAAATTAGTTGAAACTCTTTTAAATCTAATTAATTTTTCAGTAAAATAGAAAAAATATTTCTTATTGGACGAGTACCTAATAGCTAAGAAATGACTTTGGATTTTTACATGTTAAACTAAAAATAAAACAAAATATAAAATTAAAGAATAATTATTTTTGAATTCAACAAGGATTAAAACCAAAATAATTAGTTTATTGATTAATATTTTGGATAATTTCTTTCAAAACCAAAATATCTACTCCGGATCGAAATTACCAAGATAGAGGCAACGAGTTAAAAAACATATGACACAACTATATCTTCATCTATGCATTCAAAAACATATGCTTTTTCTTCATGATGCATCAAAAACTGATGCTTTCACAACATTCATGTAGATCTAAGTATGCCATGTACTGAATAACTAAGCTTTCAATCTAATTATGTCAATCAAAAGCACATATAAAATGATTTTAGAAGGAATTGACTTCACAAATCCATTCAAAAATAATTTCATAAATCCAATAACAAATCCAATCTCAAGGAAAAACATAGACTGATAGAAAAAAGCCAACGCAACTCTAAATTTGATGTGGGTGCAAGCTATAGTTGAACAATGGAAGACAATGACGGATAATGGTCTCGGGGAGGCAAAGGTCGAGGCAGTATGACGACTGACAGGATCAAACTTGAGCAGAGCAAGTTCAAGACAGATGACCAAAATCAGTTGGGATTATGCTGAACGACAAAAATTAGGTTAGGTTTGCAACAAATAATGCAGTCCAAGCAGTGGAGCTTGGGATTAGGCTAGAGCTAGCTTATGATAACAAGATTAAATCATATCTTAAACTTCACAGTGTATGGGAGGATTTGGACAAGAGAGTGGCAGACGACAAGACATGGGGCAAGATTGCGGCAAGATTGTGTTTGACGATGGACTCTAAACATCGAAGAAGGGAGATTAGGAGGAAGCTTGAGGCAGATAATAGGACCAACATAAGATCCAAAATCTTCCAGTGTGTACAAGTTTTTCGTTGTAGACCATATTTGAAAGAATAAAGGTAAGGTATTTTTTTGTAAATTATTATTATTTAATTAAAAAAAATATTAGTATGGTTATTTTTTTGATGCTTGAATGCTAGTTCAGATAAAATTAGGTTAGTCTTGGCTCTAGCCTATTACCAAACAAGGCTTTTGATTTTACAAAATTCTTAACTTTTTAGTATATTAAAAACTAATTTAATCCATATGTAATTATAATAATAGAAGGTGTAAAATATAAATAGAGAGATAGAAAGAGTGCAAACTGATATATATGGTTCGACGATCAATTACGCCTACTTCATAATCCTTGTCTTAATTTTTATAACTTCAATCACTCTATTAATGATATCGTTTCTTAAGATGAAATCAAGTTTTTTATAAACTCTTGCTCCAATCAAACAAGTATCACTTTATAATGGAGTTAATTCTCTTATACTCTTCTAATATCTAGAAGAGCAATTCATACTCTCCTAACAACTAACGAAAGTTACAAAGATATGGATGAAAAAATAAAGAAAAAAATTTCACAACAAAAGTCTCTCAATGACTAAAATAGAAGAATAACGAGGATATGAAAGGTAAAATCTATTTAGGCCCTTGTTAGGACTAGATAATTTGATAAACTTGGATCTTACTCTAAAGGTATTGAAAATTCATTCACTTGTTGAGTAAAGAAGTTTCAAGCTAAGATATCATCATTAGGGAGAAAACTAGTCATTTATGGTTATTTTTTGCCATGGTCGAGCATGCAATCTTTTAGGTTTGGATGTCCAAAATACTCCAATAATTAGAATAATCTAACTGTTAAGAGATGATGTCACATGTTTAGGCACCCAAACCATAGGTGTTCAAACTCTCCACTTTAGGCTGCCAAAATAAAGAATAGACAACCAAAGTTTCAGATAATAAAGAGTAAAATTTTCTATTTAAGAACTTTGGGTGTTTGAACTAGAAGGTTCAAATGTCCGAGGCTACTAGTAAAGCCTAACAATTTTCTGAGACATTTTGGTGTACGAACTATGAGATTTAGATATCTGAAATTTACATAAAACCTACACTAGATTATTTGTGATTTCAACTTATTGACATCAACTCAAAATTTACCTTGGATAAATGATAAGCTAGTGAAGTCATTCTAAGTTAAATAGAATATCAATCAAGAGCTCAAATAAATTCAACCTGTTGACATCAATTCAAAACTTATTTTGAATAAATGATAAGTTGGTGAGGGTATTTTAAATTAAGTTAGAATATCAATTAAGAGCTCAAATAATATAATAATTAAATTCTCATCTCAATAACAATAAAAAGTTAAACTTATGAGGTTGGAGTTGATCTTCTACTTTGAGCATATTTGAACTTTCATCTTATTATTTAAGCTTTATCATCATACTATTATCCCTTTTACTTTTGAGTCATCATTTTCATTATCTAATGAGCTTTATCTTGAGATTCAATTCTTCTTGAGATTGGATGATTATTGATAATTTTAAATGTTATCATAATTAGACAAATTTATTAAGTCTAGTTTGATCATCATCAAAATTTAAAAAATAATAATTTTAAGTTGAGTCAATTAGATATAACTACTTAAAATCTTGTCAAATTATAAATTTTTTCTCAATACTTAAAAAAATATATATTTCTCTTTAAGATTTTGCCTCCATTACAAAAAACCCTCTTTTGTCCTGTTGCGAAATTTATTTTGAGTTAATTTTTAACTCGGGATCTGAAATAATAAATTTGAGTCTAATCTAAATTAAACTCATTTTAGATTAATTTAATATCCAATCTAGATCATATTTGGGGTTCAATTTGGACTATATTTAAGGCCCAATTTGGTCCCAATATACTTCATAAAACCCCTTTTTTCTTGCTTGTGTTTCATTATGTTTGTGCTTGATCTTGATATGGTTGCTCCAATAAGCGCGAGATAAGTGTAAGTACGAGACCGACAATACGTGTGAGGCACCACAAAAACACGAGATTATTTATATTTGAAGAAATCAAACTACCATCCATATTTTCTAAAAAAATAAAAACACAAATTTTTTTATAAAATTATTATAATTATAAATAATTTTTAAAAATTATGATTTTGTAAGAAGCTTTATTGTATTCAACCTCTAGAAAACCTAATTTAGAATTTTCATATAATAAATTATAGCCCAATTCGAATAAGAACTCAAACATTCTAAGGCCATAAAATTTGAAAAATAATAAATAGAAATAAATTCCAGACTTATATCTTCAACGTGCTTCACAATAATGTTTTTAGTTTTGAATAAATCAAATCATCATTATTAGTTCTTTGTACCTTAAAAGTATCTAATATCATTTATCAAGTGTAAATCACCATAATATATAAAAATTTTTGGGATAAATTGTTATCTAATTTGCATGTATGAAAAGTTTTTGGGATAAATTATTATCTATTTTGCACTTCATTTCTCACATTTTATTTCTCATTTTTTTGCTTCATCTGTTGGTCCTCCTAATTTCTGTTTTCTATAATTGAAAATTCATTTGATCACACCTCTTATGGTGCTGTGGAAGTCAACATTATCATTTCTCACTTTTTTTTTTATGTATCATTTCTACAAACTTTAAAAGTTAATATAAAATCAATAAATACAAATTTTGAGTTTAATAAAATGGAACGAGTTGGCCATTCATTAATTTGGACTTCATCAAAATCGTATTTCAGATCAGGAGCAAGAATCCAATTAAAAATTAAAAATTACAAGTGTTATCCAAGCAATTGATTAATGGTTCGGCCATATCATAAGCCCCTGAGCTATTGTTATCAAAATCCGACTCATCCAAATCAGAAAACCAGATTTCAGTCCGAACTCTCCAAATCGGATTCGGTCGACTAAACTTCGCAAGTCGAATCGATACCGAGCAGCACTCAAGCGCCAACCTCGCCGCATTCGAACACTCGAGAGTCGAGACTGTCCCCAAGCCCTCGCGTCGTTCCATTCTAGGGTTTGTCTTTCCCCGCGCAGCTGCCTCAGGCCCCGATCGGAACCCTAGGAAATGGCGATCGCCGCCCAGACTCCCGACATCCTCGGGGAGCGCCAGTCCGGCCAGGACGTCCGCACCCAGAATGGTACTCTTCCTCGTCCCGGATCTCTCTGAACCAGTTTGAATGCTCCATTGCTGCAGATCCTTGTCTCACGTTGTCTTCTTGTTGGCAGTTGTGGCGTGCCAGGCGGTCGCCAACATCGTCAAGTCGTCGCTCGGCCCTGTTGGCCTCGATAAGGTATGTCCATCTTTCTGCGCTTCTTCTTGTTCCGAGAAAGTAGCGAGTAGTTTTTGATTTTGGGAGGGATTTGGTTTGGAATGGTATGTCTTGAGCGATCTACTATTGCCAGTGTCTAAATTGAAGAATTAGTGGCAGAGAATGAGTAAAGAATGAATCTTTTGCGAGACTTCTGTTGTTTTTCTTGGGCCACTTGGCTATAAGATTTGCTAATAGTTATTTCTTCAATGCATTTTAGACTTTTATTACTCACTAATGTGAAGGTTGTCTTACTATTCTGCGCAATATCTTTAGATGTTGGTCGATGACATTGGAGATGTGACAATTACTAATGATGGAGCTACAATACTCAGGATGCTTGAAGTTGAACATCCAGCAGCCAAGGTTAGCCAATCTGATCAGAAAATATTTTTTGAACATAAACTGTTGCGTTCTCATATTTGATTATTATTATTGCTATTAGGTTCTCGTAGAATTAGCTGAGCTTCAGGATAAGGAAGTTGGAGATGGAACCACTTCTGTGGTTATTGTAGCTGCTGAATTGCTCAAGGTAGTATAAATTGAAACTCTTTGTTTGGGGGCAGTATTGGTAATTAGCAGTAGACCAATAAACCTCTGCTAAACAATGGGAAATACATTCTTCTGTTCCTCAGAGAGCAAATGATCTGGTCAGAAACAAGATACATCCAACATCTATAATCAGTGGATTCAGGGTAAGTTTCAATCCATGAGAAATTGTTGTTATTCTGATGATTTTTTTTTATTCCTCATGCCTTTTTTTCCTGCTCTTACATATGTTCAGCTTGCTATGAGAGAAGCCTGCAAGTATGTGGATGAAAAGCTTGCTGTAAAGGTATGGCCTTTTTGGCTCGCTCATGTTTGTCATCGTATGCATTTGATTTCCTATAGAAAATCATACTCTGCAGTCTTTTGTACAAGCTGTCATTTGCATTGACAGGTTGAAAAGCTCGGAAAAGATTCCCTTGTCAATTGTGCTAAAACAAGCATGTCATCAAAATTGATTGGAAGTGACAGTGACTTCTTTGCCAATTTGGTATGCAATTGTCTATGCATATTTCTGATTATATGTCTTTTGCTTCCTATTACAAGAATCAAAACACTGTTCAACAATGGAATTTGGGTTTTCTTGTCATCCTAATTCATTTGGAGAATTTGTTCTTGATTTCCATTCTGAATCCGTGGACTTCAACCTCGTCATTCTGAAAATTGTTACATTTGTTATAGCTTTAAGATACCTTACTGAATTTTGCTTAGTTATCATTTGCTTGTTCTGTTTTTTGTCATGTAGAAATTTTTATGTGGAAATTCTACCATTTAGGTTGTTGATGCAGTTCAAGCAGTGAAGACAACAAATGTGAAAGGGGAAGTTAAATATCCAATCAAGGTATAAATTGTTTCAAAGTTCAACTCATGTTTTGCTGTTGCTTACATCCTTGTGAAGGAGCATTTTCGAGGCATCTAATTTTAAGGATTCATATTCAGTTAATTAGATATTTTTCATTTGAAATCCTTCTCTATGTTTCGCCTTGTATGGTATGATTTGTATAATTTTTTTCTCATTTTCTGATAGGCTGTATTCCTGAAATTTGTTATTAAACCACTAATTTTATGTCTTTTTATCTCTTTGTTTGAGATTTTTTTCTCTCTCTTTAGGGCGTTAATATTCTAAAAGCTCATGGAAAAAGTGCACGAGATAGCTACTTGCTTAATGGCTATGCCCTGAACACTGGCCGAGCTGCTCAAGGCATGCCTACTAGAATTGCTCCTGCAAGAATTGCCTGTCTCGATTTTAATCTTCAGAAGACAAAAATGCAAATGGGTGTTCAGGTTCTAGTCTCTGATCCTAGAGAACTTGAGAAGATAAGGCAAAGGTGATGTTCTAGAGCAATAATACGGGTGCTTTTTTCTGTGCTAACTTTTTTCCACATGTATTATAGTATGACTCTGTCACTTGACATACCGAGGCTTTTGTTTTAGCATCTTCAAGAACACTCCTGTTTAGATGTTTCTGTGTGGTTTTGACATGGAGCTGTTATTTTCTAGCTTTTTTTATTTGCATACTATATTTTTTCTACTGACTGGAATTCTTTCCCATGGATACACTGAACAAAGAATTTTCTCCATATTATGTTGTACCTAATGTCACAATTCTAAAAGTGCATGAGTCATGGAGGTCGAACCATGATTTTGGCTTAATCTTAATGTTTTAAGATTTGCTTGATCAAGATCTCCTGTTTGACTTTCTTCTTTGAGTTAGATGTTTCAGTACACCTCTTCTCACTAGAACCCAGATCCACCCGTGTTATTTTGGAATGAGCATTCTTCTAGAAAAAACAAGTCTGTATGACTGTTTATTCCAGAAAATAAACTTATCAGTAGAATTTTGGCGCACAAAATATATGATTGTCAGGTTCATATTTCTTAAGGATTACACTGTATAAGGTTAACTATCTAAAGGCTACTGCCCCACCTCTGAACTCTAGCATGTTATTCAACTTATATATATATATATATAATATAATATAAATTTTCTTAGAGTTATCAGACTAATTTTAGCTTTCCTTCTTGCAGAGAGGCTGACATAACAAAAGAACGAATTGAGAAGCTCTTTAGGGCGGGAGCTAATGTTGTACTTACAACCAAGGGGATTGATGATATGGCTCTGAAGGCATGTATTTCCTCTCTTGTTCTGTTTTATGTTGCCGAGTAGATAAAAGCTTGTTCCCTTTTGACTTCAAATGTGTTGGAATTTCTAATCTTCTAGACTTTATAAACTGTTATGGTTTTAAATTTTGTCATTGATGTTTGCTATGTTCAACAATTTTCTTTTAAAAATTGTCTTTACTAGTAACATTTCATAGCTTTATGCATATTTTGTTTTTACTGTTCTTGCATATTCTACTTCTACTTTATTATGTGCTGACATGGTTGTGTAGAATGCTGTTTTTTTATGATTGCTCCTATCTTTTTACTAGTAAAAGCAAAAGGAGCCTAGTAATATATGCCAACGTTGTATCTTGATTTCCGTTGTTAATTCTCCGGCCATATGTCATTTCAGTACTTTGTTGAGGCTGGAGCTATTGCCGTCCGACGGGTCCGAAAAGAAGATCTGCGCCATGTTGCCAAGGCTACTGGTGCAACTGTGGTATTTTCACTTATTGTCCTAGTTATAGATTGTTATAAAGATAATTTTTATGGTAATTTGAATGCAATAATATATCAATAGCTTGCAGCCATCGAAATACAATTCTAGACATGCCGAAGACTTGATATTTTTTCAATTTTTCGATGGGAACAGTTGTTTTTATGTGCTTCAATTGAGTCTCTTTCTATCAAATTATCCTGCTGTTAAACAGAATTAGTATGTTATCCAAGTTACATCAGTGATCACTCTAAATCAGGGTTTTAAATTTCGGCAGAAACTGAAATGTTTCGGCTGATGGTGAAACGAAACTAGTAATTTGGTTTTGGTTTAGGGTTATGGTTTTGCAATTGCCGGTAAGCGCAGAGCGATCGCAGTGAGCGCGGGGAGCTCACAAGGCTAGCTCGCGCGGGGAGCGCGCGTGGCGAGCTCGCGCGGGGAGATCATGCAGCCGTCGCTGCGCCCGTTCCCTTAAGCCGGCCTCTGGTGTCCGCACCCGCGCACTTGCGCGAGCGGGCTCGCCAGCCTTGCGGCCGCGCCCTTGCCGGCCTGGACCCCATGCGCTCGCTAGCCTGCCGCCATTCCCTTACTCCCTCGCTGGCCTGACTCCTGCTCTCGTGAGCTGGCGCCGGTCTCGTACTCACGCCAATGCCATAGTTAGCCTGGCTCTGCCCTGACTCTCGCATCGGCACACTCGCGCCCTTGTCGGTTTCTGGCAAATACTGTTCACGTGTAAGAATTTTTAATGTATGGTATTGTTCATTATTTCAAAAATTTTTAAATATATTATAATTTTTTTATTTGAAGTTAAAAAATAATTAAAATAAAGTTAAATTTTGGTCAAAATATAATTAATAAATAAAAAAATATTTTGGTTGAAACTGAAATGAAAATGGTTTTGATCAAAATGCATTGATTTCTCTATTCACGTGCATGCGTGTATGATCGTTCCACGGAAGACAGAAACAAAAAAAAATTGTCGGTCCCCCCCATGTGAACCGCTGTCATGGAATCGCGCAAAACTAGTTGTTCTAACTCGTATGCCTATAAATGCTCATCTAGATTGTGCAGGTATTGAATTCATAATTTCACACCCAAATATTTCAAACTCAACCGATGATAATTATGATAATGATGATGATTAGTTGTATTATGTTATAATTAATAAATTATGTATGTGTCAAGTACATTTCAATAATAAGTTAAATTTACTTATGTTAATTTTTAATTTTTAATTTTTAATTATATTCATATTATTTCTTTTAATTAAAATAATATTTAATATTATGATAAAATTAATTATAAATTCTTTCATAATTTTTAAATTTTTATAAATTTTTTTTAAAAATTTATCGTATTTTCAATTTTAAGTTAAAATATAGTCAAATTCTTCTCAACACATAATTAATAATTAAAAATAATCTTTCGGCCGAAATCGAAACGATCGAAACAGCCGAAACGTATCGATTTCGTTGAGTGTCAAAATCGAAACCGAAACCGAAATTTAAAATCTTGCTCTAAACATTGAATATACAGTTGTACTTGTCAGAATCAGATTATTTATTGCCTAGCCTCTTGGCTGATGCTTCAGTCTAACTGCATAGTTCCACTGATTTCAATCCTTATTTTGATATACATCATTTAAGACATGTGCATTAGGGCTTTAATGTTTCTGTTGTTTGTTGTTTCTTTGAAGGTTTCTACTTTTGCTGATATGGAAGGTGAGGAGACATTTGATTCGTCACTTCTAGGTTCTGCTGATGAAGTTGTGGAGGAACGGATAGCTGATGATGATGTAGTAATGCTGAAGGGTACAAAAAATACAAGTGCGGTCAGTGTTTTTTAAAGAACCATTTATTTGCATGGAGCTTGAATTTCAAGCATTTCCTTGGTTGATGTTGAGAGTTGACCTAATTTTTACCAGGTCTCTGTTATACTTAGAGGTGCTAATGACTTTATGCTTGATGAGATGGATCGATCTTTGCATGATGCTCTTTGTATTGTCAAGAGAACTCTTGAGTCAAACATGGTAACTGCTTATATCTATCTGTTGTTAGAAATTAACCAAATATCTCTGCTGCTGGATTTGATATTTGCATCAGACTGCGCTATGATTATTACTTTGCTGTTTAGTGAATTATTTCCATTCTTATTAATATAGGTGAGAAGGTATGTTACACTTATGTAAAATGCTCTTTTTGATTTTCATATAGGTTGTTGCTGGCGGTGGTGCAGTGGAGGCTGCATTGTCAGTGTACTTGGAAAATCTTGCCACAACGTTGGGATCCCGGGAGCAATTAGCAATTGCAGAATTTGCTGAGTCACTGTTGATAATACCGAAGGTTTCTTTTTTCTTTTGGCATCATTTCTTGTTTTTCAAGTGAATTTTATTGTGACGTATGCAGAATATTGTTGTTACAGGTTCTTGCTGTCAATGCAGCAAAGGATGCCACAGACTTGGTTGCAAAATTGAGGGCTTATCACTACACTGCCCAAACCAAGGCAGACAAGCAGCATTTTTCTAGGTACTCTTGAGACATTTTTTTTGAGCGAAACCTGGGATTTACCATTTCAATAGCCTTGCTTTAGCGAGGAATACAAAAATACAAGCGTTGCATCTTTTACAAAAATCAAAAGATTAAGAGGTAAAACCCCACAGAAGGCCTATACAAGGCCATCCCAAAAAACTACATGATTTCAACATCCTATTATGAAATACATCAGTAGTGACCAGCTCCCTAATAGCAGCTATTTCTTCAAATCTCCTCTGCTTAGGTGCTAGAGCTACTGCATATGTTAGAACAAGTTAAAACTTTTCAGTAAACACAGAAATAACATCCATTTTCTTTTTAACTTTGCTAGTACAAACAAGGAGCCAATATTTTACTAGAAAAGAAATATAATGCAATATATCTGTCTCGGTTTTTTTCCAGTTTTGGAATATTCTACTGTTTGTTTCTAGCCAAATTCTCTAAATAAATATCAGTATCACCAAGTCCAGGGCTCTCCTGCTAGTTTTTCCAGCAGAATCCCTCCATTCTGACCATAGATGTGAAAGAGAGCGAGGAATGTTATTTATATGAAAGATTGGGAGAAACTGTCTTTAGATTTTTTCTATCAAATTGTATTCACATAAAAGATGGTTTGTGGTTTCATTGGCTGAATCACATAGGGGGCATGGGTGTTGAACTCCTTTCCATCTTCTGTCCATCAAGTTCTAGATAGTCAGGATTTTGTCATGGTAAGTTAATTAGGCAAAGAACTTATATTTCAACGGACATGGCAGTTTTCCTGCCTCTGTCATTAAGGAAGCGGTAAGCTGATTTAACAAGGAAGACTATGCTCCATTTCCAACAGATCCTATCTTTCTCCTGATTGGTCAGAGGTGGAATCAAGCTTCTGATGTCAGCGTCTAGTTGAGAAACTCTATCTAGAGTCCTAATCCTGAGCAAAGATCCCTGTTGGTTCACTATGCATAGTCTGATGGACTCATTTTTAGCATATCTGAAAGCTTCAGGGAATAAGATTTCAAGGCTGAGATCATTTATCCGTCTATTTGTCCAAAAATAGGTTAGGTTTTCATCATTCATCTTTATATTTACACTGATCATGAACTCCCTTTTGACTTCTTATATTTCTCTCTAAAAGACCAAGCAATTTCTGGGATTATTTTGCAGTTGTAAAACAGGTAAGGTACCATTATAATAGTTGTCCAAAATCAATTGTTTCTATGGGCTAGTTGGTTTTGTAAATAATCTCCACCACTATTTAATGAGCAAGGCTTGATTAAAAGATTCTGCATCTTGAGCCCTGAGGTCGTCATTTTGTCGACTTATACATACAACCCCTAATTTGCAAGATGATATTTATGAATTTTATCAGTCCCCTACCATAAGAATTGAGTCCTAACCTAGTTCAGTTTTTTGATTACCCACTTAGGAATGTGAAAATAAGTCATCCAATATAGGGGATTGGTTGACAATACTGAGTTAAGAAGAGTCAATCTACCACTAGTAGTGAGGCTCTTACCCTTCCAGTTTTTCGGTTTTTTCCCCTCTTTAGAAATTAAGGGTTGCCAATCCTTTTTTATTAGATTTATCTTTTATGGGGAGTCCAAAATATTGGAATAGAAGTGTTTCAGTTTTGTAACTTATTATTTTTTGTGCTATTTGTTTTATTGAATTCAAGTTAGTTTCTCCTATCTACATCACAGAGCTTTTGTAAAAAGTAAGCTTCATTCCTGATGAGGCCTTAAACAGATAGAGTAGAACTTTTAGATGAAGGAATTGGCTTGGCCTTGCCTCACCAAATATGATGGTGTTATCAGTATAATGTAAGTTCACTATCCCACACAATCCTGAGAAAGTCCCAGCTAATTGTACTTCCTGTAACATTTTGTGTAGGTAGTCAGTGACAAAAATGAACAAATACGGGGATAGAGGGTCGCCCTATTTTCTCTCGTTTTTATTGTGGATATAGACATAGGGTGATCCATAAGGATAACGGAGATAGAATTTGATTACAACATATTTTTAATCCATTGGATTCATCTCCTCCCAAAGTCTCAAACTTGCAATAGTTTGAAGAGGAAATCCCATTTGACATTATCATATGCTTTTTTGACATTTAATTTCAACATCACACCCTCTTTCTTTTATTTTTTACATCTGTGTATGACCTCTTGTACAGTAACAATACTATCCAGTATATAGCTGTTGGGGACAAAAGCTGATTGAATTGGGTTGATCAGGATAGATATTTTTTCTCAGTCTTTCAGCCAAGATTTTAATAAAAATTTTCAGGATGCAATTAAGGAGAGAGATTGGTCTAAAGTCTTTTAGATAATTAGCTTTTTCTTTTTTAGAATCAAGGTAATTAGAACAAAGTTGGCTTTCTTTAACAAAGTGTTATGAGCATATAGGTCAGAGAATAATAGGAAGATATCTTTTTGATGGTATGCTAGAATGTTTTATAGAAAAGGATGGAGAATCCATCAGGGCCAGGAGTTTTGGACTCGGTCATATCCCAAATGGCCTCTTTAATCTCAGCTTCAGATAATTCTCTTTCTAGCTCATTCAGATCTTCTATTCTAGGGTAATTTTTTTCTTAGCTAGCCTTTATTTTTCAATTGGTCGTTTCCCCAAATAATTTTTTATAGAATTTCACTGTGTGCTTAGTCATTTCCTCCTCGGTTGTATAGGATCTATCATTATTAGTGAGTTCAGTTATCACATTAACTATCTTTTTATGATTGGCATATCTATCGAAGAAAGATGTGTTAGCATTTTCTTCTTGAATTCATATGATTCTTGATTTCTGTCTTCACATTATTTCCTTTTTCTTGAGGTCATCCTATACTTACAACTTGTATTCCACTAGGTTGTCATGTCCATCTTCAGGTAAGGGTGTCATTTTCTGAGCCTTTTCTAATACAAGTATATTCTATAATAACTTCTGTTTTGTGACATTTACATTAATACAGTGGCTTTTACACCATTTGGAGATGTTAGCTCTAAGCCTTTTTAGTTTGAACATCATACTGTGTACACTATTTGATCTATTTGGATATTAAATTCATTTTTTCTCGACCATTTTAATAAACCCCTCCTCCTGAAGCCACATGGCTTTCCTCTTCTTTTTTTCTCCTCTGTCAATAACATTATGGGGACATGATTAGAAGTGATTTGGGGAAGGGCTTTGACAATTGATAGAAGGTATTGAGATCCTCAATTCATGAAAATTAGGAATTTATCTAATTTGACAAAATTTGGATTTATCTATCTATTTGACTAGGTAAATCTTCTCTCCCATAGAGGAATATCAATCAATTCATGAGTGAAAATCCATTCATTGAATTCCTCTCTGTTTTGGGTTGAGTCTATTGTGTTCTTCCTATTCGAGGCATATCTTGTTCGAGTTAAAATCTCCAAAGACAATCCATGGGAGTTTTATTTCTTTCCTGAGGTCATCAAGTTCGGACCAGCATTTTGCTCTCTTGACTTTGCTATATGATACAAAAATTATAGTGCATAGCAATTTCAACTGATTCTCAACATTCAGTAATGTTATAGAAACGGAGTGTGAGCCTACACAGTGAGAGGTTAGTGAAAAAAAAAAAGGAGCTATTCCACCCAAGAAGAATACTGTCTGAAGCTCTGTTTGATGGTGAGGAGAGTTAGGTTTTTATTCTCTTGCCCCCAAAGAATTTAAAGGTATTTTTTGATGAAAGTGTTGTTTTGGTTTCTTGAATACTCACAATGTCAGTTTTGACCTGACTGATCATAACTTTTACAAAGTATTTTTTGGCACGGGTTCCTAAGCCTTTAATATTCCAGAAAAAAAATGATCATTTTTTGTCATTTTTCCCCTCTTCCTTCCCCAGTTAGCCTTGTCTTTTCTAAGTTTTGTAAAGCTAAATATAAAGCTTCCGTCTCAGGACAACTCATCTTTATATCAAAATCACATAGTTTTTCTATTTGAGAGAATTTATCTCAGGAGGAAAACATGCACTTTTCATGTTTGGAAATAATAGTTTTATTTTTGAAGAGAGCAAGAATAAGACTAGATGACTTTGAAGTACTTGATTCTTCAGCGACTTTTGCAGTGGGTTTGATGGACTTGGTGCTTCTGCACAGCAGCGGTGGAGGTTCTGGGGCCTCGACTCTCAATCCTTCCAAGGTGCAGCAGTGGTTAAGTCTTGTGTACTCTGGACTTTCACTCAGTGCCGAATGATAAATTGGCCACAGTGAGATTTTTAGGCGATTCTGAGTTTCCTGTCCCATCCAACATTTGATCCCTTTCCAATCTTCTGGATGATTTCATCATCCACTGAATAGGTGTTAAGGAAGAAGTCTGGATCTTGGAGTAGATTTCCTTCTGCAAATGCTCGTCATGTCTCTTTATCAACCCAGTATAGAGGCCCCTTTCATACTCTCTTTTGCATCATCACTACAGGTCTGTTGTTGCCCTTAGGATAGAATCGTGATTGCTCCAGCAGTGGGGGAAGTCTTGGATCCTTCTCAACATCTACAGTTGGAAATATCTCCTCTGGTAGGATAAGATAGATCGGTTTGTAGACTAGATTGGGAGATTGGCGTTGTTGGCCCGTGGTATCTCCTCCTAGAATCTCCTTGATTCTTAGCACTACCTTGACTTTAGCCTTGTATTCTTGCGGGAATGATTTGTAGGTCATCGACAATCAATAAAGTTCAAATTTCCTCCAGCGATTCAGCTGACTCTAGAGAGCGATTTACTCCCAAAACTTTACCAACATCTGCCAATATTTTGGCAAGAATTCCTTTGTCCCACAGAAGAAAGTCCTTTGTTCGGATGGAGATCCAGACCCTGATACCCAGCATGTTCCCCCTAGGGTTATAGGATTGAATTTCACCCCTCTAGTCCTCTCTGATGATGTTTTTCAGAGTGACAGCACCCTTCAGGGTCTCAATGTCAAGAAAACGGAATAGGAACTGACCTTTCAGGGGAGATCTTGCCTTCCAGTCCCAGTTAGAGCTCCAACATAGGGCACAAAATTCCTGGATTTTGGCAGATGTTGCTTCCCCCTCCAAGATCACGATCTTTACATAGGTTGTCAGGGAATGCATGTATGCCTATACTTTCGCATCTGTCAGAATTGCAATAGTCTTCACAGCCCTCCCTGCTCCCTCATCCGTTGGCTACCATTGTTATAGCTTCCCCCTTGGTATCCTGGATCCTCACATCTCCTGAATTGTGGCATTCGTAGGCTTGGTGCCCCCACTCCAAGTATCTGAAGCATTGAAAGATCAAGTTATCTTCTCCCCCAATACCTGGATTTCCGATCGCCTTCTGTGTGAAGGATTTGGAATGATCTTCTTGCCTGCAAGAAGCTCATCCTTGAAAGTGGCGCAGAAATGCTTTGATTGGGGAGCCAGTGCAGTGTCCACCAAGGAGCCGTGAGCTGGGCCGATCTTGGGTGTAGATGGGTCAGTTGTTGGGCTCCCTCCAGAGGACCTTGATGGCTCAAGGATCCCCTCCTAGGGCTGTGAGCTTGTAGGAAGCTGAGGATCCTTAATGATGGGAGATCTTTCTGGCGCGCCAACTAGGTCATCTTGCCCATCCTCAGGCACAGAGTGCTGGGAGGCCTTCATCCAGACCCCTTCCAGATCAAAACCGCCTAAATCATACTCTTGAAACATTGTATTTGCAGTATCTCATTTATGAGGAAGTTGTACTATCTACCACATTTTTTGTCATATTGAATCATTGGATGACAGAATGTCTTTCTATTTCATGTTCATGGCGTGATTTAATTTATCTTTTTGCACACCTTTCATTTTGTAGCATGGGGCTTGACCTAACAAAAGGTACCACACACAACAATCTGGAAGCAGGAGTTATTGAGCCTGCTATGAGCAAAGTGAAAATTATACAGGTAAATGAGCAAATTTAGGTCTTGAAGTGAGAAGAATAAGATTCTATTGGCTACACTATAATTTCTCGAGCTCTCCTATTTATTTTTTATTATGAGTATTCCATCTGAATTTGCTTTTTGTTTCTCTTATATTTTTGGGTAATAGTTTGCAACTGAAGCGGCTATAACGATTCTGCGAATTGATGATATGATCAAGCTTGCCAAAGAACAAGATAATGAAGAAGACTAAAGCTTGGCCCTTAAGGATTGTAGCAAAATTCTGTTTGTCGGCTTTGTGGTGCTTTGTTCCATGTGATTCCTTCCCTTTACATGGAACTGTCTCTGTTCAACTGGCATGCGTTGCTGATGGGCGTTATCTAATTTTGGGTCTGGCATATGGCAATATGTGGTGCACCGGTAGTGTCGCAAGGAAAATCTACTGTGGTAAGAACTTACAATTTGATGGGGAAGACAAGCAAATTTTGTGGTTTATGACTTAAATTAGATTATTCTCAAATTATGAACCTAGGTTTTCTGCCTGTTCAAAATTCTGGTTATCTGGACTTTGATATTGGTGATGAGTAATCTACTCTGTTTTCTCACTAATGATGGCTATTCGTTACTGCAAAGCAGATTCTTATCTGTATGTTTTAAAATTGTTGTCATGACAATTGATGGGTATTTTATAATGTTATGGTGTATATCATGATTTTAAGTTTTGGTTGAAATCGAAATCGAAATGTTTTAATTTTTGTGTAATCCAAAAAATTTAGTTGTAAAATAATAGTTTTGAATTAAAAAGATATTATTTATATTTATATATAAATTTTATAATATAATTATTATTTAGTAAGAATTTAATTTGGGTCTTATTTAATATAGGTTTGAATTCTTCCTGCACTATTTTTTTCAATATTTTAAGTATTTTTAACAAAAAAAATTTATTTAGTACTTTATATATATATATATACATAAATTATTTTTATATAATTTTACTTATTTTTTAATATTTTTAAATTTATAGTCAAAAGGTTTAGTAAAAAATAATAATAATAATTTGATGAAAACGATTGAAATGTATTAGTTTTGGTGGGTATCAAAATTAAGGTTTTAAATTTTGGTTTTATCACCCGGAAAAACTAATACGTTTCAATCTGTTTTAGTTGTTTCGGCCAAAATTATTCACTTCGGTTTCAACTAAAATATTTACTTTTTTATTATATTTTAACTATCATTTGATTGCATTCTAATTATAATGTGATTTCAAATTAAAAATATTATATATTTTCAGAAAAATTTTAAAAAATAGAAAATTATAAAGGATTTATAACTAATTTTATCATATTATTTAATAATAATTTAATTAATTTGAATTAATTTTAATAGTTAATTATATGTATAATTGATTTTTTTCTATATTATTACATAAGAAATAGAAAGCAAGAAAAAAAAATATAAGAAAGTTCCCATGAATAATGCATTGGCAGATTCTAATATTATAATTATAAAAATACTTTTACATGAAAATAACGAAAAGTTTATTAAGTTTATCATTTTTAGCGGTTATATTGTACGTGAAAATCAAATAAATTAACATGTTTTCTTTATATTATTGTACACAATATATAACTATACGAGTATAAATCATCTCTCTATCTTTATGTGTGAATTACTTTGCTATATTCTTCTTCTTCGTCACTTCCTACCTCCAAGTAGAAATCCTAACAATTGGAACTCCTCTCCACTCCAACACCATCTCATTCCCCCATTTTCCTTTCAAGTTCACTGCATATCAAGTCCCTCCTCTTCTACCTCTCACTAACTCTTTAGAATCCATCAAGCTCTGCTTGCCAAGCCAACAACCTCCCAACTCTTGTTTGGAGATCGGCTCGCACTCCTTGAACTAAAGAGCAGAGACACAAGGACCCATAAAGAGACACTCCGTAGCCGTTCTAGCATGCAAGAGTTGCGGGGCAAAGTGTCATTCTATATAGACTCAAATAATGCATGAGATTTCACCAAATAGCCATCGGAGAAAATCCTAGAGCCTGCTCCACACCCTTCTCCGTATATTATTATCCTAATGTTGTTGCAGCTACAGACACTTTTGGCTCTTTTTATTAACTCCTCTGCTGACCTTGTGAATTGCATGCTTGTCTTCTTCTATTGGGAGCTCCAATGTGCAAAAGTCCAGCCGTGTAGTAAAAAACCAACTACTTTCTACTTGACCCAGTCTTGGTCTTCTCCATGAGCAGCTTCTCCATGCTCATCTCATCCACCTTGAGGTTTAGTCCCATGGAACGAGCAAGTCCATAGAGTTTCTCCTTTGTCATCTCGATTCATGAACACTTGTGATGAATGCAAGTGAGCCGGATCAATCGGTGGGGCCTGAGGGCAAAGAGCAATGGTGGCCACTGTGTGTTATCTCTGACATTGAAATCTGTTATGTGTATTGCTTGCATGTCCATACGCAAGGATTCTAGTATTGAGGTATTGGTTACAAAGTGAGCGAACCTACCATAAGAGCAGATCTCATAGAAGGTTTTCAAAGTCGCTGCATAGTTCTTGGAAGTCTCTTGGCTCAGGTAGTCCAGCTTGGTGGCAAATACTTGAAGTAAGCGATGTCCAAGTCGCTCCATCGGCATGCCCACAACGCAAACTTTTGCTAAAATTCACCTATGGCTCACTTCTGAGAGCGACGCTATATTAGTCTCCACCTCACCCTAGGCTTTCAAAAGATGAGACATGTGTAGCTCTTGCTCTATATTTTTGCTGCTGTTATTGTTGCTAGATAAGAACATGGGAAAAGAAGTGAACCTCCTCATTGGAAGACATCTCCGTTGTACCCAAAGGCATCTCTTTATGGGTAGAAGAAGAAGAATCTTGAAGTAAAGGAAAACAAGCATAAACTTCGTGGTTCCACGACCAATCCAGATTGACCATGTCTAAGAATTATGAGCTCAAGAACACATCAAATTCTTTGATACCAAAGCCGTAATAATCGCTAGAGTTAGGAAAATCAAATTGTCCAATGCGGGATTCTCATAGCTCATGGTGTAGGCTTTCATGGCCATTGAATTAAAGCAAGGAGGAAGAAAATGGGCAAAAAATATAATGAATAGGATAAAGCTTGGACATTGATTTACCCATACGAAGATCACGATGAGGACAAGGACTATCGATATCCGATCAATGATGAAGACGTTGTGCAAATCTTAAAAGCCGAAATGAATACTGACCAAAATATTTTAATCAAATTCCAGACCCTAATTAAAATTAATCTCAAAATTAACATTTAAAATCTTATTTTATATTTAAACAGAATAGAATTCTCACTACAAATGATCATTATATCGATCATTGGATAGTCACAATTTTGTAAATTTTTGTCCTTTGTTTTGGCATGTCAATCTCGATCAAACGAGGTGATTTTGCTTCATATGACAAACAGTGTGTCTGGAATATGATCCATCACGTAATACTGAGGTCGATACAGTTGACAGGTAGTGATTTATTCACCAGAGAGAATGTAACATATGCTATGCTTCAAGATTCGTGGAACACCTGACAGATGCCGATCTCGAGGCAAACATTCGAGGCGGAGCCAGCGACCCGCCTATCGTTGAATCAAGAAACTCGGAAGCCCTCGACATACCCTAGTCCATCTCCAGAGCCGCTTCCACCGTCCTTTTTACAATGAGCTCCACCTTTGTCCGATCCGTGAACCGCGCCGCCGTCTCCGCCTTCAGATCGACCGCAACCAAATCCACGGCGGCGGCGCGGCCAATGTCGGCCCCCAAGGCCGCGCCCTCTCCGATCCCCCGGCGCTCCCGTTTCGTATATAGGTCTGCTGTTTATGCAATTATTTATTATGCACTTTTGGCACCGTTTTCTTTATGAGATTATACTTGTTCGAATTGAAGGTCTCCGGTGGAGCTGGGGTGCTGCGGCGGTTCTTTGCTCCCGCTTCATAGCGCGGTGGCTGCGGCGAGGCTCACTTCCCGGCTGAGCACGACGGCCAGGAGCTGCCGCGATCTCTCCCAGGGTACCCTCTGCCGCACCTATCACGGACTCTAGTTTTGTTTGTGCTCTCTGTGAGTAGTTTCGTTTTTTTTTCTTCTTCGTGTTTCGTTTGTGACGTGAATCGACTTTTCCATTCTTTAACCTTCTATTTACGAGGTTGATGCTTAGACATGGCCGATCTCGATTGGTCGTGGGTTTTTTCTTATATAATTTAGGATCAAACATCGTGATGGTCACAAGTTTTTCTCTTCTTCCTTGCTGAACAAGCAACCTCTCTCGATCATTTGCACCTGGTTATCGTCGCTGAGTTTAATGCATAATCTATTGTCTCTGGCATCTGTATGTCCATCATCACAGCCAATGTCAAATCTATCAATTTAAACATTTGGGAGTGCATAAAATACTGAACTGAATACCAAGATTGAAAGATTGTTTTTCTTGAGAAACAGAAAAAATTACCTGCGTTTTTGGATTTTTATACTCGCATTTGTGCATAAAATCCTGAACTGAATACCAAGATTGAAATATTGTTTTCCTTAAGAAACAGATAAAATTACCTGTTTTTTTGGATTTGTATACTCACATTAGCACATCTAATTAACATTGTAACAATCCATAAGATTGCTTCTAGTTTTGGGGCAATCTTGTTATCCAACTCAATGGAAAGTTAAATAGTTGCAGCATGAAAAAAATTCTACTCTACTTGTGGTGTTGCATCAAATAGCTAAAGAATGGTTGGTTTCTACTCTTCATTGAGTACATCAGGTTTTTAATTTTTCTCAATTCTTAAGAACCAACATAAGGTATCTCGTTTATGCAGGCACATGATTTTTGTCGGTTCTTGAAAGGGATAGATTGCACTTGCCTACCTCCCAAATCTGCTGTCCAGAATTCCAAGCACGAATAACTGTCAAAACGATAGAGTTGATGCTTTGTTGATACAATAGCTTTGATTAGTCATTTATGCTGCTCAAGATAAAGACTCTTGTAGTCCTTAGTCCAATCTGTTGTGGGTGCATATGTGTCCTGCTACTTCCTAAGTTTGCATTCATTTCCTCCTAAGCAGTTTTCCCCTGCGCTGTTCTTGTTTTCTTTTCAATGTGATCTTTAGTTTACTAAATATACATTTGCAAGTTGCATCTTCTTGTATACAATTTCTTCCTGCTATTGTACCATTCTACTTTTTATCCTCGATTTTTGATCATTGCTTTTTTTCTTTGTTTGTGAATTCTTGTGGTTGATTGGAAGTGCTGAACCCATCAGTGAGACGTCAATTAGTCGAGCTAATAGGAAATTGTTACTAGCTTCCTAAATCAAATTGATTAGCATAAAGAAAGTGTGCCTCAATATATCATTATCTCCAGATAGGGATCGTGTTCCTCTTAAATTAAATGCATCCAGTTTATTGCTGCAAACTGACATATGTAAGAACTCCAACTTCATGCATCAAACTATTAAACATATGTTCAACTCAACATTCCCAACCTATGTTTTACATCCCTTCCTGTAATACACATGTCATAACAAAATAATAAAATTCTCTTATGCTATGCTATGAGTATTTTTTGAGAGTCCAAAGATTCCAAGAGAGATTTCCTTTAGGAAGAGTTGTGTATAGCTTTTAGAAGGCAATAAGCAATTTTATTCTCAGTTTTACAATTTGACATTGCATTATACCAAATTCCTATTAGAGTAGCTTCTTAAATTGCATATTATTTATTCTAGAAGTATCTAGTGTAACAGATTGTCCTTTTCCCAGATCATATTCATGGTACGTGAGAGTTTTTTGCCACCTCAATATGCTATTTTCAGAGGTAGATCCCTGTGTTTCTTACTGCAGTGATTGTTTCCTTTTGTGATCCATTTGTCCTTAAACAATGAAATTGTGGTTGAAGGATTTGCTTAAATAAATGAACTTGTTAGTGAGATGACTAAACTAGAGTCGACTGTTATGACATGGAATTAGGTATTTGGTCTTGTATCAGAAGTTGATTACTGCAAAATACTTGTAATGTTCTTTCAGTATAATTTGTTGGCATCTGATATTTGTTTTCCTGTTCTAGTTCTTGATAGAGCTTTGCGGTCTCTAATGGTGTTTTTTATTTCTTGTTCGTTTAGAGATGGGTGTATCAGTGCCAAGGTGACAACTTAGATCACCATCATGGAGATACCTTTCACTTGCTTTTCTCAGATGGAAGAATTTTTTGTAGTTCATGGCTTCTCAACAGGAATTTTGTAGTTCCCTTCTGCCATCGCTGTGCATGTAACTTAGCTAAACATATTATGAGCCTCAGTTCACCTTGTTTACTTGATTTTTATCCTAAATGTGTTTATTCTCTGCCAAACAGCTGTGAGACTAGAATTCTCCTTTAATAATACTGCAACTTCATTAGAACTTCCTTCAAACTGATGTTCAGAATTGTATATCTTTTGTTTCAGTCACCAAAATTGTGTCCCTTCAAATTTTGTTGTAATGTGCTGAGCTGATTCTACTATTTTGTTGTTGGGAAAAGGCTCTTGGTGGAGCCTTTTACAGCTAGCTGCTTGTGGATGGGTCTGTAGTGATGAGGTTGGTGAAGAAAGTGCAGCTTGTGGTTTAGGTTCTTTTTATCATGGTCTAGTAATCATTGCTAGTTATCAGTTATTAGCCGTTAATTGTTGTCCGATTCAAATCCAATGGTTAAATTTGATTGATACATTTGAACTAGCCCAGTGGCATGATCAATTAGACACTAGATGAAACAAGATGGCGCTCATAGCCTTGATTTTGCCCGCCCTTCCAATGATGAGGGCAGCGTACTTCTGCGGTGCGCCATTCAGGAAATTGAAAGGACAAGCAGCGAATCGCTTTAATTCTTTTGGGACAGGAAGAACCAGTGTCGTTTGTCTTGTTTGTCTCGTTCATTGCACGCGGGGCTTCTCACGGGTGTTCGTGCTGCTCGTACGTCCTCATTGTACTTCATATCGGGCAATTTACGGGCGTTCTTGTGTTGATTTTTGCTCCATTCTCAATCACCACTTTCCTCTTTTATTGTAGCTTTCTTCTGGTATATCTGGTTTCGTGTGACTGGAGCTGGAGTTGAAGGAAGAAGTCATCACACAAATGATAAGTTGACTTTCGGCGATCCAAGAACTTGGGTTGCACAAGTTGCGGTTGTAAGTCATCGGTGACTTTCCCAAACTACGGCTTCACGGCGTGCAACTGCTGCTGTTTTCAAACGAATCCGCACTTCCACAATATCCCCTTATTTCGCGGCAAAAATATTCATTTTAGAGACGTGGGCTAACTCTGTTTTCCATGTTTTTAACCATTTTTTTGTCTCGACTGTTAACTCCAATCTTAACCAAAACTTAGCACTTGGAAGTCAAGAAGCCCAACTTTCCTTCGAGGCATTTGGATTTGAAGGATAAATCTAATTAGATTAGTTAACATCATTTTCTGAATTAAAATTAATTTAAAAAAATTATTGTAAAACGAAATTATTTTTGTGTTTTAGGCCTCAAACCAAATGAGTCTCGTTCTCTTTCGCACACTAATAGAAATTTTATTTGGTTTATTTTAACTTTCAGTAGTATTACACCATAGGCTGCGAGATTGGCCATTTTCTTCAAAACAAATGGACGAAAGGGGGATTCTCGTCAACAGAGTCAGTAAAATTGAACAACTTGATCCTGTAGCCTTCAGTTTAATTCCCTTGCGGTCACGATCGCCATGTGACCCTGGTCTAGCCCGTCGGCAACCGGGTTCCGACCCGGTCATGGGCTTGACGGTACGGATCCAAAACCCGATAGCGACCCCCACGTGGCAATCAAGCCTGCAGCTCCCAGGCCGACATTTTTGCTGTAAAAACAATCATGAACGAGCCGATAAGATGCACCCCAGGAGTAACGTAAGCTGGAGTCTTATGATGGTCCGGCGTCGCCGTGGCGGGTGGGCGTAATTGCAGGCACGAGGGAGCACGTGCATGGGAGCGGTGGGCGGCCCCTCGGGATTCCCACCACCCCCCGCGTCACGTGATTCGATGCCCTCGGTGATCAGCACCAGTCGCCCCCACGCTCACGCCAGCCCTTGCTCACGTGGCGAGCCCACAGGCCCCGTCGGATTCCCCCATACTCTATTCTGGCAACCACCCTTCGTACCCTTCGCTCGACCAATTCTAGCATGGTACAAGAAGAAACTCGATTTTTATTTTTTAAATGTAAATTTGAACCAATATTTTCAGTTTCAGAAATTGTTTTTTTTTTAAATCGTTTTGATTTCAGTCGTTTCAATGAAAGTTTTAAGTTTTAGAGTCAAAATATTTTGTTCAAAATCAATTCATTTTGATCTCGATGAAATTATCTTTTAATTTTCATTAATTATACTTTGAGTTTAAATTAAAAAATAGTTAAAAATTTAAAATATAAAAAATATATATAAATATATCTTTTAAAATTATTTAATAAGAAATTTTGGATAGACAATTCCTTAATACATTAAAAAAAATGAAAAAATAAAGGTTCAAATCCGAATCATTTTTACCTGCACTAATGACCTTGACCCCTACTCTAATTTTTATTTTTAAATAAAAATAATATATAAAATTAAATATAATATAATATTAAATTTGAAATCAAATTTCAGATCGAGTTGTTATGAGTTAGGTCAAAATTAAAATATTTTCAATATTGGTCGAAACTTAAAATCTTAATTTTTAATAATATCGGTGATTTTGGGCATTCAATAATTTAAAAAACTCTAAATTTTCAAAATAAATTTTAAAATTATTTTATTGTGCTCACAAATAAATTCAATACATTTCAATTGAAATGGTTTAAATTATGGGCTGAAACTTAAAGTCTTAATTTTAACACTAAAAATTTAACACATCCACACTCAATTCCAAACAGCTCGAAAATTGATGAAATTGAAGGAATTGGATAATTTCAGTATTTGAATATTAAAAATTACTGGAATTCACAATTCCAACAATTTCCAATTCCGAATTTGAATTTCGGATGAAATTGAATGGAATTTACAATTCCGATTGGAATTGTATGGGACTCGTGAGAATAGTAATTTTCAATTAAAATTAAGAATTTCTCACCCAAATTTTTACCCAATTTTTTATATCTAAAATTATATAACTTTTTTTAATCTACTCATTGTTGTTTTCACATTCTTATAAAATTTTAATACCTATAAATTAACTTTTTTTATTTAAAATATATTTTATTGATTGAATATTTTTTTAAAAAAATTCTATTTCTTCTTAACTTATCAAACAACAACAACAACTCTAACATTATTTATATTTTAAACAACAACTTTTTTCTCTACTCATTAATTTTTTTACATATTTTTCTAAATATTAATATTTATGGATTATCAATTTCTAATTTAAAATAAATTTTATTGATTGAAAAAATAATTTAAAAATTATTTTTTAAACGTAAATATATTTTTATTATTTATATATATTTTAACCACCAAAATATATTTTATTAATTTATTTATTAAATATTTATATATATTTTTAAAATAAATATAAATAAAATAAAATAAGAGTAATTTTACTTATTTGAAAATAATTGATTTTTATTCCCAATCCGAATATCAAAATTGACGCAATTGACGAAATTGATAATTTCTTAATTTTACTTCAAAGTATATCTAAACACTGAAATTACTAATTCGATCAATTCTTTTAATTCTTCGAAATTGACCGAATTAACAAATTTTTTAATTTTAAATCGGAATTGATCCAAATGGAAGCGTGAAGGTGATTGTAGTTAAAACCAATGCAACGAAAGGCTATCCATCAATTTAATATTAAAAAAATACCTAATAAGTTATTAATTAATATTTAAAAAATAAATGGTTGTTAGGTCAGTTGATAATGTTTATGAGTGTGAGTGTTGATCGAAACATGTATTTGCAATTTTACTTTCATATGTTAAGCACAATAGTTCACCAACATACTCGGGATAATTTGTATTCGATAACACTCGAGAATTTAACTATCTCGTTTGAAACAGAGGCGTGGGTTGAGCAAACGGTTGCCATATCATTTTTAAGCGATGTCATTGTATTCAGACTTGATCACGCCCAATTTGGTATTATAATATATTTATTTTATTAATCAGCATGTTATAGTTTACGTATGTAGTGAACTGAGGATGAAATACAGGAGAGCGTGGTCCCCGCACGCACCCGAACGGAGCGAGGGAGGGCCCAGCTGTCATCTACGCCGTCGTCAACTGTGCGGGGTAGGACGAAGTCGCCACGTCGGACACTATCAATTCAAAAATCTCTCTTGGAGATTCGGACTCCAGTACCATCCATTAAATTTTGACCTTCCATTCGGCATTTCGGATATTCTAGCTGGTTACAGTTGGTGTGCGCGGGGACCACGGAAAAGACGCACAAGCCCACTGGGAGAAGGTGAAACCGGCTAATTTTATTTTATTTTTTTGAAAAAAAGGCAAATTTCCACCGAAAAATATCAGATAAAGAAAATTTTCATGTGCACGCGTCCAAATTAAATAAGCTTACCATGTTAAATTAGTAAAACACAATAACAAAAAATTAAGATCATATTCAAAGTAATGAAAGAATCATTCTTTAAATTAAGCTCGGGACCTCATTTTTAATGGCGGCTTTGGAGGGTGTACATGCAAATAAACACAAATATTTTCACTTAAACCCTTAATAGATATATTCGAACTTCTAATTATATCTGATATTTGAAGGGAGCATAGGAAAAAACTCAGAGAAGGAAAAACAATAAAAAAATTAAAATTTTCCTAATTATATACACCTTTTTATATTTTTTAAAAATGATATATTTTCCCCATATTCTTAGATTTTTAGACAGATATATGTAAAAAAATCTTAATTATCTCAAATTAAGATTAATTATATTTAAAAAATCACTTTTGTTCTTCATTTTATTTAATTATATATTAATTATATTTAATTCGTTAGCTTCTTTTGTATAACAACAATGAGATTGTTTGACTGAAAAGAGGTAAATTTTTTAGTATAGGAGATATAAAATATTGTTAGTATTATAGGGGTTCAGTTCATCACTGACTTTGGTATGAGAGGTTCTTCGAAATCATGATCTATTAGGCTATTTTTTGTCGAATCTATAAAGAGAAAAATTATAAAAAAAAGACTACCGAAAACTCTTCGACAGCAGTCGCTTCGATATTCAAATCAATTACCGTAAAAAATTTAAATAATAAATCTAAATAATTAATATTAGTATCTTATCTTAATAAATATGTTGATATTTATGGTGAATAAAAATGATTCGGTTTATTTGAGATTTCTTAATACCACTCGTGGTATCCGTTAAATTCATTATAACCAATTGTTATGAATCCCAAATCCATCGAGATTATATTTTAGAGAGTAAAATATACATAACCACTCCATTTGTGAGTTATTAACATGCCAAAGTCATCGAATACAATGACTCATTTTAAAATCACTCTTTATCAGATTTACGTTTGAGAAGAATTTATTTTAAAATTTCAATCAATACTACTTATGTCTCAATTTAGAATGCAGCTTTAATTTTTTAACTTGAATGATTTTATTTGATGTATCATTAATTATGTTTTAATCAAAGTTTTAAGTTTCGGGCGAAGTTGAGCCATTTCGGCCGAAACGGCTCGGTTTCAGCTTGTGCTGAAACGAAATCCTAAATTTGGTCTAGGTTTAGGGTTTACTATTCATCTTCCCCAACGAGCAGAGTAAGCAGAGCGGACAGAGCGAGTGCGGCTCGCGCGAGGAGAGCGGGGTGAGCTCAACGCGCGCAGGGCGAGCATAGCGCGCTCGCAGGGAGCTCGCGCACAGTGAGCTCGAGCGCGGCTTTGTGTCCGAGCCCACGCCCCCGCCGGACTGACCCCGCGCACTCGCCAGCCTGTTGCCACTCCCTGGCTTGCCTTGCGCCCTCGCCGACCTGGCCCCTACTCCTACAAGCTGAGGCCGCCCTTGTACCGAGGTTAGCGCTGTCGTCAATCTGGTTCTGACGCCCTTATCGGTTTTTATCAAATACTGTTCACGTACATAATATTATTCATATAACTATTCATTATTTTTTTAAATTTTTAAACATATTATATTTTTTTAATTTGAAGTTAAAAAATAATTAAAATAAAGTTAACTTTTAGTCAAAATATAATTAAAAAAAAAATATTTTTGTTGAAACTGAAATGAAAATGATTTTGATCGAAACACATTGATTTTTTTTGTTCATGTGTATGCGTGCATGACCGTTTCACTGAGAGTAAAGCAAAAAAAATTTATGTCGATCTCACCCCCATGTGAATCGCTATCACGAGATTGCGCAGAACTAGTTGTTATGACTCGTATGTCTATAAATGTTCATCTGGATCGTTCAGGTACTGAATTCATAGTTTCACATCCAGATGTTTTAAAATCAACTGATGATGATGATGATTAGTTGTATTACATTATAATTAATAAATTATGTATGTGTCAATTATATTTTAATAATAAGTTAAATTTGCTTATATTAATTTTTAACCTTTTAATCATATCCATATTATTTCTCATATATTTTTTATATAGTAATATATAAAAATACTGGTTAACTATCAAAATTAATTTTAATTATTTAAAATAATATTTAATATTGTGGTAAAATTAATTATAAATTCTTTCATAATTTTTAAATTTTTATAAATTTTTTTTAAAATTTTATCGTATTTTTAATTTAAAGTCAAAGTACAGTCAAAATATAGTCAAATTCTGGTTAACACACAATTAATAACTAAAAAAAATCTTTCGGCCGAAATCGAAACGACCGAAACGTATCAGTTTCGATGGATCCCGAAACCGAAACCGCAACTATAAACCTTGATTTAAATAATTATTTTAGAAATGTGGTGGGAAAAAAAATTAATAAATTATATATAACTAATATATAATTATATGAAATGAATAACAAAAATAATTTTTTACAAATATAAATAAATTAATTTGAGATTATTAAAAAAAATTACATATTCCTTTGTACTAAGAAATCTAAAAAATATGAAAATAAAATATAATATATATAATTAGGAAACATTTTAGACAGATATATGTAAATAAAAAAAAAGGCGAAAAAAGAAGGAAAGAGTGGGCCGTGTCGGTAGTATGACGCCGCAGCGAGGCGCGGGGAGGTCCCCACCACACCCGACAGAACACGTGTCCCGACTTGAAAGTCTCCCCCGCCCCCTCCCCCTCTACCTCCCACCATTACCGCAGCCTCAGGTAGCTGCACTTTCACCGGTCATCACCACCGCCAACAAACACCAACCATCAAAACAATCCACTACAGTCAGCCACGTACGTCTGCATTCTCTAAAAGCCCGCGTGTCGACTACTGGATCCCTCCTTACGTGGCTCATGCTGTTCCGGCTGAACTTCTGACACACGACGGTGGCAGCAACTGGCAGTTTGCAGCAACTGTAGGGGATTAACGCCAAGCCAGATATATTATTGATTGATTGGTAAATGACAAAAGAAGTTTTACTTTGGCTTCATTCACATGGACGATGCAACTTACCAAGAATGTGGTAGGAAATAGATAACGTGATAACAAGCAGGAATATGAGGCCATTACGGTGCTGATAAATACCATCTCATTGATAGGAAACCACAGGGATGGGAAGCCCAAGTCCAAGGGGATGCATTCTAGTTGTCTGTCTTAGCATTATTGTTACCATTATTGCTTTGATCGTATTATAAGCATCACACTGTTTCTTGCCATTGTGCTCAGCCACCGAAGTACTTCTCTTCTCCCTTTCATTCCTCCCAAGGTAAAAGAAGGTGGTATTAGTACTACTGCTGCTTCCTTTGAAGAAAGAGAGCCACATTCCTCTAGTTCCAATGGCTCAGGGGTGGGAGATGGGGATGGGGTTTGGGATTGGAGTGGGTTCGCCTGCTTCTTCTTCTGCTGCTGCTGCTCCGGGGAGTAACTCTTTTGCCTATTTATATGGGCTGCCGTCGTCCGATACCTTGCGGGTCGATGATCTTTTTGACTTTTCCAACCAGGAAGACCTCTTTTGTTCCCCGTCGTCGGCGGGGAAGCAACATTTCTTGCCTCCCACGGAGCCATCGGCCTTTACCATGGATGCCGACTCGATATCTAACCAGTGTAGCTATCCGTCCTCTGGCTCCTTCACTGACGACATCTACATTCCGGTTATTCTCTCTTTCTTAGAGTCAAAACACTTTTTCTTTTGGTTATGGATGAATGAGCTATAGGTCTGATATATATAATACGCAGAGTGAGGAGGTGGCTGAGCTAGAGTGGCTTTCGAGGTTCGTGGACGATTCATTCTCCGACATCCCCTACACGGTTCCCTCCGCCTACCATGTCCCGCCTGTCTCCTCCGCCAACCACCACGACCACCAGCATCTCCACGCTGACACGCCTTCAGCCCCTGGCAGAGGAGTAAGAAGCAAGCGCTCACGTGGCCCCGGTGCCGGCACGGCCACCGCCAACTGGCCTATAATGCAACCACCACCTCCTCAGCCCTCTCCGTCCACCACCTCTTCCTCTTCCTCCTCAGACTTCCCGCTGACTAAACCAAAGTCAACCACCAACTCCGGCAGCTGTAGCAGTGGATCAATTGGAAATAAGGAGAAAAAGAGAGGAGCCGGGGAAGGCAGCGACGGCGGCGTTAGGCGGTGCACGCATTGTGCTTCAGAGAAGACGCCGCAATGGAGGACCGGGCCGTTGGGTCCAAAAACATTGTGCAATGCTTGCGGAGTACGGTACAAGTCCGGTCGGCTCGTGCCGGAGTATCGCCCTGCCACCAGCCCCACCTTCGTCCTCACCCAGCACTCCAACTCCCACCGTAAAGTCCTCGAGCTCCGTCTCCAAAAAGAGCTCCTCCTCCTCCGCCACGACAACTCCACCGTGGCCGCCGCTGCAGCCGCCACGCCGGACCTGCTCTAGCACGACCATGCTGTCTGCAAACGCCGTCGCTGCTTGCCGCACTCGTTTCTCGGATCCTTGTTGGACGTTGCTGGATCAGCAAATCGGACGGCTGAGATTTGTAAGCTTGCTTTTCTCATGATTTTTGGCAATTGCTTGATTGGTTAATTGGTGGGGCCGGTTGGGATGGCAAGTTCCACGTGATGTGCCGATGTCGACGCATGCACGGAACAAAGCGAGGCACGTTGTGGTCACGTGATACGGGCTTTTGATTAATTGGAGCAAATGGAGTTGGGACATATCATGGGAAATTGTTTGGGTTGCAGCGAGATTCGGTTTGCCGGTATCGTTAACGTCGTACTACTCATCACGTGACACATTTTATTCTGGTCATTTTTCGGGCAGGAAAGTGTTTTTTTTTTTTTTTCTTTTTTCTTTTTAAATGAAAAAATTCGTCTACTGTAATTGTGTTAAAAATGCTTGACAAAGCATAACTCTCCCTCTTTCAACTTTTTTAAGTGCAGAACGAGTTGTCTGGTCATATAAGATATAATATCTGTTATAAGTTTTCAGCACATGATCGAGGGTCATAATTGTAAGTTGGACCACAGATAAGGTGCTGTAGGCCCAATTCTAATCTAAACATGAAGAAATAATTAAATTTAAAATTAAAATTAAAATATAAAAAAAAAATAATTTGATCAATTTTTTAATATTTAAATATTAATCTGATTAATGAATGATTTAAATTTTTTAAATATTTTTATACATATTATTTATTAAAATTTAAATAAATAAATATAAGAGTAGTATGATAATTTATTTTTTAAAATAACGTAAAAATAATTTAACTATTTTTTTAATATTTAAATGATAAATTGATCAGAATAAAATAATTCTAATTATGATTCTAAATAAAATACATCCCAAAATATCACGATCCAATTGGTTCATTTGCAGATCTTAAGCACTAAGCAAAATCACCGGATAGATCTAGTTTCATATGGGCTGGCATTCGGTATTCTTCAGTCTAGAAAAAAGCATCAGATGGCGCTGTTGCTGATGCTGAAGCCCGTTAAGCATAGGGAGGGGCGAGGCCTGTGGTCCATGGCTGCAGCAATATGAAACAAATTATTATTATTATTATTATTATTATTATTTTGTTTGAAAACCCAATAATAGTGATAATAACTCGTATTTACCAAAAAAAAAAAAAAGAAAAGCCAAAAAAATTCAAGGAACTCGTCGACCAAGACATGCGTCGCCACCGGCAATGTTTTGATTGATGACACCTGCCTAAATGTGCAGTTCTCCCTGACATGGAGCTGTATGATACGAGAGACTGACTTTGAGAATGGGGCAAAAATCTGATTTAGTTTCTTTTAGGTAGTAAATTGCAAGCTAGGTTTCAATCACTCATAACTGCTGGGTTTGAACTCCAAATTTGTTAACCTAAGAGTCGCGGGACTCATCTTCATGTAATCTTGTGGTGATCCTGTCTCTTCCTTTTAAGTGACGTTTATACTATGAATTATCTTGATTTGTTAGCCGAGTCTATTCCATTGATTGCTTGATAATTTTGACTCAGCATTTGTTATTAGTTGAGGTTTTTGGTGAGGCAGGGGATACGATCAAATATATGTTAGGTTGATATTACTCTACGAGTCCTTAATTCGTTACGGTATTAGCAAGATTATTAAATATGATAATAGCTGATTTTCTAAAAATTAGTAGACGAAATTTATCATATGACTAGATAGGATTATTACTCCACCAATTATTATCAATGCAATATGGTATGATTATGCTTGAGGGAGAATATGACTACATCTATCAATTAGTTTATTGTGTAGTATGGTATGATTTTATTTGGGGTTACGACTAGACCTAACAATTTGAATTATCAAATTAGGTTTGAATTGGATTATATCTATAATATTATATTAAATGGGTCGATCTGTGTTAAACAAGTCAATTTTTTGCATTTAAACCATGGCCAACTTGAGTAAATTAAACGGGTCAAAACTTTAAATCTAAACCCGACTTAATCTGAGTTACCCGTTTATTAAATAGGCAGAGTCAAGTCATGACCCAACTCAACCCGACCTAATTGCCAACTTCCACTCTTGAAAGAAACCAACAATTGTCAATGACGTATCCTAAATCATAGATAATAATTAGGGTTATTCGTTATAATAAGATGTATTAAGAATATTATTTGAGATATGAGTTTATCTTTAATTCCATATATAGCTCTCGAACATATGTTAAAATACTGACTAGTTGTCTCACTGGATTGTATGAACACTATTTTTATGCTTTTGTTTCTTAAATAAAAATCAATACAATATAAAAATATTACAAGTTACTTCTCAATCGTGACATATCGTGTCATGTGAAAAGTTTTGATCTCTCGACATATTGGCCAAATTGAAGAACACGAGAATGTTCATCTTTAATTAGTCTATACAATTACTTCTCTCATCCTATAAGATATTATTAAACATATTATTTCTAAGTGTCTCTCTGTTGACAATTCATTTAATGCTCAAACAAGCATGTTTTTCTTCTCCTCAAAATTTGAATTATCATACATACTACTAAAATAGTAAATTCACCAACTTGAATATTTAGGAATTCTAAATTCTTATTATCCTTCCTATAATAATAAAATATTTATTAAAAAAAAGAAGCTAAAAAAATCTAGAAAAATACTACATAATCTTCCATATAAACATAGTAAATCAAATCTTTATAAAAAAAAAGAAAAAAAAGAAAATGAAGCAATAGCATATGAAGGTCTCAACTGCAAAAAAGTTATAATATTGAGATCTTAGATAATAATCATGCTAATTGTACATGTCCCTCCATTGAAAAAGCTTTGAGTTGATCTAATGTTATAATTTTGATGAACAGTAGTACAACAATCGATTGATCGCATATTACTATTAATCAACAAACCATGTCAATATGGAGCACAAAATCCAGTCTTATAATCAATCAACATACCATGATGCATGTCCTAATTTTGTTGATAAACTGTGTTTATGTATTTTGTATATTCTATAAATTTTGCAAAAAGTCCTCAATATTATAATTTTATGAATCAATCTTTGAGTCATGAAAAATTTAACAAAATTCCTTCTTTATTTTGTGATTTCACGAAGTGATATAAAATTTAAATTCCTACAAAATATCATCAAACATGATATAAATATTATTTACATTCATAGACTCATTCAAAACGAGAAATAAATCACAATCACACAAATCAATTAGCATTTTAATTTTGCATTCAAATCAATAAATGTCTCAATTTCAAATCCTCTAGACTCTATAAAGTCCTGCAAAAAATTAAACAAAGGGGGATCAAAAAATTGGATTAGAGAGGTCAAAAGAGATCAAATAAAAAAGGAGACAAGAGAAAAGATAAGAAAAAAAAATATCAGTAAGTTCTTTGTCCTCTCCACTCCCCACAAACCAACGCCCCCACAACCTTGGCTTGGCCCCATGTAGCTCCCACAGTGGCCTTGCACACCATCTGCCCTATGCACTGCTCGCACAAGACCCCGACCATCTCCAGTAGTCTCCAATCCCCAAACACCTATAGGTCGCTCTTTGACCAAGCTTGCAGCTACTTGGCTACACGCCAATGGCATTTGCTACCTGTATGTGCCCTAGCTAGAGCCTACACCGCTCTTGACTAGTGTTGCATTGGAGCCTCCATGCAACCAGCACTAGTCTCAGCTTGTTTGCACCCCATCACTTTTCGCTTGCCATTGTAATTTGCCCTGTGTTGCCACCTTGCTGCTAGCTGCCATTGGGTGACTCTACATCACAATGAGGTGACAAAGTTACCATTGCAATCACCTCTTGTAAAGTCCCCATTATGGCCTTCCCCATGTCATCGCTTTGCCCACCGGCGTCACAGCTAGAGGCCAAGTTGCCTCCCACCACTATAACCTTGCTTGAACCATCTTTATCGTGTCGTACTAAACCCCTCCTCCTTCCACCTCATGTCACCTTTGGCTGGCCACACTCCACCTTTGCCCCTCGCCTCTATCGTATGGGTTTGCTAGCGCCACTCGCTACTTATGAAAGCTAGATCTGGCCATATTTGACCAGATTTGGTTAAGAAGGGGAGGAAGAAGAAGAAAGAAGGAGGGAGGGAGAGAAAAGGAGGGAGAGGGGGGAGGGGGGGGGGCGGGGGGGGGGGGGGGGGTGGGGAGGGGGGTCTTGGAGGGTTCCTATAGGAGAAGAAGGAGAAAAAAAAAGAGAAAGGAAAGAGAAGTAGGGCAAATAAAAACAAAGAAAAAAAACAAAAAAATAACTCTTAAAAAAAGAAAAAAAAAGCAAAAAAAGAAGAAGAAAAAAGAAAAAAGAGAAAATTTTATTTTCTTCTTACCTCGATTTGTGTACCTCAATCATTTGACTAACGATTAGTTTGCAGGCTTGTCTAAACATCATTCGACCTAGGGCTAGCCTGTAGACTCGTTCGAATGTGATTCGACCTAGGATTAGTATGTAGGTTCATCTAAATGCCATTCGACCTAGAATTTGTCTATAGGCTTATCTGAACATCATTCAACTTAGGATCAAGTTTATTTGAAGGTCATTCGACTTAGGGCTAGCATACAGGCTTGATTGAATGTCATTCGACTTAGGACTAATCTACGGAGTTGCCTAAATGTCATTATAATCTAGGACTAGTCTGTAGAATAGTCCAAAAGTCAATCAACTCAAGGTCAACCTGCAAATTCACTTAAAAGTCAAAATGAATTAGGGTCAGTTTTTGGGCACACCCAATAGTCACTTTATCTATGGATAGCCTGATAGCTCTCAAATGAATCAAATCAAATTGATTAAAGTAACTTGATCAAAATAATTGAGATAATCGAATTAAAATTAAGTCAATTTGGCCAAATAAAAAAACTAATTAAGTTTAACCAAACGAACTATCAAATAGACCTAAATTTGATCAAATAAAATTAATGAATCAAATTTAAAATTAAACTAGACCAAAAGCGGTCAAGTTAAGCCAAATCAAATCGATTCATACCTAGATTCCAATTAGGTTAAACTTAAACCAAAATCAAATCAGGTCCAAAACTGAACCAAAACTAAATTAGGACCAAACATGAACCAAAATCTAATCAGGTCAAACTTGAACAAAAACCAAATCAGACCCAACTCTGAACCAAAACCAAATCTAAATTAGGTTGAACATAAACCAGAATAAGGTCAAACTTGAATCTAAATAAAAATTAGGTTGAATCTAAAACATAACTAGGTTGAATTTGAATCAAAATCCAATAAGGGTATAATATAGGATGAATCCAAACACATTAAAGGATCAAACGCACACTCAATAAGAGTCTAACAAAAGTCAAACCCCAATCCATTAGGGGCTCGAACCCAAATCCAATAAATTTATTATGGATCAAACCAACGCTAAATTCAAACTCAAAACCATTAAGAACCCAACAAGAGTTGAATAAAAACCATAAAGAAAGGTTGAGTCAAGGTCTATTAACCATTTGATAAGGATTTATTAAAGGATGAACCAAGATCTATTAATGATCCATTAAGAATCGAGTAAGGGTTAAACTCAAGCACATTAAAGATCCATTAAAAATTCAATAAGAATTGGATTTAAAATCCTTTAGGGATCCATCAAAGATTCAATAAGGATTGAATCCAAATTTATTTAAGAATCCATCAAAGATAGGATCCAAACTCCATCAAGGATCCATTATGAATCCAATAATGGTGGATTCAAGATCTATTAAGGATCCAATAAAAATTCAACAAGGGTTGGATCCAAGATTTATTAAGGATTCAATAAGAACCTAATAAGGGTTAAACTAAGATTCCTCAAAGATCTAATAAGAATCCAATAAGAATTCAACAAAGATCAAATCCAAATCCAAAATCTAACAAAGATTAAATACAAGATAAAATAAGGATTAAAGCCAATATCTAATAAGGATCAAGTCCAAGATCCAATAAAGATTAAAACTAAGATCCAACAAGGATCAAGTCCAAGGTCCATTAAGGATCAAGTCAAAAGCCTGATAAGGATCTATTAAGGGTCAAAATCAAATTCATCAAGAGTCCATTAAGGATCCAATGAAAGTAGAACCTAAACTCATCAAGGGCCAAATTTAGATTCAATAAGGATTCAACATAGGATTGAACTTGATCCAAATTGAATTGAACTAGACTTAAATCAAAACCAAATCTAAATATCGAATTGAATCACACTAGATTTGAACCAAAACCAATTCTAAAATCGTACTAAGCTCAAATTAAGTTGAGTTAGTCAACAACAAGTATAAAGCCATTGATAACACCTCAAATCTAATTGATACAAACCAAAAAAGGTCATCAATTGTTAATAAAAAATGATCAGTATAAGTCGAAGCAACTAACCATTTTAAACTAAATTAAGATGGGCTTTGGCTCGCTCAGTAAGTTAGTGAAATGTCACATTCAAAGGATGTTAGCCAATAATAAGTACAAAAATCATTAGTAACATCTCAAATGCAAGTATGAATTGACAACAAGCAGAAAATCATCAATCATCTTTAAATGCTAAATTGAACTTAGGCAGGCTTACAATCAGTTAGTTAGTTATCCAAATGCTAAGTTCAAATCTAAACCAAAGGAAGTTAACCAACAATAAACATAAAACTACTAGCGACACTTCAAGGTCAAATCAAATCAGCTGACATAAGCCAAAGTCATTAATAGTATACTCCAAAGTCAAGTGAAGTTAGTAACATTTTCTAAGGATTAAACTAAGCATTCAATCAACACAAACAAGTTCCACCAAGGTCGTCTATCATATTGCACTTGATCAAGCACACAGGGGCCAGACAATGGTGAGCATGAATTTTTTTTATCGTTATACTATAATTCATTTAAATTATAAAGCGAGAGTATTTTCTTACTTAAGCCATATATCCCTCTTTCAATTAACCAAACAATATTTTTTTTGTGTTTTTGTTTTATTAGCTAGATTTCTTACTTTAGGAGGTTCTTAATAATTGTCAAGGTAATTAATAATAGGATTTGTATTTATTGAAATCATATTCTTACGATACTTGATAGCGCACTAAAATAAAATAAAATTTAATTTGTTATTTTGAAATTTTTCTTGAGATTTCCTAATTATCCCGGATGGTTGATCACAATTTCATAAATTTTCGTACACTCGATGGGACTTGACTTTACCTCTAAATATAGAAACCTAGCTAATACAATAAAGATATTAATAAGATAGAATTATAATTGAAGATTGATCAATTGTAGTTCTCCTTTATATAAAGCAGCAATGGCACCAATAAAAGAGGATTCCCACCCCAACATACACTATCATTTTGCGAGAAGGATCAGTGGTTTGTCTACCTCAGTCGATAATCATTATAAGAGCAGTTGGGGCCCAAATCAAGTTCAAAACTATCTCCAAAGTCATCCAATTTAAGCACGTACGTGCTAGCTCACCAACTAATGTTGGAATCATGTAGGACGAATCTGTCCCTCATCTTCCATCAAGGCAAAAGAGACTCAATATCATCATTTCTAAGGTAAAGGGTCAATCTAATGTGGAATTGGAAGCTACACCTCAACTAGTAAGAAAGTTTGTCCAAAAATATTGGACATAAAGGGGAGCACAACATTTGATTGCGTTCACTCCACTCCCAAGGATTGCTACACCTCAATTAGGATTTTGCTACACCTCAAGCATTTGATTGCTACATTTGATGGGGAAATGCTAGGATTTTGCTACACCTCAAGCATTTGATTGCTACATTTGCTATATTTGATTACCTCAGCTAGGATTTTGCTACATTTGATGGGTAGCTGAGGTGTAGCTACATTTGATTGCTACATTTTTAGTTGACTTGGAAAGTCTACCTATCAAATGAAGTTAGTAATTACCATCCCCATCTCTAACCCCTTTGCTCCATTGAATGGTTTTGAGAAAGGTGAAAATAAATCAAGAGGTCAAATAAAAAGGAACATAGTCTTACTTTAAGGTCATTGCCAAAGAACAATCCATATTGTCATAGTTATTTTTTATCATGAATTCAGTAAGGAATGTAAGCCTACTCTATAGTTAGTCAAATGCCAAAAGAAGGCTTTGTGAATGAAACTCACAGATAAGGAGGTTCATAAAGAGGGGAGTGTTAGCTGACCCTTAATGCTATGCAGACTATACCAAAGAGAAGGTGTAGCTACTCATTTTATGAGTAAGCTTCTACAAAGATAGTTTGACTGAGAGGAGAAGTTAGCTTGGATCCAAAACACACAAAACCAAAATCTAATTCTTAGGATATGAACTATTATATCTTGATAGAAGCCTTAGTCATAACTGAAACTTTAGTGAAGAAATGAGTATAAAGGCACTTCGAGAATAGTTGAAACAACAAGAAAAAGAGAAGGGTGAAGCTCAAAAGAAGTCCATGGAATTGATAAAGATGATATTACAAATGAAATAAAAGCTCTACAAGTTAGAACGATTGCAATAATCATCTCAGGAAGTTGCAAGGGCAGCAAAAAACACATCTCCTACAAAAGAAATCCATAAAGATGTGGGCCGTCATAAGTACCTCCTCCAGCAACAAGAGATACCTAATCACCAATCTCAAGGATTCCTAGTAATATATAGTTACCAGCATACATACAATGATACAGGGAGAATAAATAATGCAGACAAGTCATACTTGAGTCATTATGACTAAGTATCACATTCTAAGGGGTATACAATACCTAAATTTAAATAATTTAATGGTATTGGTAACTCGAAGCAACACATAACTCATTTTATGACATTATGTGGGGATTCAAGTAATAACTATTCACTGTTACTCTGCTAATTCTTAGCAAGCCTAAATGGAGTAGCATTTGAATGATACGCCAGTTTACAATTATAATTCATATAAATCTAATCACAAATAAGGGAAGTCTTTCGGATTAGGTTTGGAGGCATTAGCAATAAGATGACCATTATAGACCTTGTCTTGATACCAAAGCATTATAATGAATCAATGTCAAATTACATAACATGATGGATAAACCTCAATATCAGATGTGGATAATTCATAAGCCAATTCGAGTTTGAAAAATCTAGTCCTTGATAATAAGGAGGGATTAGATAATATCCTAACTAAGTGCCTCCTCCATTCACACTTTCCAAGACTTTATTATATAGGTCAAAAAATTGGAGAGGATTGATTCAACAGCCTTAACTAGTTTGTAGAATATTAAACAAAAAAAGAATAAGGCAAAATAAGAAGAGCCTTCTAAAAATGTAAGAAATAAATTCACAATAAATGAATAAAAGAATCCTATAAACCCCACCACAAGTGAATTACCAACTCTTGGGGAAGATGAAGAGGTACAACCATCCAACACCCTCCAATAAAGGCTCAAAAAGAAGTATTCTTTCAAAAAAGAAAGAGTAGGCAAAATATTTTAAGATGTCATGAAATTAGACATCCAATTATCGGAATGCAAAAGCCAAACAAAGCAAACAAAAAGGAACATCCAAACTATTAGTTTTACCATAGAGTTTTAAGTCATACTGTTAAATACTGCTATGTGTTCAAAGACTGGATCAAAAAGTAGTATCAAAAGAACAAGTTAACTCTCTCGAAATTAGTATTATTTAAGACACTCACTAAATACATCAATCATATTACTATGTTCAAAGTACATGAATCACTTACTGGACTCCTTTTCAGGAAAGAAGAATAACATACACCTAAATAAGAGCACTTGTGGGAGATCTACATCTCTAAAAGGCTAAAGAAGATGATAAAGAGGATGGCTAAAAACTCAAAAAATTATGGAATGTTTTAGGGAAAGCTCTATCAGAATAAGCTTCCCCACTTATTCAAAGCAAGAAGAAGAAGAAGAAGAAGAAGAAGAAGCTCGTCTAAACTAGAGGAATACACAGTCAATAAATCAGCCATCCAGAAGTACATTGATGCCTTGAAAAAATATATCCAAGGAGAAAAAAGCTAAGTAACTCTTGCAAAGTTCCTTCTCGATGAACTCAAAGCATTACTCAAAGACCCTAACTTCGAGAATGGAGGAACCCCAATGGAAATGTGTGTTACCATTACCACTTTTGAAAGCTCATAGCTGAACCAATGACAGGAGTCATCTCATGATCCTAATAATAATGAGGTTTAGAGCACAAGGCGGGAAGAAGCAAGTAAATTCTTTGAACCCATCACTTATGAAATGAAGATCCCCACAAGTCTTCCAGCGGATTGCCACCAAGATGACTATGTCAAAAGTTGGTTCATCTATGAATACAACTATGGCATGATCAAGATACAACTAAGTATTATAAAGGATCTAGCTATAACTAATATGAAGCATGCCATGGCACAAATGCAAGTGATAGATGAACGTATGCAAGTCATGACTGCCCACATAGAGAGCATGTCAAATGTAACTACAATGCTCCATGAAGGGATCGTAAAGATAGAGAGAATGGTAGATGAAAAGGCCAAAGCACACAAAACGCCTTACATAAATGGCATAAAACCACCTACAGAAAGCTTTTTTTCGTATGATAACTCATGCAAGTACCGCAAATGCTGATAATTGGCAGGATGGATTAGCACTGAATAACTTGACGACAAATAATCGACCCATTAGGTTTGGTAAAGTTTTAGTCCTAAAGCCTGTGGAAGAATGCCCTTTACCAACTTTAGAGGAGCTATATATACAAGACACAGACAATGAGTTTGACTTTGTATCAGAACAACTCTATGATTACTTTGGAAGGCCCTACACTAGTAAGCACTAGAATAAAAAGCAGGTATTTTGGGAAAGAATCAAACAAGCTAATGCCAGAGCTATTAGCCAATATGGCAACCTTTGAGGGAGGAAATAGATTTTCAAATGCTAAATTAAGTTTTCATTAAGAGTATAATGAACTCAAAATTACTTCAAGCCAAGTAGATAATTAAAATTCAAATAGAATTACTAAGACAATTAAAGTATAACAAAATGATTAATCTATAATTAAATATAAAATACTTTTCAATCAATATCAAATCAAGTGCATAAGGTAAAAAGGAAAGTAGAAAGAGTATGAACTAATATACGTGGTTCAAAGACCAACCACTCCTACTCCATGATCCTTATCTCAATTCTAAAGACTTAAACTCATCACTAGAGTTGTCGTGTCATTAGGATGAAGTCACACCCTTACAAACTCCACACTGGAGTATCACTCCCCATTAGAGCCAATCGACCACTCCTTACAACCTGAGCAGTTAACACTCTCACCACTTTTCTAAAACCTAGGGGGGCACTTCTCTCCTAACAATCTAGAAGAGTTAGAATGATAAAAAAATGAGAAATAAAAATAAAAATACTCAATAAGAGTCATTCATTCAAGTACAAGAGCTTTTTAAAATTTAAAGGTTAATGCCTATTTGAGCTCTTGTTGATGACTAGAAGGCTTTGAGAGAGGGATCTTGCTCTAAGAATATGAAAACTTTCTCATTGAGAAAAAAAGTCTCAAGCTTTTTAAATACTTGTTTAAGAGAGCATTAGCCATTAAGCTATACTCTGCCAAGTTCAAGCGTCTGAACTATAAAGGTTTGGGCATCCGAAGCATCCCAATAATTAAAATTGAACTAGCCATTACAAATAATGTCATAGATTTGGATGTCCACTCATCAGGTTCAAATGCCTATTGCTACAGTGTCGGGAGTCCGAATAGTACATCGGACATCTAAATACTAAATAAGAAAAATCCAGAAGTTACATTTTCTGAATATGTGGGCATCCAATCCTGAGGTTTGGACGTTCAAAGAAGTCAATAAAATAGAAGTTTTTCTACTAAATTTGGGCGTCCGATCATGAAAGTTTGGGCATCGAAAGTTAATAAAAAACTACTATTTTATAATAACTTCAGTCTCTTAGTTTGACATCTTCTGATACTTATCTAAGATAAAATACTAGGCCAGTGAAAGCATTTCAAGATGAGTTTGAGTGCTAAATAAAAGCTCAAATAAACTAACTATTAAATCCTTGACTCAATACAAAATAAATAAAATTCATCTTAATCTTCAAGCTTCATCTTCAATATATCATCTCCTTTATCTTCAAGTCATTATCTTGAGACTCAATGCTTCTTGATATTGAATGATTATTGATAATCTTGAAACTTGCCATCATTAAAAAAATATGTTAAATCTTAGTTTGATCATCATCAAAATCCAAAGAGTAATAATTTTTTTTTAATGATGACAAACTATGCATAGAAAATAAGCATGCTATACGATATATGCATATAAGGGTAATTTGACATGCTTTTAACTATAAAGTTCAACTAATAATAAATTTAACCTATTTCACAATTACATGCATATTATTTTCCTCTTTTGACATCATCAAAAGAGTAACTCTCCTTAAATGAGTGCATTATAAAGAACATAGAATAAGGAGAAACAATAGCAAAGATTCAAGTTTATCATTTATAATATAATGCATCAAAAGATATAAGAAGTTTATGAATGAGAAAAATATTATATATCAACTTGCCTCAAAATTAGTGTATCAAAATCCAAAATGATTTGACATATGAGGTAATAAAAGCTCCCCTTTAATATATACATAGATGGATTAAAAAATATTTAAACATTACATACATGCCCCCCTATTTATGATACATAAATCCTTAACTAAAATAATTCCAAGGGCTATGCCCAAAACAATGCACAATCTCTAAGAGATAACAAAGTTTAAACATAAGAGAAGGATTGCATGGAAAGAGAAACATTAAAACTAGAAGAGTTTAAAATTACCCCACATAGTTATGTAACTTTTGAAGTATGTTTGAATTTCATTCATATGAATCTCCTCTTTATTTTTTATAAAATACAATATGACTATATTTCCACAAGAGATTAGTAAAATGTGATCAATTATGGACATAAAGAGTTATCACAAGTGAGATTAACACAAGAGAATATGAAGCAAATAAAATAAAAAACTCAACTTAAAATAGCATAGCTAAAGGATGACTAAAAGATAAAAATTATTGAAAATAGATGTCACCCCTAACTAACAAGAATAACTTCAAGAGCGATAGAAACAAAAATCTTTTAAAAAAAAGACTATTTAAAGAAAAAAAAGAAAATCAAAGGTTGCCAAGAAAATTGATACTCAAATGTGTTAATCCAAAAGCATGAGCATGAGACTTTGATACTAATTATTGACCAATATGGCAAATTTTTAGGGAGAAAATAGGTTTTCAAATACCAAAATAACTTTTTATTAAGAGCACAATGAAAGTATAAGAGAATGATCAATCTATAACCAAATATAAGACACTTTTCAATTAATATCAAATCAAGTGCATAAGGTAAAAAGAAAAGTAGAAAGAGTGCTAACCGAAATATATGATTTAAAGACCAACCACTCCCACTCCACGGCCCTTGTCTCACCCTGAGAACTTAAACTTATCACTAGAGTTGTTGTTTTGTTAGGATAAAGCCATGCTCTTATAAATTTCACACCAGAGTGTCGCTATCTATTGGATCCAATTGACCACTCCTCATAACATGAGGAGTAAATACTCTTATCACTCTCCTAAAATCTAGAAGAACACTTCTCTCCTAATAACATAGGATAGTTACAATGATAAAGAATAAAAACAAAGATAAAAATACTCAACAAGAGTCTCTGAACATTCAAGTATAAGGGCATTGAGGATTTGAAGAAAAATGCCTATTTGCGCTCTTGTTGATAGCTAGAAGGCTTTGGGAGGGAGATCTTGCTTTAAGAATATAAAAACTCCCTCACTAAGCAAAAAAATCCCAAATCTTTTAAATACTCATTGGAGAGAGCATTAGCCGTTAAGCTATGCTCAGCTGAGTTCGAACGTCTGAACTATAAAGGTTCGAGCATCTGAAGTATTCTAATGGTCAAAATTAAACTAGTCGTTATAAATAATATCACAAGTTTGGACATTCACTCATCAAATTCGGACACCCACTACTCTAGTTTCGAGCATTCGACTACTACATTGATCAGCAGAATTTTGAACAAGAAAAATTTAGAAGTTGTAGTTTCTAAATATTCAGACGTCTAAAGTTAATAGAAAACTATTATTTTACTGCAACTTCAATCTCCTAGGTTGACATCTTCTCATAACTTATCTTGAATAAAATGCTAGGCCAGTAAAGACATTCCAAGATAAATTTAAGTGATAAATAAAAACTCAAATATGCTAACTATCAAATCCTTGAATCAACACAAAATAAATAAAAATTCTAAACCTATGAGCCTTAAAGTTGATCTAACATCTTGAGCATACTTTGAGTTTTTACCTTGGTCTTCAAGCTTCATCTTCAAGATATCATTTTCTTTATCTTCAAGTTATCATCTTCATCATCCAATGGACTTTATCTTGAGACTTAATGCTTCTTAAGCTTGAATGATCATTGATAATCTTGAAACTTGTTATCACTAAAAAAACTTGTTAAATTCTAGTTTGATCATCATCAAAATTTAAAGGGCAACATGAGTCTATCTGACTCCTGCGTCAAGCCAATCCAAACACCCACAAAAAAAGATGAATCAAATACAAAATTCTAAAGAAGGTCTTGAAAATCGATGAAGTAGAAGGATTCATCCAAAGAATTTTTGAATATCTCTCAACTAAGAAGCCCTATGAGCCTAATTCTAATATTGAGTGGGATGATTATCGGTTAACCACATCCTCTGAAGGCACCTAGAAAGCCATTAACTAGGGGCAAGGATATACTATCTCCTTGCATATAATCAACCTTGGTAGTGACTTTGAAGAGAAGCCCAATTGGTCCCAATATGCTAGAAGCCAACAAAGAAAAGTGCATCAAGTACAACTTAGAAGCATTAAAATCCTACTCTCTAGGCAAGTCCCAATGCTAAGGGACAAAAATATATTTAAGGACAAAGACAAAGAAAAGAAAATCCAAATAAATGAAGATGCAAAAACTTTGCAAATTGAACCTATATCTAAAAAAATCGAGTAAAATATAGTTGCTCATCTCAATAAAATCTCTACTATGCTGAGTGTGTTTGATGTCCTAATAATATCATAAGAACTTAAAAATATGTTGGGTACATATTTTGCAAAATCCAATTGAGTATCAGGTATACTTCACTGAAAAAACATAAAGAAGTCACTATAAGCTCATCAAACTCCTACTATTGCTTTCACAAATGATGATTTACTATCAAGGATGATAGTCCACAGCATGCCACTCTATGTCATTGGCAACTATGATGGGATTAAGATCACTCGCATCCTAATAGATCCAGACCCCTCAATCAATTTGATGACCCTCCATACTTTATAGGCTTAATTTTGGATGCGTGCCACTTATCGTCTAAAATTATAACTATCTAAGAGTTTAATCAAAATAGTCAAAAAGCTCTTAGGGCCATAACAATACACCTGAACATAAGCAAATTAATGACCAAAGCTAAGTTCTATACAATCGATACAGATGCATCATACAAGGTATTATTAAGTAGGGCATGGTCACATAGGAGGCCATGACTATATAAAAATAAAGTAGTATTGTCAATCTTACATCAATGCCTCAAATATTTTGAGAATGGTAAAGAATGTCAAATTAATGGGGATGTACATTCTTTTGATGTCTATGAAGTACACTATAACGATGCGAAACATTATCAAAGATCACATACTTATAAAGGATTTGCTTCCATTACTCAATTAAAAAATTTGCTATTTTAATCTTAAGCCCGCCTCATCTAGGGAGTGATTTAAAATATTCAAATAAGGAAGTCTTAGAATCCTACTTAGGCAACTACTCTTTGGATAAAGGTAACAATAGAGGTATAAAAGAAATCATCCTCCTCATTATGAAAATCTTAGAGGCTTACTTAAGCCGTTAGATAAGCTAAACATTAATACTATATAGGAATTAATAATCTTTTATATTCCTCCATGATAGAAGGGAAAAAAAGGAGATATTATATTCTACAAGGCGATTCCCTATATCCCAAGCATGTATGAAATTCTAAAAATTGAAGATCTAGAAGATGATAGTAACTATTAATCAGTAGTCATACCCAAATATTTTTCAAATAAACTTTGTCAAATGATCAAAAAATTTAATTATATACTTCAACAAACAAAAAAAATAAAGTCATTTCTTCAAAAATCTATGGGATCCACTCTAGGAGCATGCTTATATTCTTGAGAGAGAAAATAAGAATTCCAAGGAATTAGGTTATATCACTCCAAGTATCTACAAATGCCATATGGTTACCATTGGATCTCAATTTAATAAGGAAAATCAAACACCCTCAGTGCCTTTTGATAAATAAATTATATGCATTAAACCAACCATGGGCTTTCAAACACTTTAAGAAGATGAAGTCCATAATAAAACCCTATTGAAACCCCAAGACAAGAGGCATGATGTAACCAAAATGCCTTTAGTGCTAGAGGGAGAACCTTTGCCAAATTCTATTCAACATAACATTTCACTTAGTGAAGGGGAGATCCTTAAACCAAAAGAAGCCCCACCTGAACTTAAATATAGAAGGATTATCCACAATCAATGAACTAATGAAAATCAACTTGGGCTCAAAATAGAACCCCAAGCTGACTGTTATTAACACACAACTTTCGGAGAAAAGTTGAGCCTAACTCAAAGCAGTGCTCAAAGAATATATCAACTATTTTGCATAAAGCTATAGGAAAATGACTGGACTAGATCTTGAAGTTACAATCCATAAGTTGGCTATCAATCCTGAGACTTTACCTATCAAACAAGCACCTAGGAAGATCATACTTGACCTAGAGTAAAAAGTGATAGAAGAGATAAAAAAAATAGATTAAAGCAAGATCCATCGGAGAAGAGAAATACCCACATCGGGTATCAAACATTGTGCCAATTAAAAAGAAGAATGGCCAAATCCACATTTATGTGGACTATAGAGACTTAAATGAAACATATCCAAAAGATGACTTTCCGTTACTAATTATGAAAATTATGATTGATAACATGACATACTTCAAAATATTTTCCTTTATAAATGGATTTTCAGGATATAACTAAATCAAGATGGATCTTGATGATAAAAAAAGTGCAACCATTTGCACTTAGATTGGCATTTACTACTATAAGGTAATACCTTTTAACCTTAAAAATGGGGATGCCACTTATCAAAGGGTCATGACCTGACTCTTTGATGACCTCATACACTAGCTGGTAGAGTATTATGTGAATGATTTGGTGGTTAAAACTAAGCCCAAAGACAATCACATCCAAAATCTAAGGGTGATTTTTTACTACTTTTGAAAATATAACATAAAGATAAAACTTATAAAATATGCCTTTGGGGTATCATTGGGCAAATTTTTTAGCTACTTTGTCAGCCACTGAGGGGTTAAAATTGATTGACCTAAGATCAAAGATATCTTAGATATGACACCACTTAATAATTTAAAATAATTAATGTCATTCGAAGCCCAACTTGCATATATAAAAAAAATCATTTTAAACTTCTTTGGAAAAATGCAAACTCTCCTCTAAATTAATGAAAAAGGATGCCCCATTTAATGAAAATCAAGAATTCCAATAAACCTTTGAAGAGATTAAGTAATATTTCTTAAAGCCACCAGTCTTGGCAGTACTTGTACCTGATAAGCCCTTAATCCTTTATACGGTTGCAATGAAAGGTTTTCTAGGGCACTTCTTGCCCAAAATAATAAAGAGATAAAAGCATTTAAGTGGAATGTTAGAGCAGAGGATAATTAGTCTTCTATCAAAAAGAATTGTCTAGCACTTATATTTGCAATTAAAAATCTAATGCATTATTTGCTTTCTCATCAGGTCATTTAATATCAAGGGTTGATCTCACAGAATGCTTAATAACCAGACCCATATTCACCAGAAGGCTAGAGAAATGGGTCTTATCTCTCATGGAGTATGATATTAAGTTCACTCTCCAAAAGGCAGTTAAAGAATAAGCCTTTGCTGATTTTCTCATAGCTTACCTGGTGCCAAACAACTCTCTACTAAGTTGCAAGATCGTTGATGAAAAAAATACTTTTTGTAAAAGAAGGAAACCTTATTGAAAGTTATATTTTGATGGAACATCATCCATTAAATTGATAATCAGACTGAAGTATTCATAAATTAAAATAGACATTGGACTCATATTTATCATCCCAAACAAAGGAATTTTAGAATATTTCTACTCCCTCTTAAAATTATATTCAAATAATAAAGCAGAATATGAAGTCCTAATCATAGGCTTTAAATGATCCTTAATTTGAGAATCTCATGTCTATATATCTTTGGTGATTTACAGTTGGTCTTCAGCTAAATTGAAGGTGAATTCAAAGTTCATAAATTCAAGCTACTCAAATACTATAAAAAAGCTCGGGAAGTCAAGGGACAAATCTCACATGTCCAATTAATTAAAGTTTCTTGATTCGTAAATGTAGAAATGACTCCTTAGCCAAGCTAGTTAAGACATTAGTTGACCTTGATCAAAGAGAAATTATAATTATAGTCTATAGCAATAAGTGATAAGTTTAATATTCAACATAAAGCATGAGAAGGTTGAATCTAAAGTGATATAAGATATAAAAAATTAAAGAATATCGTTCATTGGCTATCTTCAAAATGGTAAACTCTCAGAAAATAAATTGGCTTGAATGTAACTCTAGAAGAGAGACGCATATTTCCTACTCATCAACGACGCCCTTTATAGGAGGTCTTTTGTCAACTACTTCTACATTGTATTTAGGTAAAGAGGCAAAGAAAGTTATATATGAAGTATACTCAAGTGTTCATAGAGCTTATCAATTAAGTGAGAGACTACATCAAAGAACAAAAAGGTATCATCTATATCAAATTCATAGTAACTTCATTCATTAACATCCAAACTCTCTCCATTCGATGATATCATTATGGCAATTTGAAATATGAGAGCATCGATGTTATTGGTCTAATTGAGCCATCTTCTTCTAAAGATTATTGTTTTATATTAGCAATAACCTATTATTTCTTTCAGTGGGTAGAGATGATCCCATTAAAATAGGTAAAAGCTGATACCATCGTTCATCTCTTTGGAAAATATTTTAGACTGATTTGATGTTCATTGAAGGATTATTTTCAATGGGTCATCCTTTAAAAACTTCAAAATAGGATGATATGCACATCATCACAAAATAGACTAAAGGTATTCATCTATTTATAATGCAAGGGTAAATAGTTCTGCCTAGACATTCAACAAAACCCTTTCAAAAATACTAAAGAAAGGCATTACCAGAAACATAAAAGACTTGTATCAAAAATTTTTTGAAATACTGTAGACTTATCACACCGCATATCAAACTCCTACCCAATTAATACCATATGTACTGGTATTTGGGACCAAGGCAATCCTACCATTAGAGGTATAATTTTTCTCTTTGAGGATTGCATTGCAAGATGAAATCTCAAAAGAAGATATAAAGTTGATTTTTGCCTACATGAGTTGGATTCCTTGAACGAACAAGACTTGCAGTTTAGTAGAATTTGAAAATATATCAAGCATAAATATTTAGGACCTACAATAAGATAGCTCGGTTTATGTTTTTCCAAAAGGGAGAAATGATGTTGTTATTAAGAAGACCTATAATCTTAAATTAGAGTAAGAAAGGTAAATTTAAACCTAACTGGAAAGACCCTTATATCATCAAAGGGGTATTTAAAGGGGATCCTATTAGTTGATTGATGACAAAGGGGAAAGACCTATGCCATCAATCAATGTCCTTTTTCAAAAGACATATTACACATAAGCCTCTAGGGGCAAAAAAAAGTGTGTGTTTTGTTAATGACAAAATTTATGGCTTTCGACTTTCTCAATAAATGACCAGTCTAGTATGTGCCCCACGCTTCTCAAGGCAAAACACAAACATAAAACCCTAAGTGAAAAGACAAGTCTAGTACACTTACATATCACAAATTAAGTCCACTTTCACATAGCAATTTAAGTCCAATATTATGTGGCAAATCAAACTTAACTTTTACGTGGTAAAAATAATCCCTTTCACGTGGCAAATTAAATTTATTCTTACATGACAAGCCAAATTTAGCTTACATAATAAATTAAAATCTTCTCATTGAGAAAACACATTTCCTTTCATATGTCACTGAGGCATCAAAGAGGGAAACAAGTGATAACACAGAGTATTGATGTGGGGGCTATAAACTTAAAGGTTATTTGCACCCTCTCCTCTTGTTAGAAACTCGAGAAGAGGATATGAAGGGAGCAATTTGTTTATGTAGTTTTTTATATTTTATAAATTTTACAAAAAGATCCTCAATGTTATAATTTTATGAATCAATCTTTGAGTCATTAAAAATTTGACAAAATCCCCCTCCTTTATTTTGTGATTTTGCAAAGTGACACAAAAGTTCAATCCCTACATAATATCATTAAATGGGATACAAATATGAGTCACATTCACAGAATCATTAAAATAAGAAATAAATTACAATCACACAAATTAATTAGCAATTTTAATTTTGAATTTGAATCAATCAATGATTCGATTTTAAATCCTCTCAACTCTATAAAGACCTAAGAAATCAAACAAAGGGGGATCAGAAAATTGGAGACAGAGAGGTTAGAAGAGATCAAATAAAAAAGGAGTTGAGATGGAAGACCAAAAGGAAGAAAAAAATAAATAAATTCTTATATTTTTGGTTTTCTGCTTTTCTCCTCGACTTCCCTTTTCTCCTTTATTGCTCTTTGTGAGGTCCTTTTCACTGCCCCATGCTGCCACCCGCTTGTTGCAAGTCCCTACAACCTCGGCTTGCCTCCACATAGCTCCTACGGTGGCCTTGCATGCCATTTTCCTTGCGTGCTGCTCGTGCGAGACCCCAATCATTTCTAATGGTCTCTAGTCCATAGACACCTATAGGTGGCTCTCTAAACAAGCATGCAGCTACCTAGCTGCTCATCAATAGCATCTACTATCCATGTGTGCCTTGGCCAAAGGCTACATCACTCCTGATCAGTGCTATGTCAAAGTCTCCATGCAGCCAAAACTAGTCTCAGCTTGTTTGCACCCTAGGCTACTACCTACACCCCATCACTTATGGCCCACTGCCATAGTCTGCCTTGCATTGCCATCCTATTGTCAATCACCATCGGGAGGCTCTGTATCACCATGAGGTGATAGAGCTACCACTACAACTGCCTTCAATGAAGTCCCTATGGTGGCCTTCACCATGTTATCGCTCCACCCACATGTGCCATTGCCAAAGGCCAAGCTACCTATCACTCCAACCCGGCCTGTACCACCTTGACTACATCTCACTAGACCCCTCCTTCTTCCACATCATGTTGTTGTCATCTTGTGTGCCTTCGGTTGTGTCCCTATCAGATCCCAAACAGCCACACTCCAATTCTACCCCTTGCCTCTGTCCATCGCCTTGTGCTAGCATGGACACACTACCATGGGCTTGTTGTCATTACTCATCGCCTATGGGAGTCAGATCTAGCCAAATCTAGCTGTTTCCAATTAAGAAGAGGAGGAAGAAGAAGAAAGGAGGGGGGCTTAGCAATGGATGCGAGTGAAGAAGGAGAAGAAGGGGGGAAAAAAGTTGTTGTGAAAAAAAAGGAAAAAAAGAGAAAAAAGAGAAAAAAAAATATTTTCTTCTTATCTTGATTTGTGTATCTCTATCATCTGAATTAATATTAGTTTATGTGCTCATCCGAAAGTCATTTGACCTACGATCAGTATGTGGGTTCACTCAAAAGTCTTTCAATCTAGTGCCAGCTTACAAGCTTACTCGAATATCATTCAACCTAGGGCAAACCTGCAAGCTAATTTGAAAATTATTCGATTTTGGGCTAGCATGCGAGTTTGCTCAAACGTCATTTGACTTAGGGCTAGCTTGTAGACTTGCTTGAATATAATTCAATCTAGGACTAGTCTGTGAGCTCATTTGAAGGTCAATCAACTCAAAATCAGCCTACGAGTTCACCTAAAAGTTAAAATAAATTAGGGTTAGTTTGTGAGCTCACCCAAAAGTCACTTGATCCAAGGGCATTCCAAGGACTCTCAAATTAATCAAACTAAATTGATTAATGTAAATTTATCAAAATAATTGACTTAATCAAATTAGAATTAAGCTAATTTGGCTAAGTTAAATAAATTGATTAAGTCAAACCAAATAAACTATTAAATGGACCAAAATATGATTAAATAAAATTAATGGATCAAATTTGAAATTAAACTAGACCTGAAGCAGTCAAAGTCAAGCTAAATCAAATCGATTCAACCCAAATCAAATTCAGGTCAAACTTGAACTAAAATCAAATCAAGTCCAAACCTAAACCAAGACTAAATTAGGTACAAACTTGAACCAAAATCTTATCAGATCAAACTTGAACCAAAACTAAATCAGGCCTAAGTCTAAAGCAAAACCAAATCTAAATCAGGTTGATCCTAAATTAGAACTAAGTCGAACCTAAACTAGAATCAATTTAAACCTGAACAAGAACTAGGTTAAACCAGAATCAAAATCCAATAATAAATCAAAATGGGTTGATTTCAAACCCATTAGAGATTAAACCTAAACTTAATAAGAATGCAACAAGGGTCGAACCCTAACCCATTAAGAGGTCGAAGCCAAATCCAATAAGGTTCTAATATAGGTCGAATATAAGCCCAATAAAGGTAGAAATCAAACTCAAAATCATTAAGAACTCAATATGGGTTAAATAAAGATCCATTAACGATTCAATAATGATCTCGTTAAGGGTTAAATCAAGATTCATTAAGAATTTAATAAGAATCCATTAAGGGATGAACCAAGATCCATCAAGCATCCATTAAGAACCTACTAAGGGTTAAGCTCAAGAGCAGAAGATCCATTAAATATCCAATAAGAATCAGATCTAAAATCCTTTAAAGATCCATCAAAGATCCAATAAGGATCAAATTCAAAATTCATTTAAGGATTCAAACTCCATCAAGGATCCATGAAGAACCCAACAATAGTGGATCTAGGATCTATTAAGGATCTAATAAAAATCTAATAAGGATTGGATCCAATATCTATTAAGGATCCAATAAAAATATACTAAAAGTTGAACAAAGATCCATTAAAGATCCAATAAGAACCTAACAAAGGTTGAACGAAGATCCATGAAGAATTTAACAGGAATTCAGGCTGAACTTAGGATCTAATAAGGATTAAATCCAAGATCTATTAATGATCAAATTAAGATCCAATAAAGATTCAAAAAGGATCCAATCCAAATATAGGAAATCCAAGATAAAATAAGGATCAAAGTCAAGATCTAACAAGGATCAAACCTAAAATTAATAAAGATTAAAACAAAGATCCAACAAGGATCAAATCCAAAGCTTGATCAAAAGCCATCAAGGGTTAAACTCAAATCCTTCAAGAATCCATTAATAATCCAATGAGGGTGGAACCCAAACCCATCAAGGGCCAAATTCAGATCCAATAAGTATCCAACATAGGATTAAACCTAACCCGAATTAGATCAGACCAAACTTAAATCGAAATCAAGTCTAAACATAGATTAAATCAAACTAGACGTACACTAGAAGCAAGTCTAAAATCAAACTAAGCTCAAATTAAGTAGAGGTAGTCAATAACAAGCACAAAATTATCAACAACACCTCAAACCCAATCCAACAAGCCAAAAAGATTGTTGATTGTTAAATAAAAATGATCAACATAAGCCAAAGCCACAAACCATTTTAAACTAAATTAAGGTGAACTTTGACTCGCTTAGTCAGTCAATCAAACACTACGTTCAAAGGATGTTAATCAATAATAATTACAAAGCTATCTATAATATCTCAAATCCAGAGATGAGTCGACAACAAGTAGAAAATCATCAATTATCTTTAAACACTAAACTGAGCTTAGACAAGCTTGCACTCAGTCAGTTAGTTAGTCAAATGCTAAGTTTAAACCTAAACCAAAGGGAGTTACCTGGAAACAAGTATAAAATTGTCGATGACACTTCAAGGTCAAATCGGATCAGCTAACATAAGACAAAACCATCAGCAATACTCTAAAGTTAAGCATAGTTAGTAATATCCTTTAAGAATCAAACCAATGCATTCAATCAAGGAAAACAAGTTCTAGCAAGATCGTCCATCGTATTGCACCTGATCAAGCATACAGGAGCTAGGCAATAGCAAGTATGAAATTTTTTTTTTGTCTTACGTTAAAAATTATTTAAATTATAAAGTGAGAGTATGTCCTTACTTTAGCCATATACCCCATTTTAAATTGATCAATCATTTTTTTATGTGTCTCTATTTTATTAGTTAGGTTTCTTATTTTAAAAAAATTTTGATTGTCAGGGTGATTACAATAGAGGTTTGCATTTGTTGAAAGTCATATTCTCACAATACCAGATAATATACTAAAATAACTAAATTTAATTTATTATTTTGAAATTGCTCCTCTAGATCCCTCAGCTATCTCTGGTAGTAAATCATGATTCCACAACCCAACATGTGAAATTATCATAAATAGCTATTTATAGGCACTAAGTTTTCATCATTGATCAATACAAAAGAGATAAGATTGTATATCATAGATCTAGGACCTAAAGCTAATTTTTAATAAATACATAATGTCATAAATAGGTTTTTAAATTGTAGTATAATATTCTCATCATAGATTAAAAAAGCAAAAAAAAAAATTCATAAATTGGCCAATCCAAGAAATGCAATGTTGTAACATGCAAGTGAGGACCAATTAAACCAAAGAATAAGTCATACCAACGTCCAACCTGCAACTTGACATGCAACAATGATCAGCACCTACAATGGCTGCAAATAAACATGCCCTCAGCCATATATGTGTCAAAATCACCAATCACAAGAATGAGCCTAAATAACCATCTCACCAACAAACAATCTAAATAAAAATCAACAAATCAAACAAGAATTAGCCCAAATCACTATCACAAATTCATATTCAAAATTATCCTAGCCGTTGTGGAGGGTAGAGGAGTACATTAGCTTGAGGGGTGACTAACAGAGGAGCAACACCACTAGGAAGTAGTGGATCGAGGTTGACCACCACTAGAGTGTGGAATCAAGGAGGCCCATTGCTAGGAAATGCTAGATCGGGGTAGACCACCACCAAAGTGCGAGGCCAGGGAGGGCCGCCATTGGGATAAGGAGATCAAGGAGAAGTATAGGAGAGAACAAGAAAGAGGAGGAGTTCCGACGGGGAGCTTTCACAACATTTGTGGCAACACCAGAGAGGGCAGATCAAGATGAGAAGCATTGGAGATGACCACTAGTGATCGGGGAGCAGATGTGGGTGAATGTGGGTGAATGGAAGTGATGGGATTGAGGAAGATGACTAGAGTTGAGGAGTGATAGGATTGGGGAAGAAGATCGGATTGAAATAAGGAGTGACGGGATTGGATTCTGATCCAATTTTTCTCCAATTCTACTCCAAAATTCAAGATTTCACAGGGATCACTTAAGATGTGGGTCCCACCAAATTTCCTTAGGAAATATGTTTTCCTTTTCTTGTATTCGAAATTCAAAACCAGAACTCAGACTTATTGGAATTAGTCAATTCTAGTAATTTCATATTTTTTTATTGTATTCAAACACCAAAATTGGGAAATTGAGCTTTCCATGTTCCCAATTTTCCCAATTCCCCTAGTTTGAATTGAACCAATGCTCCCTTAGACCTATTTAATTAAATAGATCATAATTTGATCTAACCCGAATCAGCCCAAATTGATATGAATCATACTAACTTTAACATATTTGAAAAATTATTTTATAAATAAATTAATTTGTAAACAAGTTGATTCTACTAATCCAACTTGATTTCCGACCTGATTAGATAAAGAGGCAAATCATATTATAAATGGATTAGCTGGTTAACTTAAATTTTTGGGTCATAATTAAATCAACTCAATCATAACATGAACTTGATTATACTAAATTCAAACTCGCTGAATTTAGGTTCAGTCCAAATTGGATTAATGGATCGAGTCATATATTATCATATATGATAGGTAGAGTAGTATATAGTCACTATCCCTAATAATTAATCATTAAGGATGTAATCATCATTATTATTATTGTTATTTGTTGATTTTATTCCTTAATGTAATGTTGACTATAATGAACATTATTGTTATGGTTGTTATTATTTTTTATTATTTTTTTATTATTTTTTATTGTTTTTGTTTGGAGGTGGTAATTCCTTATTGAGTGCTCAATTGGAACTTGTATAGACGACAATAGTGCCTAGAGGCTTGTTACTTAGGTTTTTTATTTTAATTTTTTCTATCAGAAGCCGGAGTGAGATTTTTTGTAATAAATTTTGTGAACTACATTCATTTACCTTGGAGTTCCATTTTTTGTTGAACTTTATTCCAATTATTGGTTTGTTGAAATTACTTTTGGACATGGAAGAAATTGGTAAGAGGTGTGTCAGTTTTTGAGCAAACAATTTTGCTTTTATGCTAACAGTTCTATTTGAAAACCTATTTTATGTCAACTCAAAAAAATTCCTTACACTTCCAATTGTCAAAAATCATTCACAAAAATTTTGAAGTTCTACCTCTTTGCATGCCCTCCTCATGGGAATCTTAAATGATATACTTTCACATAAGCATATTCCTATAATAATTTTATGCAGCATGAAAGTGTAATTTTCTATATTCTTGTAAAGATTATAATTTTTTTTGTATATTTCTAAATTTTTTTTCAAATGTCCATGCCATTAACAACTCGTGGGGTTACAAAAATTATTGGACTAACAGCTTAGCCCAATTTGTGAGAGGACAAAATTGCCCTCATGTGCTTCGCATGCGAGGTAGGACTAGAAGCACCTGCTCACGTGCCAGGAACATGGTTGTGCGCACTCGCCAGTTGCCCAGCAGATGAGCAGACCCACGTGCCACGCATGTGGCAATCAGCGAGAGAGAGAGGAAAATTTTCTCAAATTTCGGCCCAAATATTTTAATTTCAGATTAATTCAAAATATTCTACTCTAAAATTAATTTTAGACTTAAAAAATATTTAACTTTATATATTATTTTTATATCACAAAATAATTTTAGCTTAAATGTTTAATAGCATAATTCCGGAATAGCGAAACTCGGATTCAAATCACATCAGCTATATTTTATTTTTTTTAATATTTTAAGTAATTTTCTATCAAAAAGATTTATTTAATAATTTTAAAAGAATATATGCTTCACATTTTTTTAAATTTTTTTAAAAAATTTAAATTTAAAATCAAAGTTTAGTTAAAAAAAATTAATTTGATCGAAATCGTAACAAAATGATTTTCACAAAAAAAATCAAAATGTATTAATTTTAGTGGATATCAAAAATAATATCGAAATTAAAATTTAAAATCTTGATTTTCTTTTTTTTCTTTTTTTCTCTTTTCTCCCATATGCTTCGACCTGGCTATCCCAAGCTTGAACTTCGCCTCCCAATTGTCCTCCATTGGCGCTAGTGGTTAGTCCTCATCCTCACCATCAACTCACCGGTGCGCTGCTCCTTCCTCTTTTGCCTTTATCCTTGTGCCTCGACCCAAGATTAACCTCCACCTTTGTTGCGGAAAATATCGATGTCCACCACAAATCACAATATAGAGGAAGAACAAAAAAGAGGAAAAGATAGCACACAAGAGATATATTTTGGGAAGACAATCCAGAGAATATTGTATTGATTAGAAGAGAAAGAGAAGATTACAACGATGGAGACGAAACTCCAATATCACTAATTCTCACAAAAGACTAAGTAGCCTGACCATCACAAGACGTATTGAGAGTATTGATCTATATCTCTCTCCCTCTCTCCCTCTTGAAACCCTTACATCAATGGTGTATTTATAGATGTGGCCTAATGATATTTGAGTCAAAGTAGAAGACTGACTCAAATAAGACTTCTACTAAATTAAGACTTCTAGTAGAAGATAAATCTAGATAAGGATTAGACCCATTAAATAATTTTCTAATATAATTAAGACTAACCGAAAAATCTAGATTTGAGACACCATAAAGCCAACAATCTCCACCTTGGCTCGAATAATCTTATTCTCTGAATTTGAATCTTTAATAGATGTCTTTGTCATTACCTCTTGGGATAGGATCAACGACCTTGGATATTGATCAAGTCCAAACAGAGTTTGAACTTATCAATTGGAATTACCTTCGTCAACATATCTGCAGGATTTCTTGAAGTATAAATTTTTGTAAAGAAATCTTGCCGTCTTCAATAATGTCCCGAATAAAATAAAAACGGACATCTATATGCTTCGATCTGGCATGGTACATTTGGTTCTTCGCAAGGTGTATGGCACTCTGACTGTCACAAAAAATAGGAAGAATATGTTGAGAAAAACCAATTTCACTTGCCAAACCTTTTAGCCATAGAGCTTCTTTGACGGCTTCTGTAGCTGCCATATACTCAGACTCTGTTGTAGATAATGCTACAGTTGACTGTAAGGTACACCTCCAACTAATAGGTCCTCCACAAAGAGTGAAAAGATAACCAGTGAGGGATTGACATCGGTCAAGGTCTCCAGCATAGTCTGAATCGACGTAGCCAATAATTTTGGCCTCTTGCACTGTGTTCCTGTCGAAACATAAACCAATATTAAGAGTACCTTTGATATATCTCAATAGCCATTTCACAGCCAGCCAATGCTCTTTTTCTGGATTTGTCATGTAACGACTAACAACGCTGACTGCTTATGCAATATCAGGTCTTGTGCATACCATAGCATACATTAGACTTCCAACAGCACTTGAAAATGGGATGTTCTCCATGTATGCATGCTCTTCATCTGTAGAAGGACATTGTTGAGCTGAAAGCTTGAAGTGAGATGCCAAAGGAGTACTGACGGGTTTTAAATTCTGCATGTGAAAACGAGAAATAATCTTCCCGAGATACTTGCTCTGTTTGAGCCATAATTTTCCATGCTTTCGATCTCGATCAATCTCTATACCGAGAATCTTCTTTGCAGCACCTAAATCTTTCATCTCAAATTCCTTTTTCATTTTAAACTTTAAATCATTCAGTAGAGATATGTCTTGAGTAGCGATAAGCATATCATCAACATAAAGAAGTAATATAATAAACGAGTTATTGGCATGCATCTTAAAATAAACACAACAATCATGTTTGCAGTGAATGAAATCTTGTCCCAGCATAAAACTGTCAAACCTTTTATACCATTGCCTTGGAGACTGTTTCAAACCATAAAGTGATTTGTTCAACTTGCAGACAAAATTTTCCTCGCCTTCTTGGATGAACCCTTCAGGCTGTTGCATAAAAATTTGTTCTTCGAATTCTCCATGCAGAAAGGCAGTTTTGACATCAAACTGCTCTAACTCAAGATTATGAAAAGCAACTAAAGCAAGTAGAAAATGAATAGATGTGTGTTTAACCACAGGAAAGAAATTTCATTAAAGTCAATACCCTCCTTTTGTGAATACCCTTTTGCAACTAAACGAGCCTTGAATTTAACACCATCTATTTCAGAGAAATCCTCTTTCTTTCGAAATACCCACTTGCAACCAATTGCTCTGTTACCTTCTGGTAATTTCACCTGATTCCAAATATGGTTCTTTTGAAGGGAATCCATCTCTTCATTCATAGCAACTTGCCACTGAGAAGAATTCTTATCCTGCACTGCTTCTTTATAGGAAGAAGGATCACCATTGTCAGTAACTAAAGCAAAAACTACCATATCTTCAAAACCATACCTCTCAGGTGGCTTTATTTTTCTTTGAGATCTTCGAAGTGGAGACTTTTCAGAAACTTGATTCTTAGAATTTTCTTGAGAGTTGGGCATATCCTGAATATCTTCTTCTGAAGGAACTACATGCTCCACCTCCACTTGCATTATATCATTAGGATCTTTCTTGAGAGATTTTAGCATAACACTTTCATTAAATACTATGTCTCTCTCAATAATTACATTTGAAATAGTAGGATCCCACAAACGATAGCCTTTGACGCCTTTGGCATAACCCAGGAAAATACACTTTTTGGAACGTGCATCTAACTTATCCTTGACAACATGCACATAAGCAGGACAACCAAAAATCTTTAAAGAAGAATAATTTGCAGGATGACCAGTCCATACCTCTTCGGGAGTCTTGCAATTAATGGCTGTTTGAGGAGAGCGATTCACAATGAAGCATGCTGTATTGATTGCTTCTGCCCAAAAATCTTTATCAAGATTAGCTGTACTGAGCATACTACGTACTTTCTCTAACAAGGTTATGTTCATCCTTTCAGCCACACCATTTTGTTGAGGTTTTCCTGGGATGGTAAAGTGGCATTTGATACCTTCAGCTTCACATAATTTGAGAAATTCTGTTGATTTGTACTCTCCGCCATTATCACTTCTGAGGTATTTGATTTTTCTACCAGTCCTTTTTTCAACTGAAGTTTTTCACCGTTTGAAAACAGAAAATACTTCGGCTTTGTGATGCAAAAAATAAATCCACACTTTTCTGAAAAAGTCATCAATAAAACTGACAAAATAACGAACACCAGATTTTGATGGAATAGGAGAGCACCACACATTAGAATGAATATAATCAATTAAGCCTTTAGTGCAATAAATACCGGTGTTAAACTTTACCTTGGACTGTTTACCATAGAGGTAATGCTCGCAGAAATCCAATTTGCATGAGTTGAGGCCTTTCAGTAATTTTCTTTTGTTGAGCTCACTTAAACCTTGCTCACTCATATGACCGAGACGCATATGCCATAAGTGGGTTATATTAGAAGAAGAGGCCTGAGAAATTGCTGCTCCACCTGCAATGTTTTTCCTACTAACTCATACAAATTTTCATGCTTTAGGCCCTTCATCACTATCAATGAGCCTTTAGCAACCTTAAGAACTCCACCTTCAGTAGAATACTTATAACCAGCAGAATCCAAAGCACCCAAAGAGATCAAATTCTTTTTCAAATCAGGAACATGTCTAACATCAGTAAGAGTTCTAATAATATTATCAAACATCTTAATTTTGATTGTTCCAATTCTAACAATTTTGTATGGATTGTTATTACCCATCAAAACCAAACCACCATCATAGGACTTGTAGTCGTCAAACCAATCCTTATTAGGACACATGTGGTAAGAACAACCAGAATCAAGAATCCAAATATCATGTTAACGATCAAAATTAGAACTAATAGAGAGAATGTTACCCAAATTATCATCAGAACTTCCTTCAACAACTGACACTTGTTCTTTGGCTTGCTCTTTAAATTGAGATTCTCTTTCTTTCTTTGCTTTGAGCTTCCCACAATCTTTAATTGCATGTCCCATCTTCTTACAATACCTGTAATTTATTTCTTTGGATTTGGATCTAGAACGACCTGTCCTTGATCTTTCTTTGGTATGACCTCTGATAATTAATGCTTCTGAGTGTGACACATCCCCTCCAATCTTTTTCAAATATTCATTAGATAGAAGGACAGCAGAAATATCGTCAAATTTCAAATCCTTTCCATACATGAGAGTAGTTTTAAGATTCTCAAGAGAAGGAGGTAAAGACGATAATAAAATAATTACTTTGTCTTCATCTTCAATTTTAACATCAATGCTTAACAATTGAGAGACAAGTTTATTGAAAGCATTAAGATGATCAACTATATTCGTACCTTCTGTCATTCGAAAATTGAAGAGCTTCTGCTTTAAATAAACTCGATTTGAGATAGACTTACTCATATACTGTTTCTCCATCTTTTTTCATAACTCTGAAGGTGATGTTTCATCAAGAAATGGATAAAGTACCTCATCGGTAAGACTGAGGATGATTGTGCTATGTGTGCTAGCCTTCTGATTTTCCCAGACACTTTCGATGACATCTTCAGGCTTGACATCCTTCAATGTGTGTCTCAATCCTTGTTGAGTAAGAATTGCACGAATTCTTGCTTGCCAAATAGGAAATCCTTACTTTCCATTAAATTTCTCTATATTGAACATCGTAGTAGACATGTTGAACCAAACTCTGATGTCACTTGTTGCGGAAAATATCGATGTCCACCACAATTCACGATATAGAGGAAGAACAGAAAAGAGGAAAAGATAGCACACAAGAGATATATTTTGGGAAGACGATCCAGAGAATATTGTATTGATTAGAAGAGAAAGAGAAGATTACAACGATGGAGACGAAACTCCAATATCACTAATTCTCACAAAAGACTAAGTAGCCTGACCATCACAAGACGTATTAAGAGTATTGATCTATATATATATATCTCTCTCTCTGAAACCCTTACATGAATGGTGTATTTATAGATGTGGCCTAATGATGTTTGAGTCAAAGTAGAAGACTGACTCAAATAAGACTTCTACTAATTTAAGACTTCTAGTAGAAGATAAATCTAGATAAGGATTAGGCCCATTAAATAATTTCCTAATATAATTAAGACTAACCGGAAAATCCGGATTCGAGACACCATAAAGCCAACACACCTTCTCGATTCTCCTTCGCTTGTACCAATAAATGTGCTTCTCCTTCCCCCTTTGCATTCCTTTCCATGTCCCAACCCCAAGCTCACCCTCCTTCCCAAGCTCAGGTTGTGTCGCATGTTTTTCCTGTGAGCATCATCATCTCAAAACCATGAGTGATAATTTTTCGAGTGCCTATGGGTTGATGGCACCATTCGCAGGGTAATAGCCAATTTTAAATTTTAAAATTTATAATTAATGATGAGCACCAGTCTCTCGTATGCGATAGATCATCAATTTAAAAAATCGTAAATTTTATTACTTAAAAAATAATGAGTAATAATTGGTAAAAAAAATTGATGCAATTTAGGATTCTGCGCTAATTGTTGCAAATTTTTGCCTTTCCAAACCCTAAGGACTACTGAGGATGGGGAGAACTGAAGGGAAATATAATTTATTGAGGTGCTAATGGTTGAGTTTATAATTCTTGTGATATTTGTAATATTTATGTGCTTACCTGTGCTCTAGTTGAAGTTTAGTTATGCCAAATTTTATATATTTTAATATGTTTGTGCAATTGAGAGCGGTTGGATGAAATTTGTGATTTAGTTGGAGTTTATTTATGTTTTATAGTATTTCTTCTTTGATAATGATGATTAATTTGGTGATTTCTTGTTTATGCTAGAGTTTATTTATATTGTTTTGAGGGTTATGATATAAGATGTGTCACTTGTATGATAATTTTCTCTCTTGCCTATATATAATTTGTTCCCTCTCTAGTTCAATCAATGGATTCATTATAGGATTCAGATAAGTTGTTTATGTTGCTTTGATATTAGCAACATTAGTTTTGACATTATAATTTTTTTTGCTTAAATTGTATTGTTATTTTTTTAAGAATTTTTTTGTGATTTTTTATACTTACAAAGGGAATAATATAATTTTCTAAATTTTCAGAAGAATTTTTCATGATTTTTTGAACATTCAAGAAATTTTTTGTGATATTTTGTACTTTGAAGGATTTTTTATGATTTTTTGTATTGTCAAGAATTTCTATAACTTTTTTATTTTCTAAGAATTTTTAGGCCCGTTTGGAACGAGGTTAGGGCTAGGGTCACCTCGCCCTGACCAGACTATTTTTCAAACACCAAAAATTTGACCACACTAACATTATTTAATTTATTTAAATTATAATTAAAATTTGATTAAAATACTCTTGATTTATCTGAACCGTCTGATCTCGATCGGGCACTTGATCCCGATCCGGCAGCAATCCTCGACGAACTTGAAGAACAGATCAGTCTTGAAGAACAGTTGCGTGATGATCAGATCGGCTCCAGCGTCCACCTTCTCCTTCAGGTACGCGAGATCGCTTTGGTAGCCCTCCTTTGTTGCCGTATCGCTCTCCTCTGGGATTTTGCTGGGATGTGCCTCTGAAAATTGGGGATTTATTATGTTGGTTTAGGGATTTGGGGATTTGGGAATGGGGCAAAACCTGGATAGTCGGCGACGGCGATGCCGAAGTAGTCGCCGTGGGTGGCTCGACTGTGGCGGACGAGGTCGATGCCAGAGGTGAAGGCGCTCTCGGCGTTCGGGTCCTGCGGCGGGTCGCCGCGGAGAGCGATGATGTTTTGGATGCCAGCGGCGCGGGCAGTGGAGAGGGCGTGGTCGATGGCAGAGAGGGGCATGTTGAGGCAGGTTAGATGGAGCATGCTCTCGACGCCGGGGAGAGACTGCATGCGGGCGACGAGGGCGAGGGTGACGTCCGGGAAAGGGTGATGGGGACGCCATGTGAGGTCGTACAAGGCAAGGCCGTGGGCGGCCATGTGGGAGATGGTGGTGAGGAGCACGTCGGCGCCGGCGTGGGCAAGCTTCGAGGTGCAGTACTCAAAGGAGAACACGGGTTTGCCGTCGTCAGAGGGCATTTTTGTCCATAAAAAATTTTAACCATTCGCTAGCCAGATCAGTAACCAAACAAGATTTACTTTATCGCATTATCGTTTTACACTTTACCCTTTCTTTTGACCTTGACCTTGACCCCATTCCAAATAGGCCCTTTGTGATTTTTCCAACCTTCATCAAATTTTTTATAATTTTCTAAGCTTTTAGAAATTTTTTTGTAATTTTCTATAGCTTTAGGGGATTATCTACTTTTAAGGTTACCATGATTTTTTCTATTTATATGTAATTTTTGAACTTTCATGGTACTATGATTTTATATATTTTGAAGAGGTTTTTTGCAATTTTCTAAATTTTTAAAAGATATTTTGTGTTTTTAGTATTTTTAAGGGATTTCTTGTGGTCTTTTTTATGGGTTTTGTGATTTTATGCACTTTCATGTGGTTTTATGTGATCTTATGAACTTTTAGAGGTTTTTGTGGTTTCTAAAATTTTATTAATTATTTTGATTTTTTTGTAATTTTAGGGAATTTTTGTGATTTTTTGTATTTTCAAGAGTTATTGTATTTTTAGGGATTTTTTGTAATTTTTTGAACTTTCACGAGTTTTTTTATTTTCTTTACTTTTGTGAGTTTTTTGTAATTTTTTTGTACTTTCAATAGTTTTTGTGATTTTGAAGCACATGTTCGGATCCCTGTGCAACCTATGTGCGAAGGATGTTGTCCATGGTATTATCATCAAGCTTGCAATATGTCTCGTAATCCTCAATTTTGCATAGGTTTTCATTTGGTTTTTATAAGATCTTGTAATTACTCTTTATAGTGATCGATGTGATAAGTTACTCCACTTCTTTTAATGAAAAATATCATTCTCCCTTCTATTCTGTTATGCTATGACTAGAATCTTCACATGAATTAGACTGTTTGGGCCAGATTGTACATTATCAAGAGGCAATTCTAGTTCAAACTGCATTGTGGTAATATTGAAATCTCTAGGTAGCAACTCAGAGATGAACTATGGAGTTGTGATATTGTAGCATTGCTAGAATCTTAATAGAAGTTATGCTCATTCTGAATGATATTGTCCTTTATAATTTTGATAATAACTAAATCACATATTTGATAATTTCTTAAGTATGTGTAACTTATAGTCAAACTAAATTTAAAATGAAGATTAATCTCGTTTGGAAGACTCAAGTTAGGATGGACATATTAAAGATAAGACATAATAGTGGATCAATAAACAAAATTTGAAGATTTGAATATGAAATCAAGTTCGGTTCAACTAGTTTTAGATTTTTATTTTATTTAGTAAAGTCAAGGATTTATTTTTGAAATTTATAATTTAGATCATTCGTCACGTAGAGTTCTACATAGTAGAGTTTTATTGTTGAACCAAATGCTTATTTTTGAATTGGACATTTGATTGCTATAGTACCACTATAGTAACCTACAGTAGCGCTATAATAAAATACATATGATTGACGAAACGGACGTCCAGCTGAAATTTCGGCTCTGACTAAAACGGATGTTCGGTTTATGAAATCTGCTTGACTAATGACTAGTTTTTTAATCATTAAAGTAAATTAAACTGTGAGATCTCACTCTCAATAGCTATTTATACGATATAAATAAGTATTATTAGGCTTTTCTTAATAAGTCTTATAATTTTATTTATCATTTAGAAAAAAGATCAAGTGCCTCATGCTTTCTAAGCAAGAAATGCTCTAAACTTTTTAATCTTAAATTAAATTCTTATTGCCTTTGTTCTCAACCTTTGAGTGGTTTTGTAGTAAGCTTAAAATGTATTATCATTTTCGTTTCCATTTGTAAACACTCATATTATTAGGTGTGTAAGAGTACAAATATTCTCGTATGGAGTGGATCTTCTGAGTGAAAGAAAGATTGGTTTGTACGGGTGTGGTTTCACTTTAATGAAGCGACGGATGTGATTTCACCCTAATGAAGTAACGGGCTTGACTTCACCCAAAGAAAATGACATTTTCGTTTGGAGTATGATGTAAAGGTTTAGCTTCGCATCAAGAAGCGACATCACTAGTACAGTGATCCAAGTAGTTGGTCTCCAAATCACGTAAAAATCATGACACACTTTGATTTATCTTTATTTACATTATTGCACTTATGGTTGATTGAAAATTAATTAAAATTGATTGAAAATTTGAATATAATTATCTAGAAATTTATGTTGGGACTTGATCATATTTATAGTCATAATTTTTATTTTATTTCTTATTTCAAATCTCCCCTTAAAGGTTTTCATATAAGTCAACAAATTGTAGTTCAGACACAAACTTTGTCGATGCAGCTTAGACATCAATACGATCAGGATAAGGCACCAATGGTTCTGAGTCACGAGTGTGTTGTAGCTACTTGACTGTTGAAACACTTACCATAGAGTTGCTTATTTGTGGGGGTAGGAGGAAATCATTCTTGACTTTGTTGTTTAAATTGTTTGTAGATGAGCTTCATGCAATCACATATTGTGCTTGTGGTTGAATCTCCATGATCAAGTATTAAATTTGCAAACAATCTTTAGGTGGTAAAGCACTTCATTTGCAACCAAATTTTTCGCTCAAGCACTTAGCTTATAACCAAGCTTCTTCGGTCAAATGCTTAGCTTGTAATCAAGCTTTTTTTAGTCAAGTGAATCAGTTATAACTGCAACACTCGGTCAAGCTCTCAGCTTATAATTGAGTTTCTTTAATGAATTGCATTGCTTGTAACCAAGCCCCTCGATCAAGTGCTTAGCTTGGAATTAAGTTATTTTGGTCAAGCATGTAACTTATACTGAACTCCTTAGTCAAGCACTTCTCTTGTAATCAAAATTCTTGGTTAAGCTCTTAGATCATAGTCGAGTTTCTTTATTCAAAAGTGTCGCTTATAGCTAAGCTTATTTAGTCAAACATGTAACTTGTAACCGAACTCCTTGGTCAAGCACTTAGTTGTCAATTAAATTTTTTTTGGTTAACTATGTAGCTTGTAACTGAGCCCTTTGGTCAAGTTCTCAACTTGTAATCAGGCGTATTGGTCAAGCACTGTTGTAACAAAACTCCTAAGTCAAATGCTTAACTTGTAGCTTTGCTCCTCAATCAAGCACTTAGTTTATAATCAAGTTTTTTCAGCCAAGTGCATATCTTATAATCAAGTTTCTTCAGTCAAATGCAAGTTTGTAACCGAGTCTCTTGGTGAAATGCTTAACTTATAATTGGGCTTCTTTAGTCAAGCACGTAGCTTGTAATTAAACTCCTTAATCAACACTTAGCTTACAATTGAACTCCTTTTGGTCAAGTGCATAGCTTATAATCAAGCTCATTAATCAAGTGCTTAGCTTGTAACTGGAATTCTTCATTCAAGCACATAACTTGTAACTAAGCTTCCTTAGTCAAATGCTTAGCTTGTAACTTGAGCTTCCTCAGTTAAATGCTTAGAGTGTAACTTGAGCTTCTTTAGTCAAACACTTAGCTTGTAACTAGACTCCTTTTGGTTAAGCGCTTAACTTCTAACGAAACTCCTTTTGGTCAAGCCCATAGCATTTAATTGAACTCTCCGGTCAAGTTCTTAGCTTGTAAATGAACTCCTCGCTCAAGCACTTAGCTTTAACCACTCTTTCTGATCAAGCACATAGTTTGTAATTATGTTCATTGATCAAGCACTTAACTTGTAATTGAGTTTTTTTTTTGGTCAATCATGTAGGTTGTAGATGAGCTTCTTGATTTTGGTTACAAGTGCTTAGCTTGTAACTGAACTCCTCAATCAAATGCTTAACTTGTAACCAGGCTTCTTTATTGACCCCTGAGAAACACAACTTTTAATAGAGCCAGAAAATCACAAACTTTTGTTGATAAAACCTTTTTAAATTGTCTACATGTTAAAGAGAGGGCCATGGTGGGGTTCTTGGTCTCATGCTTCCCTATTACTTGTGTGCACATAGGCTACAAGTCATTGTAGACATTCAGTTTTCTAGTTCTCCATCAAGATCTTTTGAGTTTCAAGCTTTGGAAGTTTGATTGGATTCATTTTGAATCTCAATACCTTTTTTGAATTTTGCAAAGAAGTTGGTCTGTGGTTCCAGTGTTCAACACTTCAATTTTGTTGGTTTTCTATCATTGGATTTTTTTTAATTCAGATTTTTCTTTAAGTAAGTCATGTCACACCTTCTTGAGGGGTTTTGATTTCCCCTAGCTTCCCCCATACCATTTTATTATTTGAAACCTCATCACCAAGTGGAAGGTTGATACCATCACTTTCAACTGGTTGAGGGTTGGGCACTCTGGGACATGTTATAGGTCAACCAAGTTTGGACCAGGGTGAACTTTATGGAGACAATTACACACTTTGGGCTTCATCAATTGTTAGGAGCATGTTGATGATGCCAAGAGGAGCTACTGAGTTGCATGTGAACCCCATAAGTGCTCCCACATATGGCTTCAATTTTCCTTGGTTTTCATCTATTCATAGGCTCAAGAAATAGGGCATTGGTTGAACTCCCATGTACACCATAATTCATTGAATGAAATAGCTATCCACAACAATGAATATTACCAAAGCTTCATCACGAGGAGTTGAAATGTCCTCTTAAGTCTTTAGCTAAGAGTGTGATACATTTAGGACTTCATGCATAGTGTTGTTGCTTCTCAGTGGTGGTTCGACAATTTTTTGAGGATACAATGTACTATGATATTGTTGTGGCACAAATAATATTAGGGTCAAGTGGCCCTTTACCAGCAGGTTTTGGAGTTCATGAGTCTGGTTCCCTTGATGAGATGCTTGCTTGTGGGACTTAGGCCTTAGTAGCCCCTCTCTTACAGCATCCCTCCTGATACTTATCATAGATGACCTTCTTAATCAATCTCTCAATTTTCATTTTCAAGTTTCGATACACTTTAGGATCGTGGCCATAGTCTCTATGGAACTAATAATTTTTTGTCGCATCCAAATTGCTCTTGTCTTGGCATAGTAAAGGTGGGCACTTTAATACTCCTTGTGCTTTGTCTATGCAAAGACTTTGGTTCGAGTGTTATTAAAAGAGTTATATGCTTGGAAGTCACATTTGTATTTTTGTGCTCAATGCATTATTTCTTGGATTCATGATACTTTACACAACAACATTAGTAGGCAATGTCAGTGCTAAACAAAGGATGCAAGCTAAGCATCATTATTCATGGAACATTGGCAACACTAATTTATGTTAATTACTAAAGCTTTTATATTAGCACTGTAAATAATCATGCAATACATGCACTAAATTTTTTATGTTGGCATTGACCTCTTTAAGATTCACCCCCGCCCTAATTCTTTATTATTTTGAGAGTCTTGATCTTGGATTTAGCCACTGACCTTGACCTTGCTAGCAACTACAGCCTAGGTCCTAGGTCTAGCATGCACCACTGCCCAGTCTCCTCATCACCAGGCCTTGCCATCGGCAACACATAATCACCGCCTCCAACCCCCATTTGTTGCCTCTAGCACTCAATTACGACTATTAGTCATCACCACCACCAAGTCAATCCTCATCCAACATTTTGACAGGTTTCATCTTAAAATCAATTTTGTTTTGAATCTCCAATCAAGCTTATGCTAAACTCTTGGGGCCATGGGCATTGGGTGACTACTTTCATTACTAGTTCTACTACTAGCAAATAAACTGTGGTTGTTGAATGATTTTGTGGTTGATGGTACTGTATAACTTTTTAACATCCCTATATGCTGCCTAAATTGCTTGATCTTTTTGACATATACCTAAGGAACATATACTCGAGCGTAGGTTGAAGTGCATATACCACAAAACCTAGCATTTTCCATGTTAATAATGTCCAGATAGTATGCAATAGGTTAATAGTCAATTTTTTCTTTTCTTTTTTTGCAAGAACTATAATGCATTATAATGCTTTGAAAATGAAACTCATTTTGAGGTTTTTAGGGAGCTACAACGGGAAAAAATTTACAAGGTATTCTAAAGATGGATGACACTCAAAAATAAATAAATAATTTAGATGCCATTTAGCTAAAAAAAACTAGCTTTTTTTTTTATGCAATTGAGGTTTTACTCCATATCAATAATTATATTCCTGAGAAAATGAAATTACAACTTCTAATAAATCAAGGAGCTGCTAATGAGAATATTTTATATAATCTATATATAGGTTAAAACTAGCATTATGGTTGTGAAACCAAGCCAGTTCAAACCTTTAGGGCCTATTTAGTTATAGAAATTTTTTTCCTAATTTTCATCTCTATTTACTTGTTTTTATTTCTACAAAAAATTGTGAAAAAATAGAGACTGTGTTCATTTCAATAAAATAAGAAATCAATTTTCAATGGAACTTGTGAAACTTGTGAATCCTATATATAAGTTATTTTTTAAGATTGCTCTCTCTATCCCAATCGGTGAAGATTGATAATAATTAAAAGATGATAACTCTAGTGACTACAAGAGAATGCTTGAAAATGAGGAAGATGACTATGGATCTCAACAATGACAAAAAAAGACTCTCAAGATAGAAAAAAGACATGTGATTAGGGGAAGAAATAAAAAATCGAATGCGAATAAAATACTAAATAACAGTAAAAGGATAACAATGGTATTTGAAAGGTGGAAAAAAATGAGAAACATGGAGAAATGCATGTTTTCTAGAGATAAGTTACAAGGAAAATTTCAGAGAATAATTTTAAAGTGTTTTCTAAAATTTAATATAATTTTAGAAAGTAAAATATTAGTTCTCAATTTTTAAAATTAGGAAAAAAATGTTTTTAAATAGACACTTAGTTTTTCTCTCTAGTGTTACGAGTACATTAATATCTTGGTTTGATGACTTGTTTTGATCAAGACTTTTGGGATCAGATCCATCTCTTTGATCAATTCAACCTTGGTTGGAGCTACTAATATCAAGGTAGTCCATAGGGTGATAAATTTGTTGTTAGAATTAGTATGATATGTAGTCTTGGAAATGACCATGTTGGCAGCAAACTTGTCAGAACAAGAAGGAAAATGTATGCTAGTAACTTTATGCAAAAGTTGAAAGGTAATAAGAATGATGATTAACTTTAAGAAGGACATTTTTGAGCAAGTTTGAATAGAGGTTATGAGACAAGTGGAATCATGAATAAAAACATCAACTTTAGAAGAACAAAATAATGACATTCTTTTTATTTGATGAACATCAACTTTGAAAAGTTGTTAACTTGAGATAACTCAAGACAACTTGATTGATCATTAGATTGATCATTGGATGTCTTGGATAACTTGGAAGCAATGTTTATAATCTATGTACATTTTCATCTTTCATTGTCATGCTTTTTATCTCATTTTACTTACAATAATGATACTATCCTTTGTGTATTTGTATAAGACATAGACAAGAGTTGGATCAAGATAAATAATCAACTAGATGTTAAATATACTAATGGAGTAAATATATTTCTAAACTATGCCGATACAAGTAGGAGACCAAATTAGAAAATACGGTGTCTATATATTGATTATATGAATACATACGATCAGACAAAGTAAGAAGTATATGAACATATAATTGTTAGAAGATGAAATATGTATTACATTCATTAGACATTCCATGGTAAAAAGTCACAATAGTTAAATTGATTGAATCCAACAAATCAATTAATGTGATGACAATTGATAGTAAGGAGATAATATCAGAGGATTAATTCACGATGACTTCAGGGACCTTGTATTTTCTGACAATACCCTTCCTGATCCAATTGACATGATAAGTGAGGGTTGTGATTGAGAATTGTGATATATTATCATGATGAAAAGTACATGTAAGTATATATCCAGTAGTTTTCACTATGACTCATGATTTACTAACTATTTTAGTGTGCACAGTTACATCAAAAATCTTATTTTAGTGCAAAAAAAGAATATTAAACTATAAAAAAACTCAGTTAACACTTGAAACTTTAAAGACATGTATTTATATGAAAGATTGGTATGATACTTATAAAAAAATTCCAACAACTTGCTGGAAGTATAACTGATGATGAGGTTCAAGAAGTTGCAAAATCAAGTGTACTCATCTTGAAAATTGAGCATAATTTTCAAAAATTTATAATAGTAAGTTAAGAATATACAAGTACATATTGTTATATTTTAAATTATTTTTCATATTTTGGTTGAATTATCTTACTGATTTGAGTATCGGAATAGGATTGCCAAGTGTGAGAGTATTGAATTATGAATTTATTAATAGCTAATTAAGATTAGGTACTTTATGAAATCCCTATACATTTACGTTATACGAGCCTACTTAGCTCAGAGGTTAGAGCAAATGTGATGGTCATCAGCTTGACTCCGGTAGCTGATTTTTCTCTATCTATTTTTTTCCATGATTGACAATCCCTCTTTTTCATTTCTCTTATTGTTTAAATATATTGGTATGCCAAATTTTAAACTATCAGTATCTCCTTATTTTTTGCTTTTTTTAATCTTTTCTTTTATTTATTCCTTGAAAATTTGTAATTTTGGTTTTCTTCTTAACCAATTTCTAAAAATGAGGTTTCTGATTTCAAACATATCAAAAGAAGAGATAAAAAAATATTTTGCCTATTTGATCCAAAACAAGCGAAGAATATACATTTGCTCGAAATATTTCCCAAGTAACGGTTTTACATCTTTGAGCATGCATGAATCCTTTGATTTAGGGGTGTTAAATAGACCATGTTGGGCTAGCACAACCCATTTGAAAGAGCTATCGAAACTATTTTGAGTTATGTTTGGCATAACCTGTGAAGAAATTTAGGTGCCAAGCACAGTCCACGGTCCACAAGAAAAGAATTTTTTTAAAAAATGAAACTTTTTTTAGCAATATCTAAAAATTTGAAAATTTTATTTGTTTTAAATATATAGCAGCTCCCTACTTTTGTATTTATAGGCTTGTAGACTTGGCTGGCCCTTACAACACCTTTTAACTGGTTAAAGTCATGTAAACTTTTATACTTTAAGCATTGGTTGCAATGCTTTTAATTTGAAAAAAAAATATTTCACAGGCCCGGTCGTGCCGTGCCCGACTCAATCATGCTTAGGCCGTGTCTGACATGTGTGCTATAAGTGGGGCACCAGACATGGTCCAGCATATGAGTCATGCCAAGCATGATCCGATTATTATAGATTTTAGTCGTGCTAAACACGACTCATAATATGTTATGTCGAGTCAGCTCACGAACCAAAAGCCCATTTTGACACCACTGCTTTGATCACTTGACAATCTTTTTTTTTACAAATTTAAAAGATGATTATATCTCAAATATAACTATGCATAACACTCATAAATAAATTTAAATATAAACATTTTTTATATATTTTTTTAAATTTTTGTGTATTTGTAAATATTTTTTAAATTTTTATGAACATTATTTTCTATTTTTTAAAATTTTTAAATATGAACATTATTTTTTAAAAAAAATTTTATTGCCAAAATTTGAACCCATGTTTTTTAAAAAAAGTAAGAGTCTCAACTAATTAGACTATAATTCATTACTAATTATTTTTGTAACTTTTATATTTATTTAGATTTTAAATATTTAAACAAATGGGTTAGGCACAATATGACCTATAAATATGTGGGATGTGAGTCATGCCTAGTGCTTATTTTTTCTATGAGCCCTGTCGGGCATGACTCAAAATAGTAATAGTGGTCTAGCATTGCCCATTTGATATGTTTAGGTTATAAGTGGGGTTCAGAACCCAAGTTCCCATAGAAGTTTGGTAATGAAGCAAATTTGGAATCTCGACTGGTTGATCTTGCTAATGTTGGAGATCCACCACTTGACTAACTTAGTGTTGATGGTTGGGCTTGTGAGTATAGGGGGTTCTTGGGTGTTGAGATGCAAAATAAGTATATTGGAACTGAGCTTGTTTTCGCAATTGCTAAGTTTGAAGGATCTTGAGAGTTTATATTGCTCGAGTTTGGGCCTCTAGTAATTGAATTATGTGTTGGACACGTTTGAGATGATTTTTGTCAAAATCAAATTTGATCAAAATGTGATCATAATTAAAACTTAAATACTACTGAATTATGACTCAAATGCGAGTCTTAGTTAGACCTAAATTGTGATCAAATTTGACCAAAAATTGAATTCAATTTAAACTCAAATTGTAAAAAATTTAGCCCAAGTAGGCTAAATGAATAAAAAATTTGGACCAAAATTGGACTTTGAATTTATTCAAAACTTGGACTATAATGAAAAAATATAAGAATTTTGCAAATAGGTCCCTAGACCTAATAAATTTTATAAATAAGCTCCTGAACAAAATTTTTTTACAAAAAGATTCGTGAAATTTATGATTATTAGTCTAAGATTTTTTGAAAATTTATAGGTATTCCCCCCAAAAAAATTTAATATTAAAAAAGTATAATTTTAGAATCTCCTCATAAGTAAATAAATACCAAAAAATTAAGATCATATGCCAATCAAAGATATGGAGATCCAATCTGATTGAAAATCACATCCTAAAATTAAACTAATCAAAAATTCTCTTGGCCACTTATACAATTCTCAAAATGGAAATAAATACTTATCCAATCTTAGAAATTAACAAAATTTTCAGTTAAGAAAATTGTAATATTAAGATCTATCAATCAGAGATTTAAATATGAAGATTATAATAAGAATATATCTATCAAATCTCAAATTAAAATCAATCAATGATCCAAATAATTAATCAAAGATCCAAATATAAGATTTATGATAAAGTCATATTTCATCAAACCTCCAATTTAATTGAGAATCTAATCAAACAATCTCTTGGCTATTTATAGAGACCTCAAGATGGAAATAAATCCTTATCCAATCTCAAAAATTAATAGAATTTTTAGTTAAGAAAATATTAATCTCAAGATCTATCAATCAGAGATTCAAATATAAAAATTATGACAATAATATATCTATTAAATCTCAAATTCAGATCAATCAATCATCCAATCAAAATATTCTCAAACCCTAAAAAGGAGGGCTATAATACACAAATTTAGAGGAAGAAATATAACCAAATCGTTGGTGAATTTTGGAAGACTTCAGAGGCGATTCTTGGAGAAGTTCTATAGGAGATCTCATCATTAAAGAGAAGACCAAGAAGACACTGACAAAGGAGCAAAAGAAGATATAAGCCTCTATCTCCCCTTTATCCTTCTTTTGTTCTACTTCTTGTCCTTTGCAAGGTCCTCATTCTCTTGTGTTGTTGCTGCCCCTCTCTTCCTCTCCCAAGCTTGTGACCATCGTAATTCTCCCCACACCATTGTTCTTGGTATGCTTGGTCACTTGAGTTTGAGCAACTGAACCTAGAAGGATTAGGGTATCCGGATCCCACCACGAATGACCCTTTATCCCACCTATTTGCAGTCACCCGCAATCTCAGGTATCGATGCTTCTCCACCAATATTGCAACCATTTATGATTTTGCACGTCTACAAGTCTACACAATCACCCGTGATCACTCATGGCCTCGAGCATCAATGAGCCTCCATCACCGCCGCAGTTGTGCACATTGGCAAACCTCCATCAATGTCATAGCCATTCGCTACTTCAGGCGTTCATGAATCTCCACCAATACCACACCCACCTGTGGCCTTATGTATTAATGGATCTCCACTAATACCGCGACTACTCATGGCCTCATGCATCAATGGATCTCCACCAATACCGCAACTACTCATGGACTTGTGCGGTCTCATGCATTAATGGATCTCTACTAATACTGTAGTCACCCATGGTCCTATTTCTATCATGGTACCTCCGTTGAAGAACTCAAGCTTTGGAGCCCACTAATCGATAAAAGATCACTTGAACTTGGACAAGAACAAGAAAAAACTAAAATAACTCAAACTCACATTGGTCTAATGCCAGTTTACAGGCTCGTCCGAAAAAGAATATAAGTTAGCCTATGGGCTCATTGAACATCTATTTGGACTAAGGCGAGCCTGCAGGCTTGCCGAATATCCATTCGGACTAAGTCTAGCCTATAAGTTTGCAAACATCTATTTAGACTAAAACCAACCTATAAGCTCACTGAATGTTCATTTAGAGTAAGACCAGCCTACGGGCTCGTTAAATGTCTATTTGGGCAAAGGTCCACTTGCAAACTCGTCAAACATCCATTTGGACTAAGTCAGCCCATGGCCTTGTCGTATGTTTGTTTGGACTAAGATTAGTTTTTGTCCGTAACATCGATTCAAATTAAAAGGCTAATCTGCATGCTTGTTTGAAAGTTAGAGTGACTTAGGGTCAATCTACGGGTTTATCCAAAGTCATTATGATGGTTCAAGGGTTCTCGAACCAAACTAATCAATTGATTAACATAAATTAGTTAAATTAAATGATTTGATTGCATTAAACTCAAATTGCTTCTACTAAAGTAAATAAAACAAATCAAATTGATTCAAACAGACCACCAAATGGACCTAAACTAGTAATATAAATGGTCTAAAACTTAAATTAAACTAGACTCAAATCCAAATTGAGTTAATCCAAGTCAAATTAGTTCAGACTCAACCCTAATTGGATTTAAATCAGGTTAACCCAAAATTAGACCAAAATTCAAACCAAACCCTAATAGGGTTGTTACGCTTAATATCGATATCCACCACAATTCACAATATAGAAGAAGAACAGAAAAGAAGAAAAATAGCACACAAGAGATTTATGTGACAAAAACGATTTGGAGGATATTGTATTGATGAGAAAAGAAAGAGAAAATTACAACGATAGAGGTAAAACTCCAATATCACCAACTCTCACAAAAGACTAAGTAGTCTAACCATCACAAGACGTTTTGACAGTATTAATCTATGTATCTCTCTCTCTCACTCTATCTTAGACCCTTACATGAATAGGATATTTATAAATATGGCCTAACTGAGTTTGAGTCAAAGTATAAGACTGACTCAAATAAGACTTCTACTAATTCAAGTCTTCTAATAAAAGATAAATTCAGATAAAGATTAGGTCTACTAAATTACTTTCTGATATAATTAAGACTCTTCAAAAAATCCGAATTTGATACATAATTAAGCCAACAATCTCCACCTTAGCTTAAATCCTCTTATTCTTTGAATTAGAATTTTTAATAAATGTCTTTGCCATTACCTCATGGGACAGGACCAACGACCTTGAACATTGATCAAGTCCAAACAGAGCTTGAATTTGTCAATCAAAATTACCTTCGTCAACATATTTACAGAATTTCTTGAAGTATGAATCTTTTTGTAAAAAAATCTCGCTTTCTTCAATAATATCCTGAATAAAGTGAAATCGAACATCTATATGCTTTGATCTGACGTGGTACATTTGGTTCTTCGCAAGGTATATGACGCCCTAACTATCACAAAAGATAGAAAAAATATTTTGAGAAAAATCAACTTCACTTACCAATCCTTTTAACCATAGAACTTCTTTGACAGCTTCTATAGTTGCCATATACTCAGACTCTACTGTAGATAATGCCACAGTTGACTGTAAGATACACCCCCAACTAATAGGTTCTCCACAAAAAGTGAAAAGATAACCAGTGAGGAATCGTCATCGATTAAGGTCTCCAGCATAGTTTGAATCGATGTAGTCAATAATTTTAACCTCTTAAACTGTATTCCTGTTGAAACATAAACCAATATTAAGATACCTTTGATATATCTTAATAGCTACTTCACAACCCGTCAATGCTCTTTTCTTGGATTTGTCATGTAATGACTAACAACGCCGACTGTTTGTGTAATATCAGATCTTGTGCATACTGTAATATATATTAGACTTCCAACAGCACTTGAAAATGAGATGTTCTCCATGTATGCATACTCCTCATCTGTAGAAGGACATAGTTGAGCTAAAAGCTTGAAGTGAGATGCCAAAGAAGTACTGACGGATTTTGAATTCTGCATGTGAAAATAAAAAATAATCTTCTCGAGATACTTGCTTTGTTTAAAGCATAATTTGTCATGCTTTCGATATCGATCAATCTCCATACCGAGAATCTTTCTTGTAGCATCTAAATCTTTCATCTTGAATTCTTTTTTCATTTTAAACTTTAGATTATTGAGTAGAGATATGTTTTGAGTAGCGATAAGCGCATCATTAACATAAAGAAGCAATATAATAAATGAGGTATTGTCATGCATCTTAAAATAAACACAGCAATCATATTTGCAATGGATGAAATCTTATTCCAGTATAAAACTGTCAAACCTTTTATATCATTGCCTTAGAGATTGTTTACCATAGAGACAATACTTGAAGAAATCTAATTTGCATGAGTTGAGGCCTTTTAGTAATTTTTTTTTTTGAGCTCAGTTAAACTTTGTTAACTCATATGATCGAGACGCATATGTCATAAGTGGGTCATATTAGAAGAAAAAGCCTGAGAAATTGCTGCTCCACCTTCAATGATTTTTTCTACTAACTCATACAAAATTTTATCCTTTAGGTCCTTCATCACTATTAATGAGCTTTTAGCAAGCTTAAGAATTCCACCGTCAGCATAATACTTATAACCAACATAATCCAAAGCACCCAAAAAGATCAAATTCTTTTTCAAATTAGGAACATCTCTAACATCAATAAGAGTTCTAATAATATTATCAAACATCTTAATTTTGATTGTTCTAATTCCAATAGTTTTGCATGGATTATTATTACCCATCGAAACTAATCCACCATCGTAAGACTTGTAATCTTCAAACCAATCTTTATTGGGATACATGTGATAAGAATAACCAGAATCAAGAATCCAAGTATCATGGTAACGATGAAAATCAGAACTAATAGAGAGAACATTAGCATAATCATCATCAGAACTCCCTTTAACAATTAACACTTATTTTTTGACTTGCTCTTTAAACTGAGATTTTCTTTCTTTCTTTACTTTGAGCTTCCAACACTCTTTAATTATATGTCTCATCTTTTTACAATATTTGCAATTTATTTCTTTAGATTTGGATATAAAACGACATGTTTTTTATCTTTCTTTAATACAACCTCTGACAATCAATGTTTATAAGTGTAACACATCCCTTTTAATCTTTTTTAAATATTCATTAGATAGAAGGACAATAGAAATATCGTTAAATTTTAAATCCTTACCATGCATGAGAGTAGTTTTCAGATTGTCAAGAGAGGGAGGTAAAAATGATAATAAAATAATTACCTTGTCTTCATCTTCAATTTAAACATCAATGCCTAAAAATTGAGAAACTAGTTTATTGAAAGCATGAAGATGATCAACTATATTTGTACTTTCTCTCATTCAAAAATTTAAGAGCTTTTGCTTTAAGTAAACTCGATTTGAGATAGACTTACTTATATATATTATTTCTCTAGCTTTTTTCATATCTCTGAAGGTGATGTTTTATCAAGAAACGGATAGAGTACCTCATCGGTGAGACTAAGGATGATTGTGCTATGTGCACTAGCCTTTTGATTTTTCTAAACACTTTCGATGACATCTTCAGACTTGACATCCTTCAATATGTTTCTCAACCCTTGTTGAGTAAGAATTGCACGAACTCTTACTTGTAAAATAGGAAATCTTTCCTTTCCATTGAATTTTTCTATATCGAACTACGTAGCAGACATGTTGAACCAAGCTCTGATACTACTTTGTTGGGGGAGTCGAAAGAGTGTCTAATCGGATCAATATAGTGGGTCGGACACCAAATCATTTCAAAAGCTTAAGCTCATGAGATATGAGTTTTTTTCATTATATATATTGGATTCTATCTATTCATTAAATTCAAGCCCTGTTTAGTTGCAAAAGGGAATTCACAAAAGGAGGGTGTTGACTTTAATGAAATTTTCTTTCCTGTGATTAAACACACATCTATTCATTTTCTACTTGTTTTAGTTACTTTTCATTATCTTGAATTAGAAGAGCTAAATGTCAAAACTGCCTTTTTGTATGAAAAATTAGAAGAGCAGATTTTTATGCAACAGCCTAAAGGGTTCATTCAAGAAGGCAAGAAAAATTTTATCTACAAGTTGAACAAATCACTTTATGGTTTGATACTCTTTCAACTCCCCCAACAAGTAATATCAGAGCTTCAGGTTCAAAGCTGTGCAAACTTTTAAGATCGAAATTACTGTGATGATGTAACTGAATTGTTGCATGTTAGTCTCTTTTAAAAAAAAAATCAAAAGAGTGAGACAAAAATATGTTAATATGAGTCACATGGTGGAAGTGGTCGAGTAAAAGAGATATTGATTAAGAGTATTAAAATGAATGTGGTCAAATCACACTTGAAGGGGGAGATTATTATAATGTCAGCTGTAATGAATTTATCCTACATCAGATATTGGATATATAGAATTTAATATATATAGTGAAAAGACTCATATCCCATGAGCTTAAGCTTTTGGGATGGTTTAGTGTCTGACCCACTATATTGATTCGATTAGACACTCTTTCGATTCCCCCAACATAGGATTAAATCAAGTTGGGGTTAAACTCTAATTAGATTAAAACACAATTTCAATCGGATTAAAATAAATTCAAATGAACCCTGATTGAGTAAAATTAAACTCAAATTTAAACCCTAACTAGGCCAAAATAAGTTCGAACCAACCATACTAGATCAAGTTAAATCTAAAACAAACCCAACTGGGTCAAGACAAATCTGAACCGAACCCAACCGGGTAAAGACAAATCCCAACAAATCTAATCAGGTCAAGCCAAATTCAAACCCTGCCTCATTCGTCACCTTATTTATTTTCCATGCCCTACTCGACAATGTCAACATCCACTAAAGATCAAGTCAAGGCTTCTCTGAGTCAAACTCCATATGGTCTAACACATGGAAGAGGGGCAACAACATGCATCCAAGCTTCTTTCTTGCTTCTCCCTCCTTTTTATTTATCCTATGTTCTTCCATAATTTTATAATAAAATTCATTATAAAATGAGGGTATGCGCTCGCTTGAACTATATATTATTGCTTAAAATTAATCAAATGATATTTTTTTATGTCTCTATTTTATTAGCTACTTTTTATTTTAGGAGGTTTCTTACAATCATGGAAGTAATTAACAATAAGGGCTTATATATATTGAAAATCAATATTTTCAATATATATAAGCCCTTATTGTTAATTAATATTTTCATAACAGCTAATAGTGTATTCGAATTAAACACACTTTTGATTTGTGCTTTGAGGCTATTTTCTAGGGTTTCTATTATTCCGGACCGCTGATTTCGATCCCACATGACAATGGTCGCCAAATTCTAAAAATCATGTCAATTGATTGTGTGGGTGAGGTTTGTAGAAGGTACCTTGGGTATTGGGCAAGCGAAGCACTTTGTTGATGTGGTGAGTTTCCTGCTCAAGGTATCAAAGTGGCTCAATTGTGAGGACCACTGAATCTATGGGAAGAATTGTTGGACTCAACTAGTGTTGGTTTATGTAGGCCCTCGACCTAGTTTTCAACATTGTGACTTTCATTGGCTTTAGAGGCATGGCTAATAAGATGTCAAAGATCTCTTATATTGACAACATACAACAGAGTATATCTCAATGAAAGCACCATTATTAATGAAGTTTAGATAACCATCAGGTTGCTTTGGTTGATCCCTTTGAAATCTAAATATGCTAAATTGGCCTGCCAAGATTTGGAAGATAGAAAGAAGTGAAGAAGATCATAGAGAACTCCTCGTTGATGGCCGCTCTGATGTTCAAGTCAACAATCCATTTTTTATGGGAGAAGATTATTGGATATTTCTATAGAAAAATGACATTACCCTTGTCACTTTGATAATATTCTCCTTTTATATTTGATAATGACTTTTAATTTTCTTGATTTTTATCGTAATTCATAATTCTCGCCAAATTCCTCACTATGAATCTTGCATTTCCATATATTAAACTGAAGAGCTAGTTCTTTCAAAAATGTGCTTATTTTAAAGTAATTTGTGGAGCTCTTTTCGAGATTCTTTTGCCCTGGTGAAAATCTATTAGGGGAGTCCAAGAGTGTCAAACCGAATTAATATAACGGGTCAAACACCAAATTATCCCCAAAGCCTAAACTCATTGGATATGAGACTTTTCACTACATATATTAAACTTTATCTATTCAATATTCGATATGAGATTAATCTATCATACTTAATATTATAATAATCTTCCTCTTTAAGTATGATATGACCATATTAATTTTAACACTTTTAATCAATAACTCTCTATCAGATTAATTCCAATCAGTATTTGCTGGAGAACTGTTTATGCTAACCAACAATCTTTCCCTTCAGCGACAATATTCGGAGATTCACTATTAACCATATAATCTTCACTTAACTCAATTTTCAAGTGTAACACCAATACTTGATTAACCACACTCAATATGATATCCGTCAAGTCCCGCATCTCATGTGAAAGGACTTTGCCTCTGCTTTAATTCAAACCCCAGACCAACATATGACTTAATCACATCATCGACCATTAAATTAGCATATACCACCATGTGATTGATTCATATACCACCTATAAATGGACCTTGTCTTAATCTCCAATTTTGAGAGAGACCACTATATGACTAGACTTAGTTGTATTATCACTATGATAATTCTGGTCTTAGAGAGTTTACACAGTTTCGAATATGAAACTCTGATACTATTTGTTGGGAGGGTCCAAGAGTGTCAAACTAAACCAATATATTGGGCTAAATACTAAACTATCCAAAAAACCTAAACTCATGGTATATGAATCTTTTTACTATATATATTGGACTTTATCTATTTAATATTTGAAGTCAAAATAATTCATTATATCTGATATTATAACAAAAATCATTCCAAACTTTTCAAACCTAACAAAGTTCTCCTTGTGGTTTGTCCACTTGGCGGAACCTAATCAAGCTTTTATTAGCTTGGTTGGGGAGTTCGATTCTAGGATCTCAGCTTGGTGAATCAAAATTTCATAAACATGTTATGAAGTTCGGGTACCAACACTTATAAAGAACCAATCGCTAGATTGAGCTCATCATTTTCAATTCTTGCTCAAGAATTCCACACAACAAGTCCCACCTTGATCATTTGAGGGTCTTGCATTGCATGCACGCTCCTTTATTCAAAAAATTCTAGCAAAATTCTTGAGTCTCACATGTCTTTTTATCACAGTAATTACAACGTCTATCTCCTTCCTCACAATGGATAAATTAGACCTCGAGCTCAAATGTTGAGACTATTTATTGCCTAATAAAATTGAGACAATTTGATACTTGAGTTTATACTAATAGTTTAAGAATTGAAATGGGATCGCTACACAAATAATTGCATGACCAATTAAAGTTCGACTTATAAAAAAGATGTAGCACTCCAATCATTGAATTATCACACATCCACATTATTGGGGTCAGAATCTAAAATGTAATTTAAAACATAACAATTAGATCCTATTAGTCTAATTTGAATTTACTAAATTGAATGATAATAAAAAAAATAGTCGGAAGAAAAGAAAAGTAGTTCAATATCCTGTCTCGCACCAAATAAGTATGGTTGGATTGTGGGATTTTTTAGAATTGATAATCGGGTTTTTATTTTGGGTACAATTAGCATGTTTCCATGGTTCTAATTTAGGATTTTAAGTTTGATTTTGAATTCAATTTTACCATCCATCAAAATTATATATTTTGATTGAAACTAATTTTATTTTTAATTTCGGTCAAATTATTTTTAAATTTTTTATTATATATTCACTTTAAATTTTAAAATATTGTAAAATTTATAAAATATGAAAAGCATATATATATATATTAAAAATTATTAAATACATAATTATTTAGATAAAACTTATTTAAAATATCAAAAAATTACAAGGATTCAAACTTGCGTCATTATGGATAAAAATGAAACTTAATAATCTAATTTAACTTAAATTATTAAAAAAAGATTAAATAAAATATATTTTTTAATTTAAATTTAAATTTTAAATTGAAAAATATTGTAATTAGCCCAAAACCAAAGTATTTCTATCGACATGTAGCTTGTCCTAGTTATCCCTTTTTAGCATAAAAGGCTAGCTCATCTAGGTACCGTTTAGTTTGGTATTATAATTATAATTATTTTGTTTCTTGTCAACCTAACATTCAAATAGAAAAAAAAAAATAATTGTATTTTACTTTAAAAAATTAAATTAATATATCATCCTTATTTTTATTCATTTAAATTTTAATAATTAATATATTTAAAGATATAATTATCTTTACATAATTCACAAATAAAACTAATATTTAAATCTCAAAAATTTAATTAAATTATTTTTTATAAAATATTTTTGATTTTAATTTTCATTTTGAATTTCATCCCGAAGCAAGGGAGCCCTACGCTTCATTTTCTTCTCGCAAGAACCCAAGCCTTTGATCGGAAGGCTCATGTGTCCTCCAAAACGTTGGCCTTTACACTCTTGCCTCTACCCCCATCTCGCCGGCGTCATGCTTCGCTTCTCGTCCACAATATCGAACCAGATCCGGTTCCTTCTGCAGAGCGTCAACGAATCCAACTGCGACTCCGTCGTTCGAGAGCTCTGCCAGGCGCTTCGATCCCCACCTTTCCGTTTTTTGTCGCTTCTTTGATGCATTTCTCACTGGTCAGAAAACTAGGTAGATTCGTGGTGTTTCTCGGAGGTGGAATTAGGGTTTCGGTAGCCGATTAAATGTGAATTCTGCAAGTCTCTGCGAACTGAAGAATTCCGGGAGTACCATCGAGAGCTATCTGATGGATAGGTCTGAGGGTTCTTGGTGTTCTTACCGACGTTTGGGTAGTGGTTATTTCAGTCTTTATGTGGATGGCACCCATGCTGAATAGCTCTTTGAGGGTATAATTTTTTCATCAACTACGTTGGTGGTGCTGTTCAAATTAGTCGTGTTGAAAAATCATTTTTAACCGCTAATTTAATATTTTTCTGGTTTATGTTACTACATTTTATTACTGAAGGAAATTGTTTCATGAAAGACAGGATCAATCTGCAGTGTTACCGTTTTGCAATGCAAGTATTGTTATAGTACAATGTTTAACTTGCCATTCTAAAACTAAGCAGTCCAGACCTATAAACTCCTTTTATAAGTGGAAAGCAGTTTTTTTATGTACATGTATTATGTTTAAACATGTAAATTACCATAGTATTGGCAATGGCATAATTGATCATACTGCTGTGATAATTTCCTTTAAGACAACCTACGCAGATGCGATTAACTGCTAACATGAACTTGAGATGCAGAGTTCCAAAGTTCCTGATGTCTATACAGTTACCATAATGGTAAACCTAGCGCTAGAACTTCTGAAAATGGATTCCTTGATGACATGGTTATATGAAGAGAGGTGTTGTGAGATTATCTATGAGCTTCTGTGGATTGTGATATCGTTTTTATTTTATTAATATAAGTGCTACGAGTTGGAAGAAAAAAAAAACTAAATTAAGCTTTCACATTGAACTTGGAATTACTAGTTGCGGGAATTAAAAAAATTGAAATAAAAAATTGAAATATACATACAATATAACTGCCATTTGTATGCAACTTACAAATTACCAGTGGTATGTTTAAGCTGCTGTTGATTTTCTGATGGCTCTTATTCTGTAATCTGGAAGCAGACCATGCTTATAAATATGCTGTTATATTGTTCTCCTGCAGTTTGTTGAATATGGCAGTGAAGGCAGCATCTTATTGCTTCAAACCTGTTTAGATTAAATGACTAGTGATGCTGAGGTGGTTCAGAACTTGCAGCTCAAGTGTCACATAATATCTGCTGTCCTTAGCTATTTGCTTGATCGGCCAAATTTCAGGACAGTGCTATGTGAAGCTTTGAGGCCAACAATGATGAGAGAAGGATTTGTGGAGAATCTTTCTAGCACATTGAAGTTGTCAGTAGCTGAGAAAATTGTCATTGACCTTGCTTTATCTGATTCTGAGAATCAAGATTTGAGAATAGGAGGTAAACCTGATGCTTGCTTTTGACAACTGCGCTCTACTAGTACCACCTCTTTTCTTTCATGTTTTTACTTAAATGTGGATTTTACTTTGCAGGGCAAAGTTTCTGCATTTCTCAGATTGAGTTGTTGTGTGCCAATCCTGATACAACTTTAGCTGATGAGAAAATTCAGGATATCATAATGTTTCTCTATCATACTGAGGGCCTCTCAAAACATGTGGATTCTTTTACCAAGATGTTGTCTTTATTACAGCCAAATGAGAGCTCTCTCTTTGTACTATCTCCCATTGTGATGAGTGAGAATCAGTCAGCAAACTCTCTTAGGTAACTTGGTGATGAGTGGTGTGTGGTACTTCATATTTTTCCCTAATTACTTAGATTAAAGATAAATCTTGGGCTCCATTTTTCCTTTAACACAGGCATTTGGATCTATTCTCTGCTTATTCAGAAAGTGATTTTGATTCTGTTCTGGAGGAGATAGAAAAGGAACTTAGCATGGCTGATACCGTGAGGGAGTTGGGCTATGGTTGTATAGTTAACACTTCACATTGTAATGAAATTTTGTCTCATTTCCTACCTCTCAATGAGATAACAATTTCTAAGTTAATTGGCACTATTGCTCATACTCATACTGGTCTTGAGGATATTCAAAATGCACATTCAACATTTTGCTCTGCCACTGCTGGCAGCTCAGCTGGTGACTCTTCAGTTGTGAACACTTGGAATGCTGATGTCCTTGTAAATTCGATCAGGCAACTAGTGAGTTCATAATATAATTTTCATTCATTTTCTTTCCTGCAAGCTTTTCGACTGTTTTGCTTATGCATACTGGGGCACAAATATAAAGATTTAACTCATCTTCGAAATGCAAATGCAGGCTCCTAAAACAAATTGGACACGTGTTATGGAAAACCTTGATCATGAGGGTTCTTTCTTCCTGATCAGAGAGCATTCTCATTTCTTATGTCCATATATAGAAATGCATGCCAGGTATGGTTTGTCTCTAAAAAAATGATTAGTTTTGGCAAAAATGTATTTAACTCAAAAAAGTAAATTGCCAGGACCTTTTCCACTCCATGCTATTTGTGGATCTGTTTGGGAAAATGCAGAAGGGCAGTTATCATTTATTCAACACGCTGTTGCTGACCTTTGCACATTCTCAGAGGAAAATGGTAGTTTTAATTCATTACTATTTTTTTTATTTTTTTGTTAATGTTCCATATATTAGCTTACCAAATCTCATGTTCTTTCAGGCGTTCTTTGATCCATTATGCCATTTGGATGGTAATGAAAATCAGGTATGGTTCAGTCTAAATCTTCTTGAAGTGTTATGTCAACTAAGTGAGAGAGGTCATGCTACGATTGTTCGGTTGATACTTGAGCACCCTCTTAATCATTGCCCTGAAGTTTTACTTGTTGGCATCTCTCAAGTTAATGTATGACAACCCTCTCTGGTGCAGCTCATTTTTGTATTTTGTTGAAGTTAATTATGCAAATCTGATCCATTTCTGATTTCTTTATGCAGACAGCTTATAACCTCCTCCAATATGAAGTATTGTCCAATGTGCTCCCTGCAATCCTTAAAGAGCCTTCTAAAAGCAGTATCATTTATTATTTGTGGCATGTCAATCCTAATCTTGTTCTACGGGAATTTATAAATTTGCACAATATGGATCCAAAACACCTTTTGGGAGTGGTGAACATTTGTCAAGAACTGAAGGTAAATCTTTGTCAAGAGCTGGTGTCCTTTCTTTGTTTAAGCTATCTTTGTGAAAGTCAATGTGATAATATTATGTTCTCGTCTTTTAGAATTAGATGCATCTCAAAGGCTGTCAATATCTTATGCCCCAAAGTCTATTTCCATAATTAAAACGGTTGCATTATTTATCATCGGATTCATCATTGTTTTTGTGAAGCCAGGAGGCTTACTTATGTAACTCAGAAAAATTTCAAGAGGTTCTAGAGGTAGATTTTCTGTAATCTAATGATGGTTAGAGCTGATGGTGGGTGGGTGGGGGGGGGAGGTGGGGTTGGACGGTAAGGGGGATCTCTGAGTTTCATGATTGAGCAATCTTGTTAGTTCTTGCGATGCTGTGCAAGCAATCCATGCATTTTTTTTCTTTAGTTAAGATAGATTAAAATTTAACAAAATGGATTAACTTTTGGAAGCATCTGGTTTTTAAACAAACCATGTCAATTTGATTCTTAAATGGTCATTGTGGTCAATATTGTTAAACTTTTTGGTCACCATGTCTCAGTGTAGCACTAAAGATTGATATCAGCTTTCAGCTTTAGTGTCTGTTTGGATACCCCCAAATTCCTTAAGATTTCGGGGTTTTGAAGGTTTTTTTCCTTTATAGGTTTTTTCCCTTGTAGATGTTTGACACCAACTTTTGAAAACCCCAATTTCCTTTGACATCATGAGATTCCATAGGAAAAATAAAAAGGTTCCAAACTGTTTGTTTGCTTTGTCAAGCTTCCTTCCGTTCCCCTTGAGGTGAAGCACCGAAATGAAGTAACTGGAAATGAAAAGTGCATTTGCTTAGGAATTGCATAAAATTTTATGTGAAAACAGTTCTTTTATATGATCATAAATTTTCATTGCTGTCTCTTTTATTCAGATAACAGTTTATATCTTGCATCTATTCTTACCTTGACCAGAATTATAATCGTTGTCATGTGGAAATTTAATGTCTCAAATTCTGTCCCGCAGGGTCTGATCAACATCTTTGTATTTGTCATGATTACTTCCAAAGTTTTTGTATCTAGCTATGTATCATGAAGATAGAGTTATTATAAGGAATATTTAGTATTCTGTGGTCGCTATCGGTTACAGTTATTATTCTGGTACCTCCTACAGATATTTTGAGCGGTTTTGGATGCAGCACCCTTTCCATTTAGCATAAAATTGGCTGCTATTGCTTCTCAAAATTACTATATAAGTCTTGAAAAATGGTTGACTGATAACTTGAGTACGTATAAAAATTTGTTTTTCAAGGTAAAATATTTTGAGCTCATCTATTGAATGACTTGTTTTGTGCTTACTGCCAATAACTTTCGTTAAGTATCATTTGCCTGATTGTGTTGCTTGTTTGCCCATGATTGCCTTGGATTTTTAATGGACATAAGATCTGATGCGGTAAATGAGGTTCCTAATAATTCTATTCACCATCCCCCTACTGCTGTTGTGAATATTTTATCAGGAGACATGCCCTACATTTTTTAAGGTTTCAAGCTTTGAAGATTGTGTTTTAACTAAATAAGACATCTTGGGGAGAATCCAATGCAGCTTATACAAAAAAATGCAGGTTCTGCAAACTAATTCTGGGAAGCTTTTGTCTCATCAGTCTGCTGAAGAAATGAGAAAGCTACTTGATCTATTTAATTCTAGATCTCAAAATTCTTTTGCTTGACTCTGCAAAAACAGAGGTGAATTCGGATGATATAGATGCTGTGGCTTATTCTTACATCCAACAAATGTTTAATGGAGAGTTAACTATAGATGCAATGATTCAAATGCTTGCACGTTTTAAAGAATCTTCTGAAAAGAGGTATTTAAATCAATTTTTTGAAATTGATTGGTTTTTGTTCCTGTTAGAAGCTTCAATTGTGCTATGGTCTACTTGGATGAGAAAGGTGATATTTGCTTGTTTGCATGAAATATGTACATTTTGTGATCTATGTGATTGCATGGTTGGTGTTAATTTATTTTAGTTCTTGTGCTTAAACTGATTGATTAATCTTTTCACAGGGAGCAGTCAATCTTTGATTGCATAATTGGAAACTTACTTGCAGAATACAAGTTCTTCTCCAGATATCTGGAGAAGCAGCTTAAGCTGACTGCTGTTCTCTTTGGTGTGTGTTGGTTGTGCTTTTTTTTGTTTATCAAATAATATTTTTTCTATAAATTGCCAATTTCCTGATTCTGCACATCCATTGCTTATAACTTGTCTACTGTTCTCTTTGCTGAGTGCCAAAAAGCTGGCATGTGGAATATTTCTGTGTTTGGATATGAGCAAGTATAACTGACCATGTACATAGAAAAAGTAGCTGCAAGCAATGGATTTACCTAAGCAATGTTCGTTTGATTATTTTACATCTATTATTTTGAAAGTATCAAGAAATGAGATTTAGAAGTATCTTAAAAGCTCCTAGTAAGGAATTTTTTTATGTCAAAAATACATAAACTGCACTAGTTGGGGATTTTTGTTGGGGACTTCATTTATTTTGCACTTCAGCGGTATAAGGGAGACCAAAAACAGAGATGATGTCATTAGTTCAGCATACTCTGTGTGGGGCCATTTGGTTTGGTGTTTAACCCTGGATTGCCTTGGGTTATAACCCCAAATGTTGCTAATCTGGAAATAGATCCTGCTTTAGCTCTTACCCAGATTTTCAGGGGGTTATGGTTATGTTTATTCCACCCCATGGATAGAAATTTTTTTATTCTTCTGACACATACCCCTTACTAACCCTCTTAACCCAGCAATAGCATCCAGACACCCCCAGAATAATTGATTACCATTTTACCCCCCTCAACCTTCAAAAGTCATGCTTACTTTCCCTCCACTTAAACCCCCCAAAAAAAAAAAAAAAAAAAAAAAAACTTAGCTTGAGTTGCCTAGATGCCAGAAATAGGATTGTTGTGGTGGCAGATAGCTCAGAATATTAGGTGATGCAAAGATCTTTGTAAGATTCAGTGAGGACCAAGGGCTACATGGAGCTAACAATGATCGTGGCATAGTGAAGAACTGTTTGGTTCTGTAGATAACTGGGACAGGCATCATGTCTTATTTGGACCCCAGGATATGAAGTTTTTCCCCAAGGTTGCTAGGGCATTGCATGACTCTGGTTTCTTCTCAACATGCCCTTGACACATTTATGTTAATAATCAGTAAAGCTTTAACATGGTCAAAAAACTTTTTTGCCCCTCTTTTAATAGAAAATATTTGCATATGTCAACCTTCGAAATACTTGACATCATAACCAGATGTGTAGTTAGATGTTCAATGGGGGAGCCAAAATGAGCCTAAACAATAGCTCTAGGTTTGCCATCATTGGTGCCGACCAACATATTCTCTGAATGAAGATCATATGCTGCATGACGTGTCCGTATCTTTTTGTGTATAATTTGACGATATGATGGAGTAATTTGTAAAGAGATGGGAAACTTTTAACTGCATGCATTTCAATTATTTTGCTCAAATGTGAGGAATAGTTTCTGGAACATCTTTGCTTCACCATTTCCCTTAAAAGGAGTTAGTGCCATTGATTTTCTGTATAGGAATATTGGGACCAGTGGAGCTCATTTATGGTTCTTCTTGTGTGTCCGGCACCAATTTTGAACCTCACAGATATCCTGATCGATTGCCTGGTGGCAATTGTTTATCATGCTTTAGAATAGTTCAAGATCATCATCTTATAAACAAGTTGATGTATACAGTTGGTTCTTGTAATTAAATTGTTTTTATTGATATTTTCTTAATAGTTTGATTCTGCTCATATACCTGTTGCTGATTACTCCTTGATTTTGATTTGCTGTAGGTTCCCTAATAAAGCATTAACTTGTGACACATCTTGCCCTTGGTATTGCTCTGCATGCTGTTCTGGATGCATTGCGCAAATCTGTCGACTCTAAAGTGTGTAAAGATCTTTTTAGTTGTCACATTCCCCTATTTCAGTCAGCCTTGAGGTTAATATTCAGTGTCCAGTTATGTGCATCTGAAATGCTTCACTTCTTTCAGATGTTTATGTTTGGCACAAAGGCATTGGAGCAGTTTATGGATCGTCTTGTAGAGTGGCCACAGTACTGCAATCATATCCTTCAGATATCTCATTTGCGTGGAACACATGCTGAGTTAGTTTCAGTCACTGAACGAATACTTGCGCGCATATCTTCGAGCCAGTCAGAGTCAAATGGGGGACACCCTTCACTTCATGAGCAGCAACCAGCCTCTATAGACTCTTCTGTGGAGAGCATGGAGGTATGAATTGACATTTGAAAGTGATTTTGATCTATTGGAGTTTTTACTTCTGAAAATTCTCTCGTTTTTCTTTGAGTAAACTTTTTTGAAGGCATTTACTCATCTAACATAGCATACACATCTAGAGTCCATGTTTACAAGCATCCAAAGCATCGATGATGATATCTGCAAATTCAGAACTGTACAACAGTGCCCACTCCATAAGCCATCTTAGACAAAATCAGCTGGTTGATTTGCTTCATGAAGAATATGCATAGCCAATGACCCCTGATGAGGTACTCTAGATACAAATGGGAGGCTGATCTAAATTCAGCAAACTAAATAGTCTTTTGCATCAACTTGATAAACTGCATCCTGCAAACCATATGAATGAGCCAATCATATTGCTGCACCCTATGCCTTTTCCTCCACCTCTGCCTCCAAGGCATAGTTAGCCTTTTGACTGATAAGCAAACACAAAAGCTACTGTCTTATTAGGATCTCTACAACAACCACCCAAGCCAGCAGCCTCTATATTACCATCAAACAAGCATCACAATTGAACACATTCTCAGCCCCTCTTAGGCATGCCCCAAACACATCGTAATTCCTCATTTCCTCTCTTGAGATCCTTATACCCCACTGCCTACATAAATCATTCAACTCTTGAGAAGAAACAACAATAGCTGATTTAGCATTCAAAAACTCCATGCTGCCACAATAGCCTTCCTATGGAAAACAAATGTTTTAAATTCTTATATGATGGAACAACCAAATTCCTATTCTTATAAGAGCCAAGTTTCATAAGCCAAGACAGCAGCCTTCAAAATAGAAATAGCAGATGAAACAGTAACAGAACAGGTTAGCTACTTGATAACCTAAGGAGAACAAGTAGCATCCAGCTTCAAAGACTGAAAGGTAGAAATCCAGTAGTCAAACATGTACATACATTCAAAGAAAGCATGACTCAGTTCTTCAATAAAATACCCACATCTAGCACAAGTATCTCAAACTCTAATCCCCCAATATATGAGAAGATTGCTACTAAGGAGTTTCCATTGAAACAGTTTCCGATAGAAACATCTGCACCTTATAGACCACAGTTAATTTCCAAATAACTCTCCACATTGTACCCCCAACCCCACATGAATTAGAACTAAAAGCTTTATATCTAGAAGCTACAGAAGTCCCCCCATGAGAAGGAAGGGCTGCAGAATTCTATTGTGCCCAGCATGAGAGCATAACGGAATATACAGGATTTCCCTGATAAATTGAGTAAAAAGCTGCAAATTCCAAGAGGGGACCAAGTCAGCAACTTTAGTTAATAAATTCATAGCCTCAGAAAGAATGGGGATCACTTTTCTATTTAGAGGTTCACCATGTAGCCAGACATCAGTTCAAATAGAGATATTTGATCCATTTCCCCAATACCCATTTCATCAAAGGCAACACTTTCATGGCCACTTTGCAAAGCAGCCTCCATATATAAGGAGCCCTAAAAAGAAACAGGCTTTCAACCCTTAAGATGAGGTTTATACTTCAAATAAATCAAGTCAGCACATGGTAATTTCTCAGTAACTGTCCCACCTGATGCGCCAACAAAGCCCTCCAATTCAATGATGGGTCCCTAATAGTCAAGCCATCCAACTTATTATCTATGCTTACCCTGAAATCAAATTTAAAGATGCCCTTCCGCTACCCTTCCGTAAAAAGTACCTCATGCATTTTGATAGCCAATCATTGAAGGACTGAATCACAGGAAGAACAGACACAGCATACACAGGTATATAAGATAAAACAGGCTCAATAAGCGCCACCCTCCATGCCAGACAGATATAAGATAAAATCTTTCCCCTACAAATTTTTAAGGCTTTAATTTAGAAGCAACAAATGTACCCAAGGTAGATCAAGCACCCGAACATTAGTGATAAAACTAAGAGAAGATACTCAGAATTTCTCAGAATAGGCAAAGCAATCATGAGATTGCCCCAAACTAACCACCTATCCAGTCATTTGACAATATAGCTCGACAACCTTCCTTATACTTCTACAGTTTCTTCTCATTTGCTCTACAAAACAGGAGGCAATCATCTGCATAAAGTAAACGAGAGAGCATAAAAGACGACCCATGCATTCTACAAGGGGAAATTTGTCTCTTTTTGACAACATCACTAAGGAGTAGAGAACGAGCTCCCTCAACAATAATGAAATGGTAAGGGGATAGCGGATCCCTTGCCTCGGTCCTCTTTGTGGCACCACCCCTTTAGATCTTTGTCCATTCACCATAAATGAATAGCTCAGAGAGGAAATATACAAAGCAATCCATTTCTCACAGAAGCTAAACATGCTTAGAGCTGAATTAACAACTTCCTACAAATCCTGTTATAAGCTTTGTTAAAACCCAAAAACCATTGCGAGAGACTTGATTTCCAAAGAAGCAGGTTTAAGAGAATGCACTATCTCCTGAGCAAGCATGATGTGGTGATATATGTCTACTTGGCACAAATGCAGCCTGCTCTCTATGAGTAAGCTTTTCTTTCAGAGGCTTTAACCTCCTGACTGAGAGGCCGACAGCTTCTATATTATGAACAGAAAAGGTCTGTAGTCCTTAATCCTCTGAGAAGACTCAACCTTACAAGCACCAGAAGAGTTTGATTCCAGGCTCTAGGAAAAGAACCACAACCAATAAAATAGTTACACCACCTTTGATGCACTGGTTTTCAAATAGGGACAAGACTTCTTAAAGAATGCAGTTGCATAACCATCACTCACAGAGGGCTCAGTTATTCTGGCAGTCATCACAGAATCATCCTCATTACTAAGAAACAATGCAGTCAGGTGCCGCCATGATACCAACAGATTCTGAATATGATACCAAAGAGATGAATAATGCTCAAAAAATAGATTTTTGAATACCATTTAGAGAATTCACAAAATCAGCACTTCAGAATTTCTAAGAGCAGTTACTCTCTTAGACTGATGCCTATCAGATGCAAAAAGAAGAAAAAACCTAAGTTCTGATCAGTCCTACAACTACTTACACCTCATCCTCTGCTTCCAGTAAATTTCTCTTTGTAGTTACTGTTGAATATTCTTGGACTTTGGCATCCAGAAAAAAGGATAAATCTTGTAAATTTTATGTTACAACTTTGCTGTAAGCTCATTGTCTGATTTTGTTTGTCATTTTGGAAGGACATTTAAGCTGGCTCTAGAAACAACAGGTAGCGTATCCCAGTTGGTTACAAAGAGCCCCTCATTGCTTCCTTAACCAGAATTCTCAAATATTTATTTGTCATGGGCTTTGAAGTGGCAAACCCATCAATGTAGTCATCAAAACCTGACTGCTTTAACTATCCATATTATACTTCGTTGAAACTAGGATCTGACTTCTTCTCCTGCACAAAGATCTACTATTTTCTTTACTTTCAATTAGTTCCTGTTAGTTGAGCAGAAATTACTTCCTACCAAATTGATTCTTGAATGGAAATTCAGTGGAGTTTCTTCCCCCAACATTTGTAATCAATGCAGGTATCTTTATCTTTTTTTTTTTTAAGTATTAATGTTGTTGATGAATTAGGCTGACATTTTCCTTGCTTATCAAAACAAATATTTGAAAAGTTTCAACACTTGTTTTACCTTCAATTAGCTGAGTATTCTATTTATGCTTATTTTCTGTACCTTCAATGGGCATCGTGGATGAGTATTCTATTGACGATTATTTTCTCATATTTTGGTTTTTGTAGGTGCCAGAGGCCTCATGGCAACTGATGAGTTCAGTGTCAGCACAGCCTGGGCAACAGCCACCTCCTTTCCAGCTGCAACAGAGGGATCAAGGCTTCCTTGATGATAAACTAAAAGCTAATGCAACTTCTGTGAGCTTCACAAAGCCTCTTTTCTCTCATGGTGGTCAATCTTCTCTGCTTTCAACTCCTGGTGTTTTTGGCTCTGGCCAGAAGGTATTAAAAATGTTGGAGACACTTAATCCAACTTGATATTTTTTGGCTGGTAGAACTTCAGAAGTCATGGATAATCTGATAAGTTACCTGCTTTTTCTTCATGTAAAGAATAGATTAACACTTTATTTTGCTTATGCTTGTGTAGACATCTGCATTACGATCCTCTCAGACATTGTCTCAGTACTCTGCCACAGTGACAGCATCTGTTTCATCCTCTCCTGGCTTTGGTCGCCCTTCCCACAGCATTACACCTGCAGGTACTTTCCATAAATCTTTTTTTTAGATTCAACACTTGCGTTTGTTTCAGTTTAGTTACCTGAATTAGAATCTTCAGTACAGTTGTTTGGTGTGGTAAACTTAACCTGGAGGACTATATATGGCCAAGGGTTCTTGAAGGGCTTGTTATATTGTTTTAGTGCATAATCTACAGACCATTTTTTTTCCCAGCACTGCCAATATGGCAATACCATCAGCACCACCTCTGCCCACTGACATTGAAGCACAAGCATTTATACTTCCATTTAAGAGAATGCTACTTTGTTTCATACTGTTTTTCCTTCTTTTAGGAATGCTTCGCCAATCCTCATATAGTACAGGTTTTGGTGCTGCTTTAAACATCGAAACACTTGTGGCAGCAGTGGAAAGAAGAGAGACTCCAATCGAGGTGTATTGGAATTTTATTAGTGTATTTGTTTTCTCGAATAGTTTCTTTATTTTGCGTGTTGATTTTTTAACTAATATTTTACATTTTGTTCAAGCCTTGCTAAGTTCCTGTTCCTGTTCATGTTTTGGTTTAGGCTCCTTCAGAGGTTCAGGATAAAATACTTTTCATGATAAATAACATTTCCACAGCAAATATGGATGCAAAAGCCAAAGAATTTATTGAAGTTCTTATAGAGCAGTACTACCCTTGGTTTGCGCAGTATATGGTAATGAAAAGGTTAGGATATAATGTATGCTGTTGGAACTTCTTGCTCTTCACTATTTTGTTTGCTGAAACAAAATTTTGTTGGCAGAGCAAGCATTGAACCAAATTTCCATGATCTGTACCTGAAGTTCTTGGAAAGAGTCAACTCACGATCACTAAATAAGGAAATTCTTAAAGCTACTTATGAGAATTGCAAGGTTCTACTCAAACCATTATTTTCACTGTAAAGCTTATAGAAGTATTTATTTATTTTTTGTCTGCCATGGTTTCATATAGGTTCTATTGAGATCAGATCTTATAAAATCAAGTTCAGAAGAGCGTTCCTTGCTTAAAAATCTTGGTAGCTGGCTTGGGAAGTTTACAATTGGTAGAAATCAAGCATTACTGGCAAGAGAAATAGATCCAAAAGTCCTAATAATAGAGGTACTATTTTTGATCTTATATTTTCTCATTCTTGTTCCAGTTTTCACATTATCCTATTGTTTAATTTTTTTGATGCAATGTAAAAAATATTGAGCAAGGTGCATCTTTGGAATAGGTTCTTAATTTCTTTGCTAAAGCCACCTTTATCCCTCATTACCTGATTATTTATCTTCCTCATTCTAATCTGACCAGGCATATGGAAAAGGCTTGATGATTGCAGTCATCCCATTTACTTCGAAGGTTTGTTTTCTGACAGTGAATGTATTGTGGCTGGCAAAGTTTTTTTACTTGATTCTGATATGCTATTTTCTTACTGTAGATTTTAGAGCCATGTCTGTATAGTTTAGCATATCAACCTCCAAATCCATGGACTATTAGCATCCTTGGTTTGCTTGCTGAGATTTATATCCTCCCAAACCTTAAAATGAACTTGAAATTTGACATTGAGGTAATTGTTCTCCTTAACACTATGTTTGAACACTTCGCATCATGAGCAGATCATCTGGATTGTTATTGACCTCATCTTTTTTCCAACGTCATAGGTTTTGTTTAAAAACCTTGGAGTCGATATGAATGATGTAAAGCTGACTTCACTTATTAAAGACAGGGTTCGTGAAGTTGAAGGAAATCCTGATTTTTCAAACAAAGATGCTAGTGCTGTTCAGCCACAAGTTGTTGCAGACATTAAGCCTGGAATTGTACCCATTTTGAACAAGGAGAGGATGTCAATAACACGTCTTATCCAGGCCACTCAAATGTGGCAACTCAGGTTGGTGGGAGTTTCTTTCATGGGCATGGTTCCTGTCGTGTTCTATGTATGTTGGATAGTTGTTACATAAAACATAACGGGCATGGAACATGTATAATTATTACGGAAAATTTAAAATGGCAGCAGAATATGGAAATAAAATCCAACACCATGTAAGATTCCAATCTGGAAAATGTTTACCAAACAAAAATAATGAACATAGGAGCTGCATAATAGACTCTGTGACCTTGCATACTATGCCACTCGATCCATGCTCTTCTTTCATATGCAATTAATCACTTTGGGTAGGTTTTAACTCCAAGCTGGCCCTTGCAGTACACTCCTGCACATCTTGCTTCAGGTAGTATCACAAATGATGACAAAATTGGGGCTTTGATGGTGCCTGAACGTGTTGCATCTGGTCAGGGATTGGCTCAAGTGGCCTCATCTCCTCCCCCATTTTCACTAAATCAGGTTTTGTTTCTTACTAAAACATGGGCTTTTTTCATATATATAGTTTACTATCATCCACAATGTTCTCTAAATGCATGTAAACTTGTTCTTGCAGCTTCAATCTCTAATTAATAACTATGATTCGCATATCAATGTCGACCCAAAGCTTATGTCTATGGGCTTACAGTTGCAATTTCACAGGTTCAAATTTCTGAATTGATATCTCAAGCATGAACCTAACAGGAACCTCTTCATCTTGCCTTTTCGAACCATCTCCGTAGTGTACTTCAGGCCCTGAATGTGGGTGTCGAAATAGACCAAATTGTGCAGAATATTATGACAGACAATCTAGATCTTGGCTGTGCTGTGATCGAAACTGTTGCCTCGATGAAGGTTGCTTTACAGCTTCATCCTATGGTTTCACAATTTTTGTTGTTATTATGGAATTTGTTTTGATTGCCTACATTTTCTTTATTTGTCTCTTTTAGTCTGTTGAACTGATAGGCGGGGAAGTAGCATCTGCCTTTACCTCGTTAGGAAAACACAAGGAAGCCGCTGGGTCTACATATTATGATGCTGCTGCCGCCTATGCCCAAGGTATATTTGCTCGTATCCCAGAGTCACTTCGCCCTAAACCTGGTCACCTCTCCATCGTGCAGCAGCAAGTCTACAAGGTAGAACTATCTTTTCCACCGAACTCATGATATTTTGGTCTGGTTCACAATCATGCTATTTATATTTTTTACTTTGTTCATGTTCAGGATTTTGTGAAGAATACATGGCAGAATCAATCTAGCCAGACTTCAAATGCCATGCATGCTGCTACACCTACTATTGTTTCTGATTCAACTAATTCTACCCTGCCTCGTGGTTATGGCTTGAATTTGGGTCAAGCTAACAACATATATCCAACTTCACAAGTAGCCCAAGGATTTAGCACAGTGGGTCAGGCATTGGATATGCTACCTGAAGAAGCAGATTATAGTTCAACACAAATTCTTAGGTTTTCATTTCAGTTTTTATTTTTCATATGCATCTGTGAATTGTACAATCACGAACTTCTATCATAACTGGAACACTGTATTTTTTGATTGTAGTGTATCTTCAAACCAAGTTGGAGCAAGTGATGCTGTGATCAAACATGCTGCTGAAGTTGGTTCCATAGTGGCCACATTTCCTCCTACCGTGACGACTACTGAGTTGCATATGGCAGATGCATCCAATATGTCAAAAGTTTGTTTCTGTGACTTATCATCAATAATTTGATTATAGATTTGGATTTGTTTGCTAACTTCCATTTAATTTATGTTCTTCTAGGAAGTGGGAAACTTTGTGCTCCCAACACCCACATCATCTGTAGAATGCTCGGGGACAGTTTTGTCTGAACCACTATTAACAACAGGAGATGATTTGGATAAGTACCAAGTCGTGGCACAAAAGGTTAATCTGATTATCAGATTTTGGTTATTTTGCATTATTGTTGTCAATTATTAGTTAGTATGATTCACTTCCAGCTGTCAATGGGCTTGGGCGGCTCGAAAACCCGGCCCTACCCGGTCTGAAATTTTTGGGTTGGAGCATGGGGGTTTTGGGCTTCGGGCTTGGCAGGGTTCGAGTCTGGCCTGGCCTGATTACACCCCCTAGATTCACGTAGTTACATAAAAAGGTGCACTTTATTAGTTATTAGAAGCTCTGAGTTAGGATTACAGTCTAGTCCCAGCTTGCTCAAGAAAAAAGGATTGCATTCTAGCATATTGTCCATGCTTGGAGTGCATATCTAGAACTAATATCCAGTTCCATTTTTTGAATTCTGCTTTTGTTTGCTACCTCCTGAATGTGCTTCTGAACTACTACGTGTTTTTAACTTTCCACGGTGTGAATTATAAATCATACTCGATAAATGTATTTTCTGGCATGCCCCTTTTTACTGATAATTTTTGATCGCTTAAATTTCCTCTTCTTTAACCTTATTTTTAATCATAATTTATTTCATTTCAGCTGGAAACACTTATTGCTAGAGAAGCCAACGATGCAGAAATACAGGTCAACTAAACAGTGCCACTGACTAGCTTGCTTGCTTCTCTTGTTAGAATCTGTTTGTATGTGTTTACATGTTTTCTTTAATCCATGCTGCAGGAAGTCTTTCCCACTAACATTTATTATTATATGTGTTTTATGTTTTCTTTCGTGCACATAAGAAGTCATAAGGAGGGAAATTTTAAATTTGAGTACTCTTGAATGGTTTTACTTGGATACAGGGAGTTGTATCTGAGGTGCTAGATATATTATTCCGATGTGCAAACCGAGATGAAGCTGCTTTGGCTGTGGCTCAAAAGGTGTACCATCTTTCTTGCTAGTAACTTATTATGATAATTATATCACTTCAATGTTCTGTAGCAAAAAGTCATGGTGGAATTTTAATATTGAAACAGGTTTTCAGAAGTTTATATGGGAATATGTCCAGCACAAATCATATTGATTCACATCTCTCTATCTTAGTTGTGGTACATGATGTTTGTAAGCTTGTTGTCAAGGAACTGACAAGCTGGGTATGCACATATTTCCATAGCAGTTACAGTTATATATTTGCATAACATCTCCAATTATTTATATTCTGTATTTCTTTTTTTTCTTTTTTTTTTAATCATTTATTGTTCTGTTGAAGATTTGAAGTTGGCTATATATGTGAGTTGTATGCAAATTGGCATCTAGCTGTCCCATTATCGTATTTCCTGCTATTGCCATAATGACATTCCTCGCTTGATGTTTACCTAGTTTGTGAGTAAGATCTGAAACAGCTGGCTTTCTGGTTGCGAATAATCTGGTGAAGTAATTTCTAATAAATGGGCAAAGGTTCTTATTTATTGTTCCAAAGAAAATTGCTGAAACAAATTCTTTAGTTGGGATACTTAGAAGATCTGAGTGGCTTAGTGTCATACTTCTGCCTTTGCTTCTCTGAACAGTGTTGGTGGTCTGAAGAGAGACTAATGATAATTTTTTATTAGCCCTTTTGACTTGCTCTTTATGATTGTTGGGCATTGTTGGGCTTTTTTTAAACAGATCATAGTCAGAATATATGAGATTTGGAGCAGAAGGTAGCCTTTGATCAGTTACAGGGAAGTCTTGGTTGTTGGATAAATGTGTGAATTGGTAGTCATGCCTGAGACTAACTGATTAGAAAAACTTCTTGTTATTTCATGTTACTAGCACAGATAATTGTTTTGGGAGCAATACGATTTCTTTTCAAGGAAACCTCTTGGAGATGTATATTGGAAGTAACCTCTTATCAAGGAAGCCTGATCTTACGAGCTGGTGTCTGAGTTGATCCTTACACAATTGCCTAGGCTATTGAGCAGCAAATACTTTTCCATCGATATATTCTTCATCTTTGGGTCTTCTAATAAACAAGTTCTACATAATTTGTCCATATCATACAGCTTTTTGTTCCCATAAAATATGAGAAAGGAGTTTGCATCATTGACTTATGGCAATCTGTAGAATGGTTGCATTGGTTTGTATTAATATTAAATTATTTCCTGCTTTATGGGATGATCAGTTGATCCATCTAATTTCCTGATATGCAGGTGATTTACTCCGATGATGAACGGAAGTTCAATACAGAGATTACAGTCGGCCTCGTACGTAGAGATCTGCTAAATCTTGCTGAGTACGCTGTACGTCTTGCTAAATTTATTGATGGAGGGCAAAATAGTATGTTTTGAAGCCTTGGTTTGCATTCTTCTTTTATTATTTTCTGTTTTCAGGATACAGTTGCAGTTAATTAACTGTGCTTTCTTTCATGCTTGTAGAAACGGCTTTGGAGTTCGCAATGTCTCTAGTTCAAGCCCTGCTTGATCAAAATCATGGAGCTAGCATGTCAGAACTGCAAAATCTAATTGAAGCACTGACAAAGGCATGCACTAGTATTCCCACAAAATTGGGCAGATAATTCTTCTTGCTATGGATTCTCAAATGATTGCACTAAACTTTCAGATAGCATCAAGGCCTGGATGTCCAGAACCACTGTTACAGTTGCTAGAGAGGTGTAGGAATTCCATTAGCAATGTAGTGCCTCAGGCTGTTATTACTATTGGCAAAGAAGAGATGGCCAGACAATCTAGGGATAGAAGGTCCACAAGTCAAAATCAATATGATCAATGTTCATTTGACTTACGGCTGCTTGGATGTTAACAGTTATATTTGATCTTATTTATAACAGGTTATTTCTGGCCGCTCTGTAACAGCTAGAGAGGAATCTGGTCTTACTGAGTCTGCATTGGGAGATCCAGTGGGGCTCCGTGATCAGGTTTTATTTTCAAATAACATATTTTTGATTGTGCTGTATGTTCTCTCTTATTTTTGTTTTCCTATTTCTGGATGCCTTATGGTCTGTTGTAATGTGGTCTGTTATAATGTGGATCTGAGAAACAATCTAAAATAGAGCTATTTTTCAAGTTTACATTTTCTTTTGCTAATAATGCGTGGTATGTAAGCATTCTTTTAATAGAGCTGCTGCTGAAGAACCTTTTGAGTACTTAACCTGAATTTTACATAGAAGTCGTGTAGGTTGCAAGTTTTACTCCGCTAACCAATTTATTTCAATGTCAATAACTACTGCTTGCTAATTTGCCTTATTTTTTTTTTTTTTACCAATAACCAGTAAATTGTAGTTCTGATTATCGATGGTTACTTATTCATTTACATGTTTAGCCTTGATATTTCTTTTTTTTTTTTTGCATCAAATGTTTGAATCATGCAACTGTTTCAAATTTTAACTTCTGTAGCACTTTGTTGTTGTTGTTGGTGTCTGAACTTTTCAATGAGTGGTGTAAAATCTGTAATCTTCCAGTCGTAAATGAAACAGTATACACCCATTTTATCTTGCAGTTGCAGCAACTTAGCTTGCTTAAAGGAGATGACAACACTGATAGTTTTTTTTGCATTTTGACGGTGATATTAAAATTTTCTTCTCTTTGTGGTTTGATCATATTGACATTGTTTTTTCCATGTGCTGATCCTGATAATCTATTTTAGGAGCTTTCTGTTGCACATTGTCTAGCTTCTGAGCAAGTCACTATCACAGGCTCTTTGCCCCTTCATTCAAGTCTACCAGCTCAGCACGTTAATTTTTCTGCAGTTGATTCGTATGCAAAGCTTTTGGTTGTAATATTGAAGGTAAATTTCATCACAAAAATAATGCTATGTGTGATGATTTGATTCAGTATGTGAAGCAATTGGATCAAACTGTTCAGTTATTAGTTATGCTATTAAGTGTGTATTTTATTTGTTTTTTATTTTATCTTTTTTTGTGCATTGTAGTATGGTTTGTTGGATCAAGGATCACGTAAAATAGTTATTCTTCCCAAGGTTAGGAATCCAGTTGTATTTCTCTTTCTCTACATTACATCTTCTCAATTTTTCTAATTAACCGTTTTCTTGGGCAGATTCTGTCTGTGACTGTAAGAGTGATTCAAAAGGATGCAGAAGAGAGGAGGGCATTCTTCGATCCAACGCCATACTTCTGGTTGTTGATCAACTGTCTTTTGGACCTGCCCTCTTCTCTCTGTTCTTGATGGTGCCAACTTCCAGGTTTGTGTTCAATTGTTGAATTGCCAATGTTCTGGTTTCTAGTGAATCTCATGTGATTTTGATGTATCAGGTGTTGACTTCTTTTGCAAATGCTTTTCATGCATTGCAACCTCTAAAAGTTCCTGGGTGGAGGTTAGGAAATTCACTATATCTTTAATTGCAAAAATTTGTTACTTGTCTTTTGGAAGAAAGCATCGTCTCAATTTATCCCTTGCGCTTTCCTGCAGTACACATGTGTACACACAAAATCTTATTTTCAGTTATGTTTTATTTTTACTTGGCAAAAGGACTGTATTAATGAGATTGTTCTCCATGTTTTCTGTTATATTGCATATGTTTTTTGGTTTAAACTTCAAGGTGTTGCTGATCTTGAACTTAACGCATGTGTTGGCATTGTTGCCAGTTTCTAGCAAGGATTGGTTATTACTTTACTGATTATGTTTTTGATTTCTGGACCTCTTTGTGACTTATTGGTCTTAACGCAAATATGATATTTTCTCAGTGGGGCCTAAACAAGAGTGCTGGGGATAGATGGTTGCGTCTATTGTTCACTCTTAATTTGCAGCAACCTCTCCTGCGCCTTTTCTTTTAGCATGTTGCAGCTTTGGCTGCTCTGGCTGAATCTTAGGATTCAATTGATTTGTCTTCTTGTTAGTGTCAAGATAAGGTACTTTTTTGTAGCATTCTACTCTTGAAGGGGAGAATTATCACAAATTAAGAAAGAAACGATAATGGAATATCACAATTTTGATTAGGCAAAATATTATTGATTGAGATAACTGAAGAGTCAATAAGGTTGTTGGACATTCTGTCTTTCACCTTCTAAAATATAATAGTATTTCAAGTTTGGGGGTTCAAATCTAACATGGTAATTTTCTTCTAGCTTTGCTTGGCTTGAGCTGGTGAGTCATCGAAGTTTCATGCCAAAGTTGTTGATGTGCAACTCTCCAAACGGCTGGCCATTTTTCCATCGTTTGCTTGTCAATTTATTCAAGTTCTCGAGCCATACTTGAGAAATGCTGAGCTCGAAAAACCGGTTTGTCTTCCAATGGTGATGTTCAATCCCCGTATATTTATCTTGTTATTAATAGTTCTGCCTTGTTCTGCTTTACACAGGTTCACTTTTTGTAGAAAGGCACTCTAAGGGTGTTGTTGGTGCTGCTGCATGATTTTCCTGAATTTCTTTGTGAATATCACTTCAGTTTCTGTGATGTGATTCCACCTAGTTGCATACAAATGCAGAATGTCATTCTAAGTGCATTTCCACGGAGCATGAAGCTTCCTGATCCATCAACTCCCAATTTAAAGGTTCCTGCAGCTACTTGTGACAAATCTTTAATGCATAAAAAGCCGAAGTATAGGGAAAAAAATCATAGTCTAAGAGGATTATGTCTTTTTCTCCTGGGCAGATTGATTTGTTAGCTGAAATCAGCCTGGCCCCACGCATTCTCTCTGAAGTTGATGGTGCTTTAAAAGTCTGATATTGATGAGTATCTTAAGGTAATTTCTCATCTAGATGTTTAGAATCTATGCCATTTTTACCATGAATAAGCACACTAAATTTGTGTGTACTGGCAACAAATAATTTCCTGGATTTCATGGTCTGTAATGTATTTTTGCTTATATGTTTCTTTAAACATCATGATGCTAGTACTTCTTTTTTCTTTCATAATTTTTGTCTAGTTGTGTTATATTTATTGCACTTGTTCAATTTCAGATGAGGCCCCAGAATTCAACTTTTATGGCAGAACTGAGGCAGAGACTATTACTTCCTCAGAATGAGGCTATCATGGCTGGGACACGCGACAATGTTCCCTTGATCAACTCTCTTGTTCTTTATGTTGGTATGCAGGTAAATTGATTTAGTTCCAACAAAACCATTTTGTACTATCCTAGCACTTTGACAAAGTACTAATTATTTTCTGTTCCTGGATAATAATGTCGTATAGAAGTCTTACGACCAATCCATTTTAGCCTGGGGCTTATGCTACTTAAGATTTGAACTTTTCTCCCACACAATGCAAAACATTTTCATTTTTCCTGCATTTCTATTTTTATGAACATGGCAATGTGTCTGTGTTGCTTATCTCTAAGAGGAAAAGTGTGCATCTATATTGCACTGCACCAGAGAGCTACAAAGTCAAAAATTGTGTACTTGAACAATCATTGAAACACAGAAAATGATTCAAAGTGATGTTGGAACTGCATGTGCTTACTGTTCTATCAATTGTTCAACCATAGATTTGGGGTTTTCATCTGCTTGGAATTTTGTGAGCTTTGTGTTAATACTTGACCGAATACTCCAACTGAAGATGATAAACTTATGCTTTTGCCTGGTTGCTATAAATATGGACAATCTTGATTTCTGCTGCTCCATGACTTCATTCAAACAATTGGATTGGAACCCTTGTTCTCAAGATCATTTCCATCACACATGCTCTTATCTTAATTATGAATTTGCTCTGCATTTCAGGCTATCCAGCTACTCCAAAGCAAATCAGCTTCACAGCATTCGCCTCATAGCGCTCCAATGGATATATTTCTTGTTGGTGCTGCTATGGATATTTTCCAAAACTTGATTATGCACTTGGATACGGAAGGCCGGTATCTTTTCCTTAATGCAGTTGCAAACCAATTGCGCTACTCCAACAACCATACACACTATTTCTCCTTTGTACTTTTGTACCTGTTCGTGGAGACTGGCCAGGTGAGAGATCAAGCCTGTTAAATGTTAATATCTGTATGTAATTGTTGTGTTTTTCTCCCATCTGAATGTAATTATTTGTACAAACCTTGCATTAATCTTGGTATTCCATCTTTAAATAAGCTGTACACCCCAAATACTTCCTTAACTCTAGGTTTCATGATGCCTTTTGTTGTTGTTGTTGTTGTTGTGCTCCACCTTTGGGTAGAAGTTAAGTTAGACGTGAATTTTGAAATGATTGACAGAAAATTCATTATTGTTATTGTACCTTCCACCACTCTCCGCAACGCACGAAACTCGCCTCTCGCCTCTCTCTTCTGGTATCAGAGCTTTGTTCCTTACCTGGTTCTTGTTCCCATGGCTGAGTAGTTCTCTTTCAGTCTAGGTACTCATCGGGGTAGTGTGTAGTGGTTTATCGAGCGTCTTTTGCCATGAATTCTTAGATCACGAGTTCCGAAAAATCCTGGATTGACTCCTCGGGCGGCACAGAGGCTGAACCTAATAAGCCCACCGCAAGGTCAATATTGGGAGAGAAGTAGGTATTAGTGGTCTAGGGAGTTGAGGCTCTGAGCTTATACGCTGATCAATGTGTTCTCACTGCAAAAGGCCGCAGTACGCGTAAACCTGCAAGAGGCAGTAGCTGCCAGTCGGATGAGCATGAGGGATGCCCTTGTGAAAGCGTATGGTGTTCTAGTAGTTCTCGTCTCATGTTTGACAAGCTTGTATGTCAGATAATACCCCACACTCGGAACCCAGAGTATCTAGATTGTTTTTCCTCCAACAAAATCAGCCATACTCTTGTATGAACACCTTCATACCAACTAAAACAACCGCTTCATACCAAGAAGCCTTGCAAGCAGTAGAACTTATAGACAATCCAGCAAACGGTTTTGTTAAACCTAGTGATTGTGTTAGCACCTCTGCCCAGAACATAGCCATTATTAAGCAAAACAATACCGAAATTCAGCTTTTAGTACAAATAGCTGAAACCTTAAAGGAAATTCAGGATGATACCAGGTTCCTCAGAACACTACACAAGAAGAATCTTGTTCTTCCTGATTCTTTACTCACAAGGCTAGAGAATTTGTCTCTTAGCCCCAAAACCAGACCTCCCGAACCACGCGGGAGACTGCTGGTGAAGAAAGATCCTTTACTCATTTTGCAGGAAGAACAAGCTAAACTCAATGGCAACATCGCAGGCCATGCAGCAGCAGGAACAACTACCCAAGCCCCTGGTTGAGGGCTAAATTAGGGGATACAGGCGTAATCGACGCCGGCTTTACAACACACAGCAAGCCACGCGGCGGATGCTCCGTCGACTAACAAGTCAACCTGCTTCTCAGTGCATCCTGGAGCAGCACCTTGACCCCCAGGAACAGCTCCGGCTATCTATGCGGGAGCGGGCAGCTATCGCCCCCGCTGAAGTGCTTTATCATTCTCGGACGGACGATGAACACCATCGAGTGTATATACATCGTTCAGAAGAGTCCATCAGCTGCGTAGGAGACGCACAAGTGGACCGGAATTTTATCCAAGAAGAAAGTTACCAGCAGCTCGTTAACAGTAAAATGAAATTCATTCATCTTGGAGTTCTGCAGGTCCGCCTGCAAATCTTACATCGACATGCTGAGGGCACGATGACCCTTGTTGTCTTTCGTGACAACCGCTGGCATGGTGATCAATCTCTCATTGCCACCATGGAAGTAGACCTCACACAAGGAAGCCAATTGGTGTATCTTATCCCAGATATGATGCTCACACTTGGGGATTTCTACAGGAACATTCAAATTTCCCTTCTGACTCGGGGATACGACACCTGGCGGTGTGGTGAGGCAAACATCCTCATCACCCGGGGACTCATTGGGCGTCTTTCCAATATCCCAAATGTGGCCTTTGCCTATGAGGTCACAGGAGTGATTGACTACCTAGCTAGTCACGGTATTCGCGCCCTCCCTGGGAAGCAGTATTCGACTGCACAATTATGCGGGATGAACTGGCTGCTCCAGCCTTCTCGCATCACGCCAGTACTACTAGCACCAACGGAGGTAGCATGTCATACACTCTTGGACGGACGGATTTCCCTCAGCTTCAACCAGTACTCCTCCCTTCCTGACCCTAAAGAGCAGGAGGAGGATGAAGTTGTTGCCGTCCTGCTTCACGAACTGCAAGAAGCAGAACCAAAAGAAAGATGGGATACCTTGGGAGAATCCAGTGGTAAATTTGACTATTACGTCAGGTATTCAGCACCTCCCTCTTTCTTCGTCCCTTTCCCTCTTGCCCCAACAGGATGGGACGTCGATCCCAGTAACGTGGAGCCTCACAGCACCACGGGACAGCAACTGCCATCACTATGGAAAGCGAGCAACAGCAACCAGCCCGCAAGATGATGCCAGCACGGAAGTGGCGACGTCACCTTGCTCAACGACAGCAACAGGTGTGGCGGCCCAAAGGGAGTAGAAGCCAGACTCCACCAAGCGGAACCCATGCAGGAGATACACGCCCAGGGGCCTCTGTACTCCGGTCCATGGATCCTCCGCAGGAGGAAACTGGTGACAACTTCCACCTCTTAGCCACCTTGTGTCAGGACAGCTGTGACCCAAATGAGGACCCAGAAGAATACTGTGATTATTTGCAGTATTATGCTGATTTGGGCAATCCAGAGCTCATTGCCACTTTCGGTGAAACAAGCTGGGATATGGAGTATCCCCAACGAGCACCGCAACGGACAAAGCCGACAGAACGGTTTTGCTCTTCCTCTGTTGTTTCCGACTACAGGCCCCCAGTCGATTCAACAATGGGTCCTGTAAACTATCCTCCAGCTGCTAGACCCACGGAACCAGGTCCAAGCCAGGGACCGACAACTGGAGGCTATTTTCCAAAAAATCTGAGGTTCAAAGCTAAGAACACTTCCGAATGGTGGAATCTCCGTTCCGCCCAACAACAATCAGGGGCGATCTTCGTCATGCCCCCTCAAATTGTGCAGTTCAATGATGTCTTCATGCGTTGGGAGTCCATCATGAAAAACACAGTTGCTTTCCAAGGGTTCACAGATTCTCGGACAAAAACCGAGTTTATTGAAAATTTACTTGGATAATCAGAAAAACTAGCATGGATCCAGTGGCGGATGGCCTATCCCATGGAGTACCAGTACCTGTTGGATCATGCAGATGGTGCGGACGAGACTCAAAATATTCTGTCACAAATACGAACCATATTCGCCCTGGAGGATCCCTATCAAGGCTCGACGGCTATCCAAGAAAAGGCCTACAGGGATCTAGAGCGACTATCTTGCCAGAACTTACGGGATATAATCCCGTTCCTAAATGACTACATGCAGGTCGCATCCAGAACTGGTCGGCTGTTTACCGGCCCTGAGTTATCGGAGAAGCTGTGGTCCAAGATGCCCGGGAATATTGGCAAAAAGATTAAAGAAGCTTTTGAGACGAAACACCCAGGTAATACGATTGGTGTTTATCCACGGATTCTCTTTACTTACAAGTATCTAGAAGAAGCATGTAAAGAAGCGACCTTCACACGGGCCCTAAAGGACCTCTCATTCTGCCAAGATATACCCATCCCTGGGTATTACCAACGACCAAGGCGAAAGTTTGGCGTCCGGCGATCCACTACTTATAAGGGGAAACCACATCCCTCACATGTTAGGATTGAGAAAAAGAAGCACCTGATCCGAAACAGACGGTGTCGGTGCTTTTTGTGTGGTGAAGAGGGACATTTTGCCCGAGAATGCCCCAATGAGCGATGCAACGTCAAGTGTGTCGCCATGTTTGAACAACTTGACCTCCCAGCAGACTGCGAGATTGTGTCTGTCCAAGAAGGTGACGACCCCAGTGATGCTATTTATAGCATTTCCGAAGGAGAGGAAGACACAACAGTCCTGGAGGAAAAGCTTTTTATGTTCCGGGAAGAAGATCGGACATGGTGGATTGGCCCCACAGGCGGTTACCGTGCCATGGTCCGTGTATCCCAACAACAATATGAGTGTAGCCACATATGGGAGGTGAATCAAGACGTACCGGACGCCTACGAGCAGTGCTGCTGTTGCCTGGCGCCCTCTCAAAAACGCTACCGCATGCACTGCCCAACCTGCAAGCTGACAGTTTGTGGACGGTGCAGCTCGTATTATTTTGACAAACGAATTCCCGTTGCCCAGGCTTCCCTTCCAAGGTACAATTCCAACGATTTAGTACTTGAGCAATAAAATTACCTTTCTGCTTGTGAAGGGGAAAAGAAGCAGTTACACCAACAACTCGCCCTTGCCCAAGATGAGAAAGAGGCCCTCCAGCAACGCCTCCTCCTTATTCAACAGGAACATCACCATTGGAAACAAGAAGCGAAGAAGTGGCAGCATAAGTACCGCGAGCTCGAAAATGCCACCATGGACCTGGATCGCATGGTGCTCGAGCGACTTGACATCCAGCGAGACCTGCAACAGCTCCACCGCGAGCGCGGCACCCTCAAGCAGCTTGCGCCGGACCTCGCACCCGAAAGCGTGGTGGGAGCGATCGACGACAACGGTGACGACAACGGTGATACCGACGGCCTTAACGTTTTTCTCGTCGACACGACACAAAAACTCCTCGCTGCGGAAACACGGATGCCGCCACAACCTAGGCGAACGAAGAACATGCTGTACAACCTCAAGGTGAAGTTTGATATCCCCAATGTTGTGCCATTTGAGGTTAATGCAATCCTCGATACAGGGGCGATGACCTGCTGTGTCGACCAAGGAGCAGCCCCTGATGATGCCCTGGAAGATAATCCCTTCCTGGTGCATTTCAGTGGCATCAACTCACGAACTTCGGCCAACAAAAAACTGAAATTCGGCCGAATGCTGATTGGGAAGAATGGCTTCAGGATCCCTTATACGTATGCCTTCCCAATGAAACTAGGGGAGGATATCCAAATGATCCTGGGCTGCAACTTCATCCGCGCCATGCAGGGCGGCGTCCGCATTGAAGGCAACACGGTTACGTTTTACAAGAATGTAACCACAATTCGTACTCTCCCTTCTGTCCCCACTGCAGCAGCAATTGAAGAATTGGAGCTGGATGAGGATGAGTATCTACAAATCCAAGAAGCAGTACAGTATTCAGCTGCACAGCAACCACGACAATATCTCACCAACAAGCTGAACTCGATACTGGATGAGCTTCGACAACAGGGTTATATTGGTGATAACCCGCTCAAGCATTGGGCCAAGAACAAGGTGTTATGCTCTTCGAGAGGCGAGTTTCGTGCGTTGCGGAGAGTGGTGGAAGGTTAGGAACTGTGGAATATGGAAGGTTAGGAAATATGGAAAGACACCGGAGAAAGCAATAAACCCAAATTCCTCGATGACCTCTTATGAAGGCCTGAGGTAGGTATTTATAGAAACGAAAGCATAAGCAGATGCGATAAGAACGCATCTGTTTTTACACAAGTAGATGCGATAAGAACGCATCTGTCAAAAGCTACTTTTACAAAGCTTCTTTACACAAAGCTAGATGCTAAAGGGAAAGCTAAAGGGGGATACGATAAGATGCTCCAGCGAAAGGGGCATCTATCCTTATTTCTTTCTTCTGGCGCAAGCTGATGCTTTCCTTTGAGCGTAAGGTTGGGAATCCCTGTTTAGAACAGAAAGGCGGGCAGCCGCTGTGCTGAGTCAGCCGTGAGTTTGACTGTCATTCCGAGTTGGGCGTCGATCTGAGTCATAACAGGATACCACTGGGCCCAGAAGTTGCCCGTGGTTTTGCGCCTTGCGCGCTTTGTGGCTTCAGTCAGTTTGAGGGCGTGCAGGGCACGGAATTGTTGCAGAGTGGTAAGTGCCTCCTGGGCACTCTGCCGTTCCAGCTGCTGAAGCTTTCTCCTTGTGTTGTCATAGGTTGCGAGGGACGTGGGGAGGTCCCGTAGGCGGTGTAGTTGTTGTTCATACTGTCGCACAAGGTTTTGGCTGCTGCTAGGTGCTTCTGCAGCGCTTGAGGGGCTGCTTGTGGAGCTTTCTGCAATTGCGTGGCTAGTAGACTGAGGGCCTCCAGATCTGCGGGTACAGGCCATCTTGAAAAGATAAGGGAAGTGATTAAGCGAGAGAGGGTATCAGCCAGTTGGTTGTCCTCTCCGTCGATGTGTTCGAACTGGATGATAAGCCATGTGCCTGTGATGTAATCGGTGAAGGCGAGCCAGCGTACGCGGGAAGGCTTGTTGTTGGCCGATTTGTTGAAAAAGCTAATAATTGCTTGACAATCCGTACGGATTGTTAGCTCGGCTTTATCCAGATAGTAGATTTTGAGCGCTTCCAGCGAATTCATAACGGCAAATAGTTCCGCATCGATAGTAGACTTCAGCGGTTGGAACTTGCCGCTAGCATAGGCGCATATTCTTTCGGCAGATTTGGGGTCAAATTTCTGGGGTTTCCATTTGCATACCCCGCCCCAGCCTGTCATGCAGCCGTCTGTCTCCAGGATCATGTAACTGTTGTCTGGTGGCAGTTCAAGATCAGGCAGTTGTTGTACCAGAGCCTTGATTTTGGCGACTAAGTCCCAATTCTGGGAGTTCCAGCGTTTCTCCCCGGTTGGACTTGTTTTTGCATAGAACGGCCTGAGTAAAGTCCCCAGATTCAGGATGTAGTTTCGGGCATAATTAAGAATCCCGAGCCAGGCTCGGAGGCCTTTTGTTGTCATGAGCTCCTGCTCTTGAAATGTTGCCATCTTTTTGATGATATGGGGCTGTAATTTGATTCGTTGATTACCAAGGACTGCCCCTAGAAATTCTACTTCAGCGACCGCTAGTTTCATTTTGGTTGGGCTAAGGATAAGCCCATGAGTCTTACAGATCTGAAGCATAATCTGCAAATGCTGCTCGTGCTCAGCTGCAGAGGAAGAGAAGACCAAGATATCATCAATATACACTGCGATGAAGTCCTCTGTTCCTTTGAAGCAATGATCCATCTTTCTCTGGAAGATGGCAGGTGCATTTTTGAGGCCGAATGGCATGACAAGCCATTCGTATAAGCCGTCTGGTACCCAGAACGCTGTCCATTCTACGGAATCTAGGTGCATAGCTACTTGGTGAAATCCGGACTTTAAGTCAAATTTAGAGTAGATTGTGCTCCTACTCACCTTCCGTAGGATGGTGTTGATCCCTGGCTGGCTATACTGGTCTTTGTTGGTGATATCATTGAGGCGTCGGTAATTAAACACCATTAGCTCCTTCCCTTTGATTTCTTGGCCAGTATGAGGATCAACATAGGTGCCGGAATTGACAATGATCGCGGTTGTGCGATGCCGGCTTTTGCTGGGACGGATCACTCCAAGGTCCAAGAGAGCTTTGATATGTTTGGTATAAGCTGCTTTAGCTTGTGTGGTGATATGCTTCAGAGGCCGGTCTTCAATAATGAAGTCCGGGTTCTTAATGTCCAGCTTGCATAACACCTTGTTCTTGGCCCAATGCTTGAGCGGGTTATCACCAATATAACCCTGTTGTCGAAGCTCATCCAGTATCGAGTTCAGTTTGTTGGTGAGATATTGCCGTGGTTGCTATGCAGCTGAATACTGTACTGCTTCTTGGATTTGTAGATACTCATCCTCATCCAGCTCTAATTCTTCAATTGCTGCTGCAGTGGGGACAGAGGGGAGAGTATGAATTGTGGTTACGTTCTTGTAAAACGTAACCGTGTTGCCTTCAATGCGGACGCCGCCCTGCATGGCGCGGATGAAGTTGCAGCCCAGGATCATTTGGATATCCTCCCCTAGTTTCATTGGGAAGGCATACGTATAAGGGATCCTGAAGCCATTCTTCCCAATCAGCATTCGGCCGAATTTCAGTTTTTTGTTGGCCGAGGTTCGTGAGTTGATGCCACTGAAATGCACCAGGAAGGGATTATCTTCCAGGGCATCATCAGGGGCTGCTCCTTGGTCGACACAGCAGGTCGTCGCCCCTGTATCGAGGATTGCATTAACCTCAAATGGCACAACATTGGAGATACCAAACTTCACCTTGAGGTTATACAGCATGTTCTTCGTTCGCCTAGGTTGTGGCGGCATCCGTGTTTCCGCAGCGAGGAATTTTTGTGTCGTGTCGACAAGAAAAACGTTAAGGCCGTTGGTGTCACCGTTGTCGTCAATCGCTCCCACCACGCTTTCAGGTGCGAGGTCCGACGCAGGCTGCTTGAGGGTGCCGCGCTCGCGGTGGAGCTGTTGCAGGTCTCGCTGGATGTCAAGTCACTCGAGCACCATGCGATCCAGGTCCATGGTGGCATTTTCGAGCTCGCGGTACTTATGCTGCCACTTCTCCGCTTCTTATTTCCAATGGTGATGTTCCTGTTGAATAAGGAGGAGGCGTTGCTGGAGGGCCTCTTTCTCATCTTGGGCAAGGGCGAGTTGTTGGTGTAACTGCTTCTTTTCCCCTTCACAAGTAGAAATGTAATTTTGTTGCTCAAGTACTAAATCGTTGGAATTGTACCTTGGAAGGGAAGCCTGGGCAACAGGAATTCGTTTGTCAAAATAATACGAGCTGCACCGTCGACAAACTGTCAGCTTGCAAGTTGGGCAGTGCATGCGGTAGCGTTTTTGAGAGGGCACCAGGCAACAGCAGCACTGTTCGTAGGCGTCCGGTACGTCTTGATTCACCTCCCATATGTGGCTACACTCGTATTGTTGTTGGGATACGCGGACCATGACACGGTAACCGCCTGTGGGGCCAATCCACCATGTCCGATCTTCTTCCCGGAACATAAAAAGCTTTTCCTCCAGGACTGCTGTGTCTTCCTCTCCTTCGGAAATGCTATAAATAGCATCACTGGGGTCGTCACCTTCTTGGACAGACACAATCTCGCAGTCTGCTGGGAGGTCAAGTTGTTCAAACATGGCAACACGCTTGACGTTGCGTCGCTCATTGGGGCATTCTCGGGCAAAATGTCCCTCTTCACCACACAGAAAGCACCGACACCGTCTGTTTCGGATCAGGTGCTTCTTTTTCTCAATCCTAGCATGTGAGGGATGTGGTTTCCCCTTATAAGTAGTGAATCGCCGGACGCCAAACTTTCGCCTTGGTCGTTGGTAATACCCAGGGATGGGTATATCTTGGCAGAATGAGAGGTCCTTTAGGGCCCGTGTGAAGGTCGCTTCTTTACATGCTTCTTCTAGATACTTGTAAGTAAAGAGAATCCGTGGATAAACACCAATCGTATTACCTGGGTGTTTCGTCTCAAAGGCTGCTTTAATCTTTTTGCCAATATTTCCGGGCATCTTGGACCACAGCTTTTCCGATAACTCAGGGCCGGTAAACAGCCGACCAGTTCTGGATGCGACCTGCATGTAGTCATTTAGGAACGGGATTATATCCCGTAAGTTCTGGCAAGATAGTCGCTCTAGATCCCTGTAGGCCTTCTTGTTGGATAGCCGTCGAGCCTTGATAGGGATCCTCCAGGGCGAATATGGTTCGTATTTGTGACAGAATATTTTGAGTCTCGTCCGCACCATCTGCATGATCCAACAGGTGCTGGTACTCCATGGGATAGGTCATCCGCCACTGGATCCATGCTAGTTTTTTTGATTATCCAAGTAAATTTTCAATAAACTCGGTTTTTGTCCGAGAATCTGTGAACCCTTGGAAAGCAACTGTGTTTTTCATGATGGACTCCCAACGCATGAAGACATCATTGAACTGCACAATTTGAGGGGGCATGACGAAGATCGCCCCTGATTGTTGTTGGGCGGAACGGAGATTCCACCATTCGGAAGTGTTCTTAGCTTTGAACCTCAGATTTTTTGGAAAATAGCCTCCAGTTGTCGGTCCCTGGCTTGGACCTGGTTCCGTGGGTCTAGCAGCTGGAGGATAGTTTACAGGACCCATTGTTGAATCGACTGGGGGCCTGTAGTCGTAAACAACAGAGGAAGAGCAAAACCGTTCTGTCGGCTTTGTCCGTTGCGGTGCTCGTTGGGGATACTCTATATTCCAGCTTGTTTCACCGAAAGTGGCAATGAGCTCTGGATTGCCCAAATCAGCATAATACTGCAAATAATCACAGTATTCTTCTGGGTCCTCATTTGGGTCACAGCTGTCCTGACACAAGGTGGCTAAGAGGTGGAAGTTGTCACCAGTTTCCTCCTGCGAAGGATCCATGGACCGGAGTACAGAGGCCCCTGGGCGTGTATCTCCTGCATGGGTTCCGCTTGGTGGAGTCTGGCTTCTACTCCCTTTGGGCCGCCACACCTGTTGCTGTCGTTGAGCAAGGTGACGTCGCCACTTCCGTGCTGGCATCATCTTGCGGGCTAGTTGCTGTTGCTCGCTTTCCATAGTGATGGCAGGTTGCTGTCCCGTGGTGCTGTGAGGCTCCACGTTACTGGGATCGACGTCCCATCCTGTTGGGGCAAGAGGGAAAGGGACGAAGAAAGAGGGAGGTGCTGAATACCTGACGTAATAGTCAAATTTACCACTGGATTCTCCCAAGGTATCCCATCTTTCTTTTGGTTCTGTTTCTTACAGTTCGTGAAGCAGGACGGCAACAACTTCATCCTCCTCCTGCTCTTTAGGGTCAGGAAGGGAGGAGTACTGGTTGAAGCTGAGGAAAATCCGTCCGTCCAAGAGTGTATGACATGCTACCTCCGTTGGTGCTAGTAGTACTGACGTGATGCGAGAAGGATGGAGCAACCAGTTCATCCCGCATAATTGTGCAGTCGAATACTGCTTCCCAGGGAGGGCGCGAATACCGTGACTAGCTAGGTAGTCAATCACTCCTGTGACCTTATAGGCAAAGGCCACATTTGGGATATTGGAAAGACGCCCAATGAGTCCCCGGGTGATGAGGATGTTTGCCTCACCACACCGCCAGGTGTCGTATCCCCGAGTCAGAAGGGAAATTTGAATGTTCCTGTAGAAATCCCCAAGTGTGAGCATCATATCTGGGATAAGATACACCAATTGGCTTCCTTGTGTGAGGTCTACTTCCATGGTGGCAATGAGAGATTTGTCACCATGCCAGCGGTTGTCACGAAAGACAACAAGGGCCATCGTGCCCTCAGCATGTCGATGTAAGATTTGCAGGCGGACCTGCAGAACTCCAAGATGAATGAATTTCATTTTACTGTTAACGAGCTGCTGGTAACTTTCTTCTTGGATAAAATTCCGGTCCACTTGTGCGTCTCCTACGCAGCTGATGGACTCTTCTGAACGATGTATATACACTCGATGGTGTTCATCGTCCGTCCGAGAATGATAAAGCACTTCAGCGGGGGCGATAGCTGCCCGCTCCCGCATAGATAGCCGGAGCTGTTCCTGGGGGTCAAGGTGCTGCTCCAGGATGCGCTGAGAAGCAGGTTGACTTGTTAGTCGACGGAGCATCCGCCGCGTGGCTTGCTGTGTGTTGTAAAGCCGGCGTCGATTACGCCTGTATCCTCTAATTTGGTCCTCAACCAGGGGCTTGGGTAGTTGTTCCTGCTGCTGCATGGCCTGCGATGTTACCATTGAGTTTAGCTTGTTCTTCCTGCAAAATGAGTAAAGGATCTTTCTTCACCAGCAGTCTCCCGCGTGGTTCGGGAGGTCTGGTTTTGGGGCTAAGAGACAAATTCTCTAGCCTTGTGAGTAAAGAATCAGGAAGAACAGGATTCTTCTTGTGTAGTGTTCTGAGGAACTTGGTATCATCCTGAATTTCCTTTAAGGTTTCAGCTATTTGTACTAAAAGCTGAATTTGGGTATTGTTTTGCTTAATAATGGCTATGTTCTGGGCAGAGGTGCTAACACAATCACTAGGTTTAACAAAACCGTTTGCTGGATTGTCTATAAGTTCTACTGCTTGCAAGGCTTCTTGGTATGAAGCGGTTGTTTTAGTTGGTATGAAGGTGTTCATACAAGAGTATGGCTGATTTTGTTGGAGGAAAAACAATCTAGATACTCTGGGTTCCGAGTGTGGGGTATTATCTGGCATACAAGCTTGCCAAACATGAGACGAGAACTACTAGAACATCATACGCTTTCACAAGGGCATCCCTCATACTCATCCGATTGGCAGCTACTGTCTCTTGCAGGTTTACGCGCACTGCGGCCTTTTGCAGTGAGGACACATTGATCAGCGTATGAGCTCAAAGCCTCAACTCCCCAGACCACTAATACCTACTTCTCTCCCAATATTGACTTTGCGGTGGGCTTATTAGGTCCAGCCTCTGTGCTACCCGAGGGGCTTAATGTTTGTGAGGGAGACTTTTGCATTATCAGTTCCAGCTAATTATGCCTAGAGACCTTCATAATCTGGCCTTCCTGCATGCTTGCTATTACTAGTACTCTTCACATTCAAATGTTTCTAGGGAAACTATGAACTGAAGGTCTACAGCACCAGTTCTGAACTTTGGATTTTTTTTCCTTTTCTGTCTGATAGGACATCATTCAGGAACAAATCACACGAGTATTCTTGGAGCGCCTGATTGTCAACCGTCCTCACCCATGGGGACTTCTCATCACTTTTATTGAGCTGATCAAGGTAAAAGCTAAAATGATTCTATTGCTTGGAATTCCTCTGTCCACTATGATTGTTCTGAATTGCAGAATCCATGCTATAACTTCTGGAATCGGTCATTTACACATTGTGCACCGGAAATTGAAAAACTTTTTGAATCTGTGTCGAGGTCCTGTGGTGGGCCAAAAGCTGTAGATGATGGGATAGTTTCTGGTGTAATTCCTGATGGCAGTCATTGAATACACTGCTGTATTTCATTGGCAATTTAATGCTGTTGGTGAAGCACGTTGAGCTCGTAGTCTATCTTTGCCACTGTTGTGTACTTTGAACAGTTCACATATCATAATGTGACACTGTTGAAAGACGAAAACCGGAGTTCAATTGATCAGTTTTGGTTGCAATGCTCGTAGTGTGGTTCTGGTTGTACCCTGTAATTTTACAATTAGTCTTGATATTGATGTGGAAACAAATCTCAGCTTGTTTCAGTCGGGGAAGAAAATGCTCCAACATGTTTGCCAGCCAATATATTATTCTGCTTGATTGCTGTGAATGGGTGGTGCTAGCGTGCGGTTGAAACTTGAGCTCAGAGAAAGCTGCATCAACGCTATGCCGGTTGTGATTACTTTTCCTTAAGGTCATAGTAAAGCATTTTTGTCGGTTGCAATGTTAAGAAGCTTATATCTTAAAACTGTCCAAATTATCTACAACCCTTTGGAAATTTTAGAAAATCATATATATCTCCTTAATTAACAGTCTGTATTAAAGCTGTTGTAGTTGATTTTGGAGTCCAATTATGGGTTAATTTTTAGAGTTTTTGGTAAAAAAATGTCTTGTTATAAATTTATAGAATCATCCACTTTATTAGTTTTAACGGAAAATTACTAGACTTATAGTATAAATTTATAAAATATTACCTTATAATTTTTTAATTTAAATATTCGAATGATGTTTCATTTTGATTTGATATTACCTATTAAATAAGTATAATAAATTAAGTTATCCTTGATTTAATTCTTAATAAAAAATTTGAACTAATCCCTGAGCAAAAGAATGCGATTGAAAATTGTTTACTTGATAGTAGATGGAGAAGAAGAGTTGGAGAAGAAGAGCGGGAAGGAGATTAGGATCACGTGGATTGAATTAAATAAGATGTCTTTGCATTATAAAAGAGAAACACAACAATGTTATGTACCAGCTTGTATTTTTCTTTATTAAGGATTAGTTCGATTTTTTATCAGAAACTAAACCGAAAATAATTTATTTTTTTATATTATTTTATTCTGTAAAATCGAATCAAAATGTAATATTTTCAAAATATTTTAAAAAGAAAATTAGGAGGCAATTTTTTGTAAATTTATAGTATAAAATGAGTTATTTTTTTGCTAATATTGATATAATAGATGGTTTTTTGTAAATTCATAATAAGACGTAGTTTTTTACCAAAAACTCTAATTTTTAAATAAAGTTGTAAAAAAATAAAGTTGCCCCAGATCTAATATATGGGATCTAATATATAGATGCACTTGATTCGAAAAGATATGCTCTTGCCTCAAAACTCGTTGTAGGGTTTTTGTCATTTTGTCAATCTTTTTTGAGACTGCCCCTCGTGCTAGATCTTATGCTATCATATGCAATTCCAAAGTCAAAGTCAATCAAATATGTGGTTATAAGAACTAATGAGCAATACGTAGCCATGATTCTCTAGAAGGGTGAAAATATTTATGACTTGGTCATACACACTAGTATTCAACATGGGCCAAACATCTTGGGCAATTGAGCTAGATGAAAAATGTGCAAGTATAACACTGAAAATGAAGAAAATAAATTTGTGGATGTTGACAATGAGCAAACAACATGGATTCTAATAGAAGATGTTGAAGTGGTTGTTGAGGATGAGGATCTGTTAGAGGAAGAAGATGAAGATATTATTACTCACATGACCAGAACCTTGATAGGGTCTCCTTAAATATAAAATCATATTATGAGATAGAAAATATCAAAGATTATGAAAGGAGGTTAACCAGAAATTGAACTAATATTGTTTTAGAGTGTGGGAAGACATATGAAGATGTTTCAGCCTTCATAATTGCTCTAAGAAACCACTACATTGCCTTTGATGAGTTCTATTTCAAGAAGAATGACCTTACTAGAGTGACTGCTAGGTTTTGCAATGAGGATCACACGTGATATGTAGATACTTCTTTTCTTATTGATAAGAAAAAAAATTTGGGATCAAGATTTTTAGGGGTACACACACATGTCCAAGTTTGAATAAAGAATGACATTCAATGGCCCCACAATTATAGATCATAAGTCATGTTATTGCTAAAGTGAAAGACAAGCTAAGGTTGTCTCCTACTATTGTAAGGATGGAACTCAAAGTTAAATATGGAATTAGTTATAAGGGGGGTGTTGAGGCTACAATGAGGATAGTACATGATAGCATTATGAAGTTTTTCAAATGTGTACCCACTCTGAAAGTGGAGATAGAAGGGAGTGACTCAACTTTCATTGTGCAATATGAACTTGACAAAAAGAGAAAATGCAATAGGCCTTTTGTTGCTTTTAGGTGCTTTATTGAGGGTTTTAAGAATAGGTGTAGACTTTTCCTAGGTTTCCCATGTCTCAATGGTTGTCACTTAAGAGAAAATATTTAGGAAGACTTGTTTGTTGTTGCTTTGAATAGAAACAATGAACCATTTCTCGTTGCTTTTGATATTGTTAAAACCAAGATTTTTGGTATCGGTTTCGGTTTCGGTTTTGGCATCTAGCGAAACCGATACGTTTCGGCTGTTTCGGTTTCAGTTTCGGCCAAAAAATTTTTTTTAGTTATTAATTATGTGTTGACCACAGTTTGACTATATTTTGATTGTACTTTGATTTTAAATTAAAAATAAGATAAAATTTTAAATTTTTTTATAAAAGTTAAAAATTATGAAAGAATTTATAATTAATTTTACCACAATATTACATATTATTTTAATTAATTAAAATTAATTTTGATAGTTAACCACTATTTTTATATATTACTATATAAAAAAATATATGAGAAATAATATGAATATAATTAAAAAATTAAAAATTAATATAAGCAAATTTAACTTATTATTAAAATATAATTGATATATACATAATTTATTAAATATAATGTAATACAACTGATCATTATCATCATCAGTTGAGTTTAAAATATCTGAATGTGGAACTATGAATTTAGTACCTGAACGATCCAGATGAACATTTATAAACATACGAGAACAACCAGTTTTGCGCAATCTCGTGATAGCGATTCACATGGGGGTAAGATCGACACAAAATTTTTTTTGTTTTACTTTTGGTGGAACGATCATGCATGCATGCACGTGAACAAAAAAAATCAACGTGTTTCGATCAAAATTATTTTCATTTCAGTTTCAACCAAAATATTTTTTTTATTAATTATATTTTGACTAAAATTTAACTTTATTTTAATTATTTTTTAACTTCAAATTAAAAAAATTATAATATGTTTAAAAATTTAAAAAAATAATGAATAATTACGTGAATAATATTATGTACGTGAACAGTATCTGACAGAAACTGATAAGGGCGTCGAAATCAGATTGGCGATAGCGCTGGCTTCGGTGTAAAACTTGCCTCAACTTGCGAGAGTAGAAGTTAGGTCGGTGAGGGCACGAGATAGGCAAGGGAGCGGCTGCAGGCTAGCGAGCGCGCAGGGCCCTTGGGCCCGGACATGAAGCCGGCGTGAGCTCCACCCCCCCCCCCCCCCCCCCTGCCACGAGCCCGGCAAGCTCTCCTTTGTGCGCGCGAGCCCGGCGAGCTCCTACCCCCGCATGCTCAAGCCCGGAGAGCTCCCGCTTGTGCACGCACCCGCCCGGGCGCTCCGACCCTCGCGTGCTTGCTCGGCGAGCTCCCACCCGCGCTCGAGCTCCGGCGTTGGTGAAGATGAACAGTAAACCCTAAACCGAAACCAAAATTAGGGTTTCGGTTCGGGGCCGGCTGAAACCAAGCCGTTTCAGCCGAAACGGCTCGGTTTTTGCAGAAACGTAAAACCCTGGTTAAAACTGAGAGTGAAAATGCATAGTTGTGATATAGTTGGAGAATTTGGATAGAGCTTTGAATGTGGACCACAATATGCTAACTACAGTAGACATGGAGAGTGATTTGGTAGAAGCATTAGTTATTCACATGCCATTTGTTGAGCACAAAATATACATGAAACATTTATATAAGAACTTCAAAAAAAAATTGGCTAGGAGCATATCTCGAGAGGGCTGTATGAAATGTAACCTGTTCTTACAGTGAAGGAGGTTATCAATTAGCCATGATAGAATTGAGGTCTATATTATTAGAGGCTGCAAGCTACTTGGACAAGTTGAAGAGAAAACAAAGAAGAAGTTAACTTAAGAAGTTTGCAAGAAATAATATATAACAAACTATTTGCTTGAATACTTCGATGCATGGTTGTGGAAGTAATGTTGTGCTCAACTATGGATTTAGTTGATGCAATAAGAAAAAAGTGGCATGACAAGATGAGAAATAGAAGAGAATTGATAGCAAGATGGAGGGGTAAACTTGTGTCGGTGGCATGCATAAATATACATAATTGTCATTAGTAAAGACCTACAAGGTATGTGGTCTTTAAGTCTTCAGACTTTGAAGTTGAGGTCCAGTATGTTTATGACAAATGTAAAGTAAAATTGGTTCATAAAAAATCCTGTTGTAGATAATGGCAAATAACTTGTCTTCCATGCATACATGTTGTTGCCATAATTGGTATGGAAATTCACCTTTGAGATTTCTTTGTAGATGGCTGTTACAAAATTTCCACATAAATCTTCTCTTTTTTTTTCACAAAATCCTTAATGATTGTATATAAACTTAAGTTTCTATGATTTTTATTGAACAAATACAAGTAAGCTTATACTTTAGTAATTATGACAATGACAAATAAAAGATAATGGTTTCAATCATCTTTAGGGTTTGAGGTTAGGCTTGCTAAAACACTCATAACTAAAGGGAGGTAAAAGAAGAAGAAAGTGAAGGGGAGAGATAAAGTAAAAAAGCCTTGCAAGACTCATGTATGCTAGAGATGTGCTAAAAATCTTACAAATTTCCACATCCATGTGGAGGCAAGCATAGATTCTACTATGCATGTTAGAAGCTCAGCTAGGAGTCAAGAAACTAGAGGAAGAGGTAGAGGAAGGGGAAAGACAACTAGGGGCAAGGGGCTATATCTATGCAAAATGAGAGCATAAGGTACTTTTAGGGCTAAATCAATGACAATTCTATGAATTAGTATTTATATTATTATATGTTTCAAAATTATTGTAATTCTCTAATTGGTTATGTCTTTTTAACAATATGTGTCAACCCTCATAAATGCCTCAAGACTTAGGCCGTGATCCTTGAACTAGTAAATTGTCTAGGGTATGGTTGTATTTACCTTTTTATTAATTATTTCAAGATTTATGTTAATTATTCTTCTCTACGTAATTTGATAGCATCATCTTCAATCAATCATAAAAAATAATCAATTTGTCCCAAATGTCACGAGATGTTATGAACCCTAGGTCTCAAATGAGTAATGGAAGATAAGCCATTTATTTTTCCATCTTGAGACTTTGAAACATAAATCTGTAAGAAAGATAGACTATATTGATCCTTAGAGGGATTTTTAATAATTAGCATTGGGTAAATTTGTGATTGGCAAATTTCTTAAGCATGGTTTTAAAAGCATATTGTAGTTGACAACTTACTATTAGTACTAATAATTGACAAATTTGTGTAAGCATGACCTTATGAATTTGACTCAAATACCATTGGACTTCATACACCTTAGTTGGAGTCACAATTGCATAGGCATATAGTTTATGTCAATTTCTTTTCCACTTTAGAACTATGAATACATAAATGTAAGAAAAATTAGGTTCACATATATAATGTTTAGACAATAAGCAAGTTTTAAAAACTCATGTCTCCTTATTTACTCGTGTTTGGTTTGGATTTTACAAACATTATAGGTTTCTAATTTTGCCAATAATAGATTTATAATTCTTAATACTTTGACCACTATCTAGTCAATTTCAAAAATTATTCATTTATACTACGGGTTGACAACTTAACAAGACAACTGAACTAAATTGCAATAATTACTCTTAGCAACTTAGACATTCCAAATAATTGCTCAAATGTTGGATAAAAAAAACCTAAGCTAACTTTTATAGATGTTGCATTACCCAAGGTTCGTTAAATTATCTTTTAGTTTACTTAAATATTTCAATATAGTTGTCATCAAAATTTGAGTTAATAATATTCACCATTTTCCCCCTCTTCTTTACTTTGGCAGGAAAGCAACTAGTTTTGGTAGGGACGATGACTCAATTAGAGGAAAAGACCAATATTTAATATAATTTTTCTTTCATCTCATCCTCATCATCATATTCTAATTTTGAGGATAAGGAATAATATTTTTCTAAAAGGAGGAGAACACCCCATAGGTTTGCCCCATCGTGGCTTTGTCAACACAAGTAGAATTAAGCAAGATAATATTGTCGGCATTGGGAGGAGTACAAGGAAAGACAATAACACAAATTCTCAATCTCAAGTAAGTTGTGCACTTGTTTGTAAGTGAAAAATAAATTGATGAATCAAGAATCAAGAAAAATATTTTTTTTGTGTTATTTAGAAATGGTTACATGGGTTACTTCGAACTACTGTTTGGATTTTGAATGGCTCATTGGACCATTAATTCAAGTGTTAAGTTTGTAAATTTTTGAATACCCAAATTGTATCTTGACTGTTTTGTAGATTTCCATCTCTACGTGATGTCTTCAAATCTGTTAAAGTCAACATATAATTATATATTGAGTGATGCTATTCACTAATTGTTTATATTTATACTGAATTATTATGGATAAGAATGATTGTGAAAGTTCATTCTCTCCATTACAAGCATGGTCTATATTTGTTTTTTGTGGAGAAGCATCATAAATATCTACAATTAAATAAGTGTGGTGTTTATAACATGTATGTGGTGAAATATTTCATCAATTAATTTCTAGACCTAGAATTTAGACAACAAGATAACTACTTCAGATTTTGTAAAATTGATTTAATCTAATTCACTATTGAACTAAATTTGCAACAAAAATTACAATGCCAAATAAATTCTTAATTTTAATAATATAATATCCTTTTTTCCTGTAATTAAGATATAAAAACTCATGACCCTAAACTAGTATAGTGCATTCATTGTACTCTTTAACACTTCATTCATTTTTTGGAGCCTTTGAATAAGAGTAGTGAATTTTTCCTCACATATACGCTAATGTTCAAAGCTTCTTCAAAATTCTATAACTAATTCTTGAGATGCTCTTTTGTCCCTTCACAATCATCAACCCACAAGAATTTGTATCATTTGTTATCCTCACCTTATCAATTCAAACTTTTAGAAACATTCAAAATTAATTAAGCTTTAAGATTATTTAAAAGATTCTATAAATTTTGCAATGTGAGTATCCATAGAATCTCATTATGTTAGTTTTTACACTTAAATGAATATTAAACACTGCATTGGTCCCCGTAGAAAAAAATACTCTATCATTACTTGAAGATATATATTTGATATTATATATTTATTACACATAAAACCATATAAATCTAACATAACTCCATATAACCCCTTCATTTACCTCTAGTTCCGATAGAAATGGTTAACCTTCACCTAAAACATGAAATTTATGCAATTATAAAATTAAAATGCCATTAACACTTGATGAACATGAGATGTGTTATTTGATGGCAATTTCAATTCCTTGAACTCAAAATGAAGTCCTTTGATTGCATATAAACACGAGTCGACCATTGAAGAAAGTAATTTTTTGTACTATTGGTGATAAATCAACAAAAATAAATTAATCTTCTTAAATAATCTTGATTTAAAATTAAGAATATATTCCATCTGAATGAGGAAAAATCTTAATATTTTAGATACCCCTAATGCTATCAGAGTGAAAATTTGTTTCATTGATAGTAAATTCTAAACAAAATGATTTAGTTGCAGCTAAATTAGTAACTCAAGGGGGCAATTTTCAAGCTATATGTAATTTAGCCTTTCTGTTTTTTGATTGTTAATTGATTGTTGGTCTTTGTGATTTTATTGTGCTAGAAGGTGACACATATATCTATGGATCACTATTTGGTAGTAAAGCCTTATATTAAATCATGCTTTTCTTGAAGGAAAAACAGGATGAGTTAATATCTATAGCCATTATGATTAGTTTGCTTAGTTGACCACGAGATGGATATCTTTTATTTTCATCTATTTATTGATTTGGATAATTTCATGATATAAATATGAGTCAACTAATTATTAGATCTGGATAGTTATTTTAAATTCATTATTTTTTTATGAATTTAAGTAATGTACTTAAATTGAAATTGGATCAGATGATCGCAATATTGAAGAGAATTTGAGAACTGAACATGTGAAAGCAATTTTAATTTGTATTTTCCAAGAATAACTTTCTTTTTCTACAAAACCTTGGAGAGCAAATAAGTTTATAGGTCACCCCTAGCTACCCCTAAGTTATTCATGCTAGATAGATTTTAGAAACCCAAATAAATTTCCGGAATTACCCACACCCTCCATTTTTGAAAATATTTACCCACACCATCCTGATTGTTATTTAATCAAAATTTTCCCAAAAAATTCGGTTTTTACAAATACACTCCTAAAAACTTATTTTTTTTTTATTTTAGTTCGGTTTTTTATAAATAACACCCCGAAATAACTCCGAAGTTCGGTTTTTTATAAATAACACCCCGAAATAACTCTGATTTACAGAAAAATCCTCAAAATTCGGATTTTTGCAAATAAACCCCCGGAAATTATTTCGATTTATAGAAAAGTCCCCGAAATTCGGATTTTTACAAATAACACCCCGGCGTGCGGGTGGGAGCGGAGGCGGAGGCCGGGGCGCTGGCGCGCCGACACCCGGGCACGGACGGCCAAGGCTGATGCCGTTCCGCCCCGGCGCGTCGGCCTCCGCCTCCGCCCCCGGCACGCGGGGGCGGAACGGCGTCGGCCTTGGTCGTCTGCACCCGCGTGCTGGCACGCCCGCGCCTCGGCCTCCGTCCCGCGTGCGGAGGCTGTCCACACCCGCGTGCCGGCGGGCCGTCCGGTCTCGACCTCCGTCCCCAGCGCGCGGGCGCCAGCCGGCGATGGTTCGGTGAGGGGTGTATTTGTAAAAATTAGTTTTAAAATTTCGAAAAATTTAAATTTATTTTAAAAAAATCTTAAGGGTTTTTTTAATATATAAATATTATATTTATATTTATAAATTTAAAAATCATTAATATCTTTTTTGTAAAATTTTACTTAAAATATGATAAAAAATATAGACTTATTTATAAATAAAAATATTAAAGGGGTCTATTTGTAAATGTACAACATGAAAGTTGTAATTTTAAATTTTAAGTTTTGAAATCTTTCGATGAATTATTTGTAAAATTTACTTATAAAATAAATAAAATTTGGACTTATTTATAAAGAAAAATATTAAAGGTGGTCTATTTTTAAATGTAAAAATAGTAAACTTGTAATTTGAAATTTAAATTTTAAAACTTTCACCGTATTTTCTGTGAAATTTAATATTAAAAATGATTAAAATATTGATTTATTTAAAAAAAATCAAGGGATCTATTTGTAAATGTACAATATGAAAATTGTAATTTTAAATTTTATGTTTTGAAACATTCGATGATTTATTTGTAAAATTACTTATAAAATAAATAAAATTTGGACTTATTTATAAAAAAATATTAAAAGTGGTCTATTTTTAAATGTAAAAATAGTAAACTTGTAATTTTAAATTTTAAATTTTAAAACTTTCACGTATTTTCCGTGAAATTTAGTATTAAAAATGATTAAAATATTGATTTATTTAAAAAAATCAAGGGATTTATTTGTAAATGTACAATATGAAACTTTTAATTTTAAATTTTATATTTTGAAATGTTCGATGATTTATTTGTAAAATTTACTTATAAAATAAATAAAATTTGGTCTTATTAATAAAGAAAAATATTAAAGGTAGTCTATTTTTAAATGTAAAAATAGTAAACTTGTAATTTTAAATTTTAAAATTTAAAACTGTCACTGTCTTTTTTTGGGAAGAGTTAGATGGCAATGTTTTGGATTAGCGACTTAGGAGGAACTGTCATATCTTTTATCATCCACCTCTCTTTTGTTGAATGAGAAATGAGAAGTGTTATTTTAGACACTTGTTTCATTAATGTTATTCAAATTTTGATTTATAAGGAATAATGGAATATTTCCTTTTTTGGTTCAATAATGGAAGGTTTGTTTTTGTTGGACAACAACAAAACTTGTTATATTACTTTGTGTCTTGAACTTTCTAGCTGCTATTGCTATCTGATTACTAATTAGGATATATTATTTTAGTAAGCTGCAAGCTTTTATTATTGTTATGGCAGGCTATATGTTATAAAATCTCAGGAATAATTGTCATTCACTGGGAGGTGGCTTTCATTATTATCTCCAGTTTTACATAAATAGGGTTTATCCTTTTGGTGGGAGATCTGAATTTGGTGTGATTTCTCTCCGTGCTCTTTCTTTAGTTGTTTCAAAACTTAAAATTTAAAATTACAAATTTCATATTGTACATTTAAAAATAGATCCCATGATTATATTTTTAATAAATAAGTCAATATTTTAATCATATTTAATATTAAATTTCACAAAAAAAGACAGTGACGGTTTTAAAATTTAAAATTTAAAATTACAAGTTTACTATTTTTACATTTAAAAATAGACCACCTTTAATAAGTCCAAATTTTATTTATTTTATAAGTAAATTTTTCTTTACATTTATCCCGTCGCCGGCTGCCGCCCGCGTCCACCTCCGCTCTCGCCTGGGTCCGCCTCCGCTCACCTCCGCCCGGCCTCTGCCTCCGCTCCCACCGCCTGCTCCCGCCCGCCTTCGCCTCCGCTCCCGCCGTCGGCTCCCGCCCGCCTCCGCCTCCGCTCCCATCACAAGCTCTCGCCCGCCCGGCCTCCGCCTTCGCTCCCACCGCCGGCCTCCACCTTCGCTCTCGCCGCCGGCCTCCTCCTCCGCTCTCGCCCGCGCGCCGGGGTGTTATTTGCAAAAATCCTTCGGGACGTAAAATATAAAAAATAAGTTTCTAGGGGTGTATTTGTAATAATAATCGAGGGTAAAATCGAAATTTTTTGGAAAAATTTTGATTAAATAACAATAAGGGGGTGTGGGTAAATATTTTCGAAAATGAGAGGTGTGGGTAATTCCGGAAATTACGGGGGTTGTACGTAATTAAGGCTAATTATAGGGACTTATACGTAATTATCCCTAAATTTTATAATTAAATAAAATACAAAACTTATAATTTTCAATTTTTCAAATTCAACAAAATAAATATAAAAGTTTAAAATTTTGAATTTATATATTTTACAAAATAAATATAGTATCATAATTTTCAAATTCAAGATTTTAAAATTTTAAAATGTTAAAATTCTTAGAATTTTAAAATTTTAAAATGTTAAAATTCTTAGAATTTTAAAATTTTATGAAACAAATATGCTCTTTAAAAAACAACATGACTTATAATGCTACAGTCCAATTCAAATATATTTTTTCTACCAAAAAAATTTAAATATTTTAGATTATGTTTTGAACCGCCCACAGTTTACTTGAAAATATAAGAGAAGAATAATTGGAAAATTATTTATAATTCTACGTCACATCAACATATTTTTAAAGAATAATATTAAACAAAAAATAAATACGTCCACAAAACAAAACAATCATTCAAACAATCTGTATCAAGTACTATAATTTATTTCTTATATAATACAACTAACTAAGAAAAAACCTTAAAATTCTGCTGCATTTGTTTGGTGAAATTAACTGTTATTTCGGGGACATACATGCATAAATCCACTTCAACCAAATGAGATCCCCACAATTACGAGTTCCATGCAGATTAACTGCAGATTAACACTGGTTCGTTGGATCTTGGGAAACGAGAGATAAGAGACGATCCCGAGAACATCTCCCGAGGCCACCAGAAACACTCGACGCCCTCGGGACTTTGAACACCAAACCTCCTCTTTTCGAATGGCGGAGCGCCACGTGGATTGCCCGCCGGCTCTCGCCCCCAAACACACGACGTTTTCACACTACCCAGTAGGGTAAAGCCACGTGCACGTCTCCCCCGGCGGAGCCCTCAGTTGGTGCTGGTGTGGTGTGGCATTGGGTTTAAGCGAGTGGGGAGAAGGGGGGAGGAAAATTAAAAAGAGAGAGAGAGAGAGAGAGAGAGGAGATAGAGAAGGTCCAAAAAGCTAGAGGGGGAGGAAACGGACAACCCGATGACCTCCTCCGCTCCAACAACAACAACAGCAAAATCCCCCATCTAACCTTCTCTCTTCTTCTTCTTCTTCTTCGTGTCTATCCGCTCTTCTCCAGCTCCGATCGGGATCAGGTAGGCGATCCGCGGTGATGGCGGTGATTGAGAGCGCGGAGGGGGTCGATCTGCGGGTGAATTCCGTGCCGGCGAGCAGGGAGTTGGAGCCGGCGCGGAAGCAGATCGGGGGAGGCCGGGTGGGGGACCACCAGAACGGGGTGGGGGATCAGGGAGCTGCTGAGGTGGATAACGGGGTGGAGGAGGGGTTGAAGAGGGAGATGAGGGATCTGGAGGAGCTGCTGTCGAAGCTGAATCCGATGGCGGAGGAGTTCGTGCCGCCGTCCCTCGCCGGTGGTCATCATGGATCTGGTGCTGGCGGTGCTGGCGGGGGGCGGCTTTATCCGAGCGGTTTTGGGGTTCCGAATGGTCATGTATTGCCGAATGGGTACGAGAATGGGGTTGCAAATGGCAACGGTGGACGGAGGGTGAGATAATTTGTGCTTATTAGTTTTTTACATAAGATTTTTGTGTCTGTATAGCAGAGATATTTCTGACCTTCTCCCGTTTGTTGGGATTATGGTTTGGTAGAAGAGGAATGGTTATGGCCAAGGGAAGCGGCGGATGAATAACAGGACGAGCATGGCACAGAAAGAAGAGGTGATTAGGAGGACTGTGTATGTCTCGGACATCGATCATCAGGTGAATTCTAAAACGAAACTTGATGTTTCTCAGGAAAATTATTTGATAATCTCTGTATGTCTGGTTTTTTTGTTTATTGTCGGTTTATTATTAGCGAATTGGGACGGTGAAAGTTCCACATATGTTCCTCTTGCACTGTTTGTCCGGTTTGGTGTTTAGTTGGTCTGGAAAGTGCTCAAGAATGCCGCAGATGCAGTCTTTGAAGATTTTGTGCATTTAATAGTACATGTAGTGCATACCAGTGTTTGCGGTTAGAGCGATCAGACAGTTCAGATTAATTATCGTGAATAATGGATGAAAGACATGGAATCCTATTTTTTTTTGGAGCTTGTCAGTTTAATGGATCAACATGTGGAGAGCACATTCTGATTTGTCGGGATTGTTAGCATGTATTTTGAGTTGACTATGTAGTTAAATTAGCACAATGCAACTGAGTATGTCAAACTCCACTGGGACAGAAAGATGCAGTTTGAAATCTCTAGCATTTTAAAATTAAGCTTTGCTGAGAGGGAAGTAGTTCGATACTGCCAGAATTTGTGCGATTAAGAAAACAATGCATTACAATGTAATTAATTGTTTGATTATGGAAACAACTTCAATTCTTAGGATGTTATGATTTTCGCCCATGAATTATTCACTATATTGTAAGACTAATAGCTAGCAAGGATTGTGCATTTATTTGTCTTTAGCAGCTTCCATGAATCCTTGGAATTTAAATAGCATGTGTTTGCATGTATTTGCGTGTATTTGCCAATATCAATCTAATATGATGTGCACTTGAGGGGTTCCAATGTTGTCTGGCTCCCTGCCTTAGTATCATATGATGCCTTAAACCTTCCATGGACAACGTAGACTGGCTCTAGATGAATGACAAATATCTCATATGTCATATGTGCAAAGATATATTCAAGAAACATATGCTATTTTAGCTTGAAATCATGGTTTGTATCTCTTCATGCTGTAGGTGTTAGTGTCCTTTGAATATAAGTTTTGTCCATGCCTGAAATGGTTGTTTTTGCTTTTCAAATACATGTGATTGATGCAAGATTAAGCAAGTAGTAGCCATCTCTATCAGACCCATTGATGTCTATTACAAATAGGCCTGCAATTTCTATTGGAGAAGATAAATGGTGTGTCTCAGTTCGGGGACATCAAAAAAGGTGGATGTGGAGGATATTTAATCTTAAATATAATTTCAACCTCAAACAGATGACTGCCTATGCATCATGCAAAACTTTGGGTCTGTTAACCTATTGACAAGGTTCTATTCCTCCTTCAGATTAGAATTCACGAAGCTCATTCAGACATCACGAAAATGTTTTGTTGTGACTTATGAGATGTTGGTGGAAGCAACCAAAGTATGATACACTGGTAAGTATTGGTGATTCAGTGATTAGTTAGGAATTCCTGGAAAAATGGTTGCTGAAGGATTAATGAAAAAAGCAGAAAAAAACAGAACTTAGTATTCCTGAAAAAATTAATCTGTGCAACCACAAAGTTACTTTAGAAGTGTTGGCCTGTATATTTAAGGAGCACAAGCTAGGCTAGGGATCTATCTGCCTGAGCTCATCCTGTCCCTTTTTACCTTGTGGTGGATAGCAATGAAATTATGTAGGAGATAAAAGATAGAGGTGAAAGAGGGTTATCAAGAAGAGGCAGATGGGTTGAAGAAAATTAAATGCGTGAAAATAGCCATGAGGCTATTGAATTTTTTTTCCCCATGAGGTCCATGAGCACTGTGATTTTCTACAATTCCCTGCAATGTGGAGCACATCAAAACTTTTCTACTTGTCAATTGAAATTTTCTAGAAGTACACAAAGTACATTTTACTGAAAACTACTGGCACGTGAAAGTTAATTCCTAGTGGTTATTTCTGTCTCTTCTACTTTTAAAAATCTAAAAGAAGATTTTCTTTCTCACTAACAGCTATTATGTGTCTCTGTTACTGAGTAGGTCACTGAGGAACAGCTTGCAGCCCTGTTCATCAACTGTGGAAGTGTAAGGAACCGCAAATCTTACACTTGTTTTTTTTTTCCTTTTTGAGCTTTAACTCGAAGCTTGGTGCTTCTTAAACTCACCCTATTTATTTCAATGAAGGTTGTCGACTGTCGCATATGCGGTGACCCAAATTCTGTTCTTCGTTTTGCTTTCATAGAATTCACAGATGAAGGTAAGTCCCCTTTGCCACAACATTGTTCAAATCTTGCTGTTTCAATCTTTCGTTATTCACCCTAAGTAAACTGTTTATTTGTTCTTTCTAACTGATTCCACTTCAGAGGGTGCAAGAGCTGCTTTAAGTCTGGCAGGAACAATGCTAGGATTCTACCCTGTGAGAGTGCTTCCTTCTAAAACTGCAATTGCACCCGTTAACCCAACTTTTTTGCCTAAGGTAACATGATGATATTAGCCTATATGCTCACATATTTTGCAGCAAGCAGTATTATTATGAAATTAGTATGCTGTTATTCTAATCCTGCGACATTCACAAATTCCTTCAGTCTGAGGATGAGCGGGAGATGTGCACGAGGACCATCTACTGTACAAATATTGATAAAAAGGTGATGGTTTTTGTAAAATCAGTCACCTTCTCCATTATCTATGCCATGCATCTGCTATTAACTTTGCTCATTAACATGCAGGTTTCGCAAGCAGAACTAAAGCTCTTTTTTGAGTCAATATGTGGAGAGGTATATTGTTGAATTATTGGTATATGATTCTCATAGCAATGGAAATTTTGTTTTGCTTCATTAAAAGAGCATAATGATGACAAGCATCATATGAAATAGGTCTATCGTTTGCGTCTTCTTGGAGATTACCATCATTCTACCCGCATTGCTTTTGTTGAATTTGCAATGGTAAGTATCCCTTTTATACCTATATATTGGTTGCTAGATGTCCATCTCACCTTCTCCAACTTTGATTAGACTATCTTTGGATCTGGTCTATGATAGATGGAAAGGTATGACTTGCATATCAAAGCAAAATATATGAACTAATCAAATGAAGGAACATCTAGTCCGTTGTCCAGTATAAGTTTATATGTTGCTGGTGCGCAGATAAGTTTGTTAGTTTTCTAATGCTGTTGGTCTTTTGGTTTTCTTTCTTGAGCAATAGGAGAATGTTCACCCAATGACTGGGTAACAGACAGTCACATTGAGCTTATTTTATAGCTCCTGATTGTGCTAACAATTAAATTTGCTTTTAGCAGTTAACGCTGATCTTTAAAAGATTTAACAAGCCAAAATTAAATGGTGTGGGTATATCCTGGCCTGCAATGAGCTGGCCTTGCCTCACTCAACATAGGTCCATTTATGTTGATAAGTAGCTCAATGCTTTTGCCTACTTTTTTGTGTTTGGTAGTCTTTCTCAGATTTGAATTCTTGAAGGCTACTTATCCGGCCCCATACACCATGCGGTCCCTTTGACTCTACTTTATAACTAATCCAAGTTTCATAAATATATTTCCCATTCCCTACTCTGCTTCAGCCTTAGTGGATTCAAGTGCTGAGGAAAAGAGGATTAGTAAACGGCAAGTTCCTCATATGATAGAAGGTGGCAATGATTTCTGTATTTTTAGTTTTTACCATAGGTGTCAACAAAGTCTTCTATTTATTCCTTCATCCATTCCTTTCATCTACTATTCCTTATGTGTTTGTTTGTGTATGTGCTTTTAACAACACAGCCAGTTTTTGCTGACTAAAGATATTAGTGAGGGCTATTTCAAGTTCTAAAATACATGGTATGGCTTAGTTGTAGTTCTAGATTATATCTTATATATTTTGCTTTATTAAGTCATAGAGTTTATCCTCTTTTAAAAAAGTCATATTTTATCATTTTCTTTAGTATTTTAAATTTGCACACTAGGTGATCCGGTATTGTACATGTATAAATGTACTCTTCCCATGGACTGGGTAGTCTGATATATTGCTAGGATGGTTTGTGTTTGTGTGCAAAAAGATTGTCATTGCTCTCATGTTCTTGTTGATTTCTTGCTACTATTTGCATTCATGGTCATGGAAGAAAAATCCACCAGTTTATGGTATTGATATAGTTTTCATCATGCATCCTTTTGCACCTTGGCTCCCACTACCACCTTCACCCCCAGTACCATGCTTATTGTCCAATTGAAGCATTTGCTATGTTTAGTCATCTCTTGGCTTGATTCTTGTATGTTTTTCAAATGCATTCCTGTTTATCAAAAATTGCTTTAGAAACCAACTTGCATCCTATTGGGCCGACAAACAAATATGTCACCCCCAGTGTCATGTTTATTATAGAGCAAGTAAGGATATGCATTTGCAGATTGTATTCATTGGATGGAAATTTGGAAAGATCATCTTGTGTTCTCAAGAATATCCCATCTGAAGAATTAGTTTCTGATAATGCTTGCTTTTGTTGCTCAAAAAAAAAATAAAAATGCATGCTTTTGTTTCTGAGGAAATATAATGCTTCATTGTTGTTATTCTGGATTAAACAAATTCATTTCCAGAATTAACCCACAATCTCTTCCTGCAGGCTGATAGCGCGATTGCTGCTCTCAACTGTAGTGGAGTGGTTCTTGGGTCCCTGCCCATAAGGTATTTTTCTATGCATCTAAACTTTGGTTAGTTTTTTTATCAAGTTTTTAGCAAAAATGGCTTAATTCCATCCAAACACAATCAGGGTTAGTCCCTCAAAGACTCCAGTTCGCCCACGTGCTCCTCGCCCACCAATGCATTGAACCCTTGCATTCTAGTGTGGCGGCCAATGGTAGCAGCGTTACATATATGCATATACATGGACGTTAAGTTATCTGTCTTTTGTACCTAGCCGAGTCTTTGTTCTATCTATAGAGGGAACACGAGGTTCTTCTTTCCTGGCATGTAGAGTTGTTTTGAACATTGAGGCTTTGCACTTTGAAGGTAAGTTGCACATTGTGAAATCATATCTTGGAATTGAACTGATGATGATCATAGGGTTCCTACCTCCGAAGCATGTCTAAATGGAAGTGTGATGTCGAGCTACCTGGTTGTTATTCTAAATATTGGTTCCATGGAAATTTGCATTACTTGTTGCCAGACTTTTTCAGTGAATCTAGCCACTGGCCCAGAATTAGGAGCCGCTAACAATTTGAAGAGCAGTTTTAGTTCTGCAATTGGATCTTTGAGGCCGAGTACGGTTGCTATAGAGTTTTATTGTTTGATTGTATCCCGTGGAGTAGTCAATTTTCTCCTTTGGTCGAGGTCTAAGCTAAAAGAATTCTCGGTGAATTGCACATATTGTAACAGTTGTTCTGAGATCGTCCTGCTTGGGCTCTTTGCTAGTTATGGGTTCAGATCTAAAATTTCGGGGCCGGCCGTTCTCGACGTCCCCAAGTCTAGTCTTAGGTTGTTGTTGACTCCTGCATTCTCTCAAAAGTGTCTGGAAGTTCTTGAAAATCAACCATAACCGGAGTCCAATCTGACCCCACAAAAATTTCGCCCGGCTCGCTTTGGTTTCCATTACTAAATGCGGGTGGCTTCGCGCGATACGTGGCTGTGTCAGAGCAAACATGCCGGACCGGGATCACATGCAAGACTTCACCACGGAAAAAGGTCCCATTCAGTCGCACTACTAAACCAAGGTCGTGGTCACATGCACGGAAGAAAGCTCAACTTTGATGGTGCGGTTTTGACCAGAAATCCGCTGGCGATCCGACTCGGACCGCGGGCTGACAGGCTAAGGGGCTAGTCTGACGAGAACTAACGTTGGATCTCGCCATACCTGCCAAATAAACCGAGCCGTATATATTTGTCTTATACCATTCAGTTTTGGGCGGATCAAATCCCAGTGATTTGTAGCAGATGATAATTAGAAGAGTCCGAAGTCCAAAGCGCACGCAATAAGAAAGCATATCCATGGATCGAGCTGAGTCCTCAGCCAACCTGTCCATTTTGGCTGTAGTCAAGTTTTCGCTCTCAGAGCAGTGCTCTGCCACCATTATTGTTCAAAACAATGCAGGCTGTCAGTGAAGCAGTAATAAAAACAAAGTTGCGCTGTTGAAGTATCTGTTAAATCTGTAAGGATTTTTCTATGCTAATGCAGTCAAAGACAATCGTCGTCTAAATTTTAAGTTGGTCGCTACCAAGATTCACTGGGAATGAGAAAACAAGTAAGAGGCATAATAGTAGCGATTTTTCCTAGCATCTTTAACTGTGAGTGAATCAGGAGATGGTTGGTTCTAATAATGCCCACAAGCATGAGGGGGAGTGTTTGGCTGGCTCCAACCAAGACGCAAATGATGAATGATGGGTGACTGCATGCAGCTACAACATCACTCGCGCTTGATGGAGCTCTTGTTCCTCCATTATAAGCTTGATCTCTGCTGAATTATTAATGGTGCGAGGGGTACAGCATTGTCTGTTTCGATGTAGAGGTGTAGTGTAGGCGAGAAGTGGCAATAGAGGAAGAGCATGTGCTTGGCTCTGGAGATGACTGAGCCTTTCATGTGGATAGTACGACGGTTTCTGTATTTCCCCACAGCCCTGCTGCTTCTCTGGACATTCCAAAAGCTGGCCCCTTGTGTATCAAAGCTTTGCCAGCCCGGCCTCCTTTTCCGGCCAATCACCTGTTTCCCCTTTTTCCCGTTTTGCGCCTTAAAATACTGCTATTTGTTTCTGTGGGATGCAAGCAAGTGAAGGTAACAGCAAATGCTTTGCGATTCACATTCACATCAAAGGTAATATATGCTTGCAAGAAAATGACCTGCTCCGACACTGATGTAATGGTCCTAACTCTTTTTCTGAAAGGCAGGAAAGCCGACGTCGGGCTGACAAATTGCACACTTTAGGCAAAAAAAAAAAAAAAAAAAAAAAAAAGACAATTACCTCACAAATAATCCATTTATAACTCAACCATGATATTGCGAGAAAGAAAAGATGAAAACGAAAAAAAAGTCATTTGACTGATACCGCGACAAACCCCAATTTCCAACTGTCCATGCTGTTGGACAGCAAACAACATCCATGTCACGGTTCCCGAATCTCAATTCTATACCCGGTAGCGTATCATGGAACCAATTGATTATAAAAAGAACCCTAAACCAAATCCAGTGGACCCATTTGGCTTCCATCCATGAGAGACGCCGCTTCTCCCGGCGCTTCCGTACCAATCTCCTTCCCCATCTTCCAAATTAAATAGCATACAGCTTCATCAGCGGGCAAGATCAAGATATGGCACCACCATGTACGTGACTAACACGTCAACGAGCGACCCAGAAGCTCATAAATTATAGTAGAATGTGCAGCAACAACATATATAGGAGAAGATATAAATTCCAAGGTTGATGACAGCCGAGCATATATATCAAGGCCCCCACCTCTATCACGCTCACCCAGACTCTTTATTATAAACTATACAAAGAAGAGAAGACAGCTCTTCCATTGGGTGACCGGCCTGCTCTGCTCTCTCTTCTCGTGGGCGCCACCTTCTCCTCTTTCTCTCCTCTTCTTCCGTCCCTTCCTTCTCTTTCTTCTTTCTCTTCTTGCGCCCCTCCCTCCCTCTAATGATTTCTGTCGTTCTCGAGGTATTCCATTCCATTCTGGTGAGTATATAGTTAGCGACTAGAACTAGAAGCACCGGTCTCTTGAGTTGAGCAATTGTAATGGCGGCTCGTCCTCGGAGCAACGTCAGCGGTGACACGACGTTCACCAAGATCTTCGTCGGCGGGTTGGCGTGGGAGACGCAGTGCGACACCATGCGCCGCTACTTCGAGCAGTTCGGGGAGATCGTTGAGGCTGTGGTGATCACCGACAAGCATACTGGCCGCTCCAAGGGCTATGGCTTCGTATGGAAAACGTCCTCTTCACCTTTCTGCATCGCTCTTTGCATTTGCAGGCTTTCAGTTTGGATGTTATTGTGTGGATAGGTCACGTTTAAGGAACCGGAATCGGCGATGAGAGCCTGCCAGGACCCGACGCCGATGATCGACGGGAGGCGGGCTAACTGCAACCTCGCTTCGCTCGGTGTGTCTCAGCGGCCCCGGCCACCAACCCCTCATTATGGTTCTAACTACTAACTCCTGGCAACGTCTTCTTCAGTGTTTAATGGAGTCTGACAACTTCATTTTACAAATACAGCAGTAGGTCGTTTCCGGCCTGCCTTCGCCACCGCTACAGTGGCTTCCTCTGCTTATCATGCACCTTCTGCGACCTCTTCAGCAGCATATTTCCATCAACCTGTTCAGTATGCATATCCTTATTCGGTTTATGGGTATTAAAATCATGTCATTCTCTCCTGATGTTGCTTTTATTTTGATCAGTAGTGAAATGCATTGAAGAGGCTTCTTTTTTGTTTAATAAGGTACTCTGGAGGATACTCGCAAGAGAGCATATATCCAGTGGTAAGCAATTTCATTCAACACTGATCGAATGATTGTAATTCATACGAATTTCACTGTGGCAGAGCTACTATGGGCTGTACAGCGGCAGCGGTAGCAGCGGGGGCGGGCAGCAACAGCAGCAGCATCAGCATCACCACCAGTTCTCACCACACTACACTGCCGGACCAGGGGTTTACCAGAACTTGTACCCCTACTCTGCCCAGTATGCTCAGGCTGGCCAAGCTTACACTGGTTTTGCTGCACTGCATTATCCTCAGGTGTTTCAGTACCCTTACACACCGCAATATTTCGGCTCTGGAATCCTCTCCTTGCCTGCTTCCATTTCTCCGGCCACAGGTCAGACATTCCCCTTCTCTGCTCCGGAGAAATGGCAATCCAATCCATTATTCCGACAACTAGCACCGACGCCAGTGACAGTGTCTTGTTCTGTGTAACAGGTCCGATCCCAGCAACGATCGCTGGGCCCAGTTTATCGCAGCAACCTCAGGGCACCGTCATTCCAGAACCAAAACCTTCAGCTTAATCTCATCCATGCATTTCCCGACCATCCGCTAACATCGATCATTAAACCATTTGTTTACTGACTGAAGGAGAAGAAGCAGGAGTTATTGGGATCCTCTTCTCCCTTTCAAATCTCATTCATCAGCTAATCCGTTGAACAAGCATTGTGCAGGGACCTTGCTTGCTTCGCTAATCAACTCGCCGCATGTGTTCTCCAATCTCGTCAATTCCATTGCATTGCCATTGATCATTGTTTCTCATTTTAGGCCTAGTAGGATAAACCTCTATTCGTGAAGTTGGGTGGGTTCGCACGGTTCGTCAAGGCGATTTTATGTCTCGAAACCAGCGATCCATCGGAGATCGCAGCGGAGGCCGCAGGGGATGGCTCTGCTGCTAGAACATTGGATTCACGAAGTTGTAATAGTTCTTCTTTTCCATCATTAACATTCCTAATGTGATATTAGTTACATCATCAGTCGAGATACTAGTGTTTGTTCTCGTTCTCGTTGCGAGCGCATTGGTATCAGGTGGTGCTGTTGCTTTCTGGTTTGCTTTTGTGGGAATCCAAGGGAGGAACGCGATGGGCGTGGGTGTTGGGGACAAGAATCCGAAGCTGGCTTTAGTGGTTGTAATGAAAGCGCCAATAGGGGGGATACGCCTGCAAAGTGGGGCGGCTCTTTTCTTTCTCGCTTGCTTGCCTGCTTTATTTCTTGCATGTGGATGATGGAGCAGGGGGTGCTCTTGGCGTGCGCCAAATCAGAAAAGTACTGGCATGCGAGGGAACGTGGGTTCCATGGCTGGCTTCTGACCGTGGGGTTTGACTGCCATTTTGTTATGGTCAAAAGCCGGTGACTGCCAGCTTAAGGCTTCCTCATTAAATAAAAGTCCTAATTCCATCCGTACAACCTTCTACTACTTAGATAATACCGTACCGTATAGCTTTAAATATATATTAGGCATAAGTCAATTGTTTTGTCAAGTATAAGTTACAAAACTCGCCCTTTTCTTCCCTATTTTGGCCGCAATTCATGATATAAAAATGCAAATTTTCAAAGTGAGATTTTAAATTTCCATCCAAGTCCTGACATTTTGATTTAAATCTTAATTTCAAACTCTCACGCTATTATGTTTAATTTTATATATTATTTTTTTATAATTTTAATTTAGGTGAAATAATAAGTTTTTCATCCTCTATTCTTAAGACTCGGTTTGATTCCTTGCTGCCATATTTTTAATATTTTAATATTTTTTAATCCAAAATTGTGTATTTAATAAATATGTGGCTTCTTTTTATATTTTATGATATTTTTAAAATTAAAAGTAAACTATAATTAAAAAAGTTTAAAAATAATTTAATGGAAGTTGAAATAAGATTGATTTTGCTAAATACATCACTTTCTATAAATATTCAAATCAATCCCAAAATTAAATTTTAGATGCTTTTGAGCCGGCTTTATATAAATTGTGGGTCTTCAGAATTCATAGAATTACTGGTGAAGCTCTCTCCAATTTCATTGCCCACTCTTCTTTTGTCCTAGGTCAGTCTTTTATAGTCAAGCAAAATTGGAATATTATTATCGAATAGAAGTTTTATACCTGGCTGATGGAGAAGTTGTGGAAGATTCAAGCTTCCGCAGGGTCAAGTCTTTCTTGTGTAAAGATTGCCTGCCTACACTTGCATTGCTTACCTCGAGGGTCTATCCATTGCTACAGCAAAAAGCATTCAGAGTAGAAATGTGAAACGGGCAGCTAAAATTGTTGCGGGTGGTAACCGACTGCGTTGTAGGGAAAAAAAAAAAGCTATTAGGTAAATCTTAGATTTCCTTTGATTTGGTATCAGGATCAGGATTGGCCCATTTAAAAAAAATTTTCTTATAAAATTAATATTACTTATTTTACACTATTATTAAATTAAATTATTATAAAAAATTAAATAGTTTTTCGAATTTTAAATTATTGAAACGTTAATTTTAATAAAAAATATTAATTTACAAAAATGGTTCACTAATCTTGATCCTGATCTTGATTTTGATTCCGAACCAAACGGTGCCTTCAACCCTATTAGGCAAAACCAACAGGTCATAGGTTTATGGGTCATGCTATACCTTATTTGCTTTTTTTAAATATTTAAAATAAAAGTAGTATATATAGATATATAGATATATAGATATAAATATAAATAAAAAATAAATAATGAATTAGAGCTTAGTTCATTAAGATTTTTGGGTTTTTTAAAATACTTGAATTTGAATCTTGACAATGAAAGAAAAATTTAAATGAAAAAATATTTTTAAAAATATGATATATATATATATATATATATATATTAAATACTTATAAAATCATTGTTTTCTATATGATTATGATATTTGTTTTTCTCTAACTTGACCTGGGTTTGAATCCTTGTAGGGCTCTTGAAAATGCAGGTGAAATATTTAGATTCTCGCCCCTCTTTTTCTTATATCAGCTTACATTCTCAAGATTTCCTCAAGTTTTTCTTTTTCCAAGGGCTTGTCATCCTTCAAAAGGACCACTATTTTGACCATCATCTTTCAATAGGCAAACTTGGCCATCAAAGCTTAGGACACCATTGGTTCGGATGTTGTGCTCGTTACCACCACTACATGAGGAGTCTCCCCCTCTCATCCAGTTGCTGCTTCAGCCCCTACAACTATAAGTTCAAGGCCTTCCTCCTTAACCAGTCTAGCTTTGAGTTTGAGTAAGCCTTCCAACTCTAGTATTTTCAATTTGACACGTCAACTTTCAATTTAGTTCTAATAAACTATCATATGAATCATAGGATAAAGAACATAACCACCTTAGGAAAACTATTTTAGTTTTATCTCGATTATTGAACTAATTATTTACTAAACCCATTACTCTTGGTAGGTCTTCTTGAGGTAAGATTCTAGATCATCAAGCCTAACTTCAAAGAGAAAAATATTGAACACTTAATAAGTGTGTTCACATTCTTAGATGAACTGAATTAGACTTATGGGGGTTAGAAGAAGATGTTAAAAAGCTTAGAGATGAGTTCGGTTTTGAGTTTACCACATTCTAAGAGATATTTGAGAGTAATTTGAGATACCCAATTGATATCTTCGGCCAAGAGGTATTAGGTGATTGGGATTTAACTCTAGACCAAATCATTCCTAATGTCATGAGATTTGTAGTGGCTTTTTAAGCCCTTGACAGGTTTAAAGATTTCTACCCAACCTTAAAGATATTTAGGGGTGCTTATAAGGGTTGTCGAGGGTCCAACATTGGGAATAGATGATTCTTCACCCCTAAAAAAATGGTGTAATCTATTCACCTCAAACCCCTCCTCTATACATTCATGGAAGGATTATCCTATTAGAGTTTTTACCCAAAGTGATCAGAACCTCTTAAACAACTGGTATAATCCATTTTCACACTCAACTAACCCAAAGATGTTCCTTGAGGTACACCATTTGTTAGCATCTTGGGATGAGGAGGTATAGTCCATTGGATCCACCCCCACATGGTCTGATGAGGAACATTTATAGGAGCATGACCTCTTTGTGGCTCAGTCTGCTGGTATGCAACTTGATCCTCATGTGTAAAATTTTTTTATTAGTCTTAACTCAATCTAACATTGGGCTTAGTTTTTCAGGCCTTAGCCAAATCTCGTTAATGAATAAGATTTTGAAAACAAGGGTGTCCTCGAGTAGCTCCTGCTTAGCCACCCCAGAAGAAGAAGACTTTTGAGACTAAGGCTCCTCCTACCCCCACCAAGGATGCACCGAGCCAAGGTGAGAAGAGGAAAACAAAGCAGAAGGAAGAAGGAAATAGCCAGTGTGATACTGACAAGAGGTGAAAGAAGTAGGCAATGGAGTGCATCCTTTGCCCTATTGCCAAATACCTCGTCCTCTGTAGGTAACTGAGGCAAAAGGATAGTTGAGGCAAACGCTCCCCCTCCACCCCCAACCAACACAAGGGAACAAGGGTGAGGCCCCTCTTGGCATCGAGCCTCCCCAATGAATGAATTAAGGTAGGCAAAGGAGGCTCGATGCCAAGAGGCATAGCTTAACAAGAACATGAATTAAGGTAGGCAAAGGAGGAGGCGGGGGGCTCTTTATCTCTAGAATTTGGAGTTCCTCAAGCCGACAGAGAGGGCAAAGACTAATACTGTGGTCGACTTCATGGTTAGAAAAGAGAACCTTCGCTACAAAGGATGACTCTCCACCGACTCCTTTGAAGAAGGCTACCTTGTCTGTCGAGACATGGTGAGGCAAATGCATCATTGCTCAAACTTTTACCTTGAGGGCCTCCAAATCGAGCTCTACGAGGAAGTTCAAGTTCTACATCTCAAATAAGAGTACAAGGAAATTTTTCAGAGAGAGGTGGTAGTAGAGGAAGTTGACACTAAGCCCAAGAGCTTGTTGAGCCTCAAGTTCCAACTGACTCCCAAAAGCCCTCCAGTTAATTTGTGCATCTCTTTCTTCTTATATAATCTTCTATTCTTTCTTTATGAAACAATTTTATACTTCTTATCTTTTGCTTGTAATGAAATGGAAATTTAAGTGTTGCCATATGTAAATTTAACTTATTTTTCATAAGTTTTAACTCGGGAATGTTAACCATCCATTTTTGATAAAAACTCTCACTTACCATTTTTCCTGCAAGTCTTGACTCAAAATGAAAACTTGTTTGCTTGGATTGGAATCTGACAAACTTTAGCTCAGCTCCTCAACAAAAACAAACTAATCCATTTTACTCTTAAAGGGAAAATCAATCCCAACTTGACTCACATCTTGAATTTGATTACTTGATCTCTGAACCAATAATACAAAATTGACGCTTGATCAAGAAATTTGAAACTAACTCTAGATTAACTTAGAATGATTGCATTCTAGAACTACTTAAATAATCTAGAATGACTTAACCAAACAGTTTGGATTGATGAACTCTTCAAGTTACAACCCAAATTCGAGATTTCAAAGTGTTGGCTTGATGCAAGCAAGGAGCTATTTTTTGAATGGAATCATATTTATTGCGATAATTTCTTGGATCGAGCTTTTCTCGGCTTTGTTTACCTACCTAGGAGTTTTGAACTTTGCCAAGGAACCCAAGTAACTCAATTGATTGAATAACCCAAATATGTGGCCTTGCATAACTAAAGAGCCATTGCTTTAATTGAAAAGCCAAGGTGCTTGGTTGGATGTTTTGATCCAAAGCCATGTCTTGTGGAGCTAAAAAGCTAGTACCTAGTTGAAGTGCCAAGGCACCTGCTTGGAAACTTAGATCTTGAGCTACGTTTTGGGGCTGAAGAGCCAATACTTGGCTAAATACTCGAGACACCTAGTTGGATATTTAGACCCAGAGCTAAATTTTTAGGATTGAAGAGCTAATACTTGGCTAAAGAGTTGAGCAGTTATTTAGATACTTGGACCTAGAGTTAGGTTTTGGGGCTAAAGAGCCAATACCTAATTGAAGAGTTGAGGCACCTTGTTCAATACTTGGACCTAGAGCCAGATTTTTGGGATTGAAGAGCCAATACCGGGCTGAAGAGTTAGGATACCTAATTGGATACTTGGACATAGAGCCAGGTTTTGGGGCTAAAGAGCTATTATCTGACTAAAGAGCTAAGAAACTCGGTTGGATACTTGATCCCAAAGACAGGTTTTGGGACTGAAGAGCCAATATTTGGCTAAAGGGCTCAGGTACCTGTTTAGATATTTGAACCTGGAGCCAAGTTGTGGGGCTAAAATTTCAATACTTGGCTGAAGAGCTGAGACACCTGATTGAATACTTGGACCTAGAGCTAGATTTTTCTTCCAAATTGGTTTCTAATCCCATCATTGACATACTTTCAAATAAATAAAAGAGATAACTTTATTAAAATATAAAATCTTTTGAGGTTATCAATATATCAAGTTCTTAGGAATACTTTGCCATCTTGGAGCTCAAGCTTGAAGGCTCTTGGCCCCATGACTTGAGTGAACTTATAAGGGCTCTTCTAGTTTAGGGATAGCTTTCCCAAGACCCAATTGTTGAGATCAGCTCGATGAGGCTCCTAGATGCTTAGTCACAACTCTTGGCTTCATACTCAAGCATTGTAGTATTAAACCACTTCTTGTTGGTACTCGGTGATTCTTGTGCGAGCTCTTTCCCAAACCTCGAAGGCAAGGTCCTTCTTGGCCAAATATTTGCTTCATTCTCCTTGATATTGTAGCTTTCAACTCGGGGTGAAGTGAACCAATCTCCATGGGTATAACTACTTTAACTCCATGGATGAGTATGAAGAGTAACAAGTTATTAACCATTGAGTGGTTCAATACAACCATAGGACATGTGGTAATCCTTTGATACAAAGCACCTTTTTCACTCTCTAAATGTTTCTTAATTCTTGAAAGTAAAGTTCGATTTGTTACCTCGACTAGACTATTAGGCTTAGGGTGTAATTATGAGGTGAACTTTTGTTCAATGTGGAGGCTATTATAGTAGTATTTGAACTTTGAGCCATCAAATTACTTCCCATTGTCTATGACCAATATTCATAGTAGCCTGAATTGATAGATGACATTCTACTAGAGGAACACTAGGATCTTCTTTTCAGTGATTGCGGTCAATGGCTTAGCTTCCACCCACTTGGCGAAGTAGTCAATTATAGCTAAGAAGAACTTTTTCTACCTTGAGGCTAATAAAATAGACCTAGGATATCCATTCCTTACTAGTCAAAGGGCCAGATTGCTTGAGTTTGTTGAAGCTAAATTGCTAGACCGTGGTCCACCGAGACATACTTTAGCATTGTTTGCATTTTGAGATGAATTCAACTATCTTAGAAGCCATATTGATCTAACAGTATCCTTCGTGGCTCTCACATATTCCTTCATATACTTCTCGGAGGGCATACTTTGCTTCATTGGGCTTTAGGAAGTGGATTAGTGGTCGAGTGAAAGACTTTTGTATAGAATTTCATCCACCAGGATGAAGCTTGACACTAGTTTCTTTATCCTTTGAGTATCTTTCAAATCCTTTGGAAGCCACCCATCCTTAAGGTAGTTAATTATAGAGTCCATCTAGCATGGTTCCCCTCCTATAATGTTTGCCTCAGAAGGATTAGAGTAGGTTAGTTGACAGAGGGTTTCCAAGAAGACCTACCTTGGCTCTAGGTTAGAAGAAGCTAAGGCTAGGAATGTGAGGACATCCGCTTCTATGTTGCTATTTTTGAGCATTAGGTAGATCACACGATCCATCTTTCTTATGAGCTTTTGTGCTTTGGCTAGGTACTAGACCATTGTCATGTCCTTTTCCTCATACTCTCTATTAACTTGTAGGAAAACAAGCTAGGAGTCGCTAAATACTTTTAAATTTTTGGCTCTTGCCATTAGTGCTACTCGCAAGCTAAGGAGGAAAGCTTCATATTCTACTACATAGTTAGAGGCATTGAATTCTAGTTGAGCTGAGTACTTAGTGACCCTTCCATTTGGGCTAATTAGTATAATGCCAACCTCACTTTCTGACTTATAAAATGAACTATCCACCTAAACATTCCAATGTTTGATTTATGGTCTAGCAATATTGGGGGCAACTTCCACCAAGAAGTCCAACAAAAGCTTGAGCTTTTATAGTCATTCAAGCTTCAAAAGTAACATCAAATTAACTTATCTCGTGGACAATTTGAGCAGTTTCACTGAGGTCTCTAGCTTCTATGGCATTTCCTAAAGGAAAGGTTGGTGACTACTATGACTAGATACACCTAAAAGTGCGATTAAAAGTTTCAAGTTGTTAGAATCACCGAGTAAGCTATTTTTTTCAGGGGATTATATCAAATTTCTACCCCGGTAAGTACGTGGCTCATGTAGTATATGTGGTATTATTTTTTTCTCTCAATCACTTACCAATACCAAGTTGATTGCCTAGTCTGAAGTAACTATATAGAGGAAGACTATTTTATTTGGCTTGGGTCTCACCAATAGTAGAGGTTTGGCTATGTACTTTTTGAGAGCTTCAAATGCTCAGTCACACTCCTTCGTCCACTTGAATATAGGGCTCTACTTAGGTGCTTTGAAAAAGCAAACACTTCTCATCCGACATGAACAAAAAGTGGTTTAGGTCTACGAGCCGAATCCTCTTTGCAACTCTTTAGTGAAGCTTGACGACTTCATTTGCAAGATCTTTGCAATCTTCTTAGAGTTTACTTCTATTCCTTGCTCTGAAATGATGTAGCCAAGGAATTTGCCCGACCCGACCCTAAAGGCGCACTTCTCCATATTTAGCTTTATATTGAATTTTCAAAGTGTATCAAAAGTTTCTCTCAGATCTTTGAGATATCCTTCAGTCTGAAGGCTTTTCACCAGTATATCACCAATGTAGGCTCCACATTCCTTTTTAGTTGAGGTTTGAAAACCTAGTTGATCATTCTCTGGTATATCACCCTTGCATATTTTTTTGTTTAACAGGCATTGTAATATAATAGTAGGTACCTTGATCAATATTGAACATTGTATTCTACTCATTTTTAAGATGCATCCAAATTTGATGATAGCTCGATAATAAATCCAGGAAGCTGAGAGCTGATAGCCCAAGATGGAGTTGATACGCTGGTCTATTCTTGATAGCAGGTAGCTATCCTTCGTGTAAGCCTTGTTCAAATCTATAAAGTCAATGCACATCCTTTACTTGTTGTTGGATTTCTTCACCATCATCACGTTGGTCAACCACTTAGAGTAATGAATTTTTTTGATGAAACCTACATTAAGAAGCTTATTTACCTCTTCCAATATGGCCTTCTAGCACTCAGGGTTGAAATACCTCTTCTTCTACTTGATCGGTTTGTAGTTCTCAGCCATGACCAGCTTATGCTGAATCATCAAAGGGCCTATATTAGGAAGATCCTCCGGAGATTAGGCGAAGACATCTAGTTTTTTTGGAGGAATTCCTTGATCTTGATGCATAGGGATTCCACGAGATTTGCTTCGAGATTTAGTGTTCTCTCTGGGTCTTCATCAATGACTAAGTTGAAAAGATGCTCTATATGTTTGGCATGCATCTTCCTTAGTTCAATCACAGACTTGCTAATTTTTGCAATTGCTGAACCCTGGCCTTTTTGGTCTTGGCTATTTTGCCAATAGGCTACTTCACATTTCTTAGCAAGACTTTAATCACTCCACACTTCTCTCGTGCTATTTTTAGTGAAAAATCTCATAACTAAGTGAAAAGTAGACATTAACACTTGAAATTGATTAAGTTCTTAGTGACCTAGAATCACATTATATGCCAATCGAGTATAGACTACCATAAACTTGGACTTAATTATAGAGCTTTTGGGATTTCCTACAACCATAAGAAGCAGGTTGATAATGCCAAGTGGAGTGACTGAGTCCCCTATGAATTCAGTAAGCATCCCAACATATGGTTCCAAATTCTACTCCATCTTTATTTGGTCATAAACTTGAATAAAAAAAATACTCACTGAGCAACCCATATCAATTTTGATACATTGCATGGTCTAATTATCTACGATTGCCGAAGTTACCAATATTTCATTGTGGGATGCCGAGACTCTTTCCAAGTCTTTTATGAAAAAGACGATATCTCCAGTTTCTAGCTCATAATGTTGTCTCTTCACCTCTTCTGATCCTCCAATGACGTTTCAACATTTTCCAGTCAGTGCTGAGGCTTCGCTTTGTCTTGGTAGGCTAGTGAGAATCATGTTAAGGTGCCCTTTAATTGGCAAGTTCTATAGTTTGGGGTAGGATTCCTTCTAGGGAACCTTTGTTTGTTTGCCTTCTGCTCCTGAGGTACTTCAGTTCTTTCACCTCTTGGACAAACTATCTGAGGTGTCTTATTTGGATGAATCTTTTAATCTCATCCTTAAGTTGTTTGCATTTCTTAGTATCTTGGCCATAGTCTTTCATTGAGATGCCAGTGAGATAAACTACTCTATGAACCTGTTATATAGGTTATTAAAGTAGGTGATAAAGTACCTCAACAGGCCAAAATGCCAAGCCCAAGATAGGGAAGGGTCTCTTTAGGAAATTTGGGTGCTCAATCTGAGCGACACTTTAATCCTTGAATTATTTAAGTGTGTATATGTTTGGAAACCAGCTTTGTACTTCCTTCTCTCAGTCTTTTGCTTCTTCTATACAGGGGGTTTGGCTTCTTAAGTGCTCTTCTTTGGTTTATTACTATCCTCAATATCTCTTTTTACTAAGATTACCTCTCAGTATTGATGTACTCTTTGGCTTGCTAGATGAACTTTGCTAAACTTCTAGGGGACCTTCAAGCCATCTTACAAGCCATTCAGGCTTGCCAAATTTTGTTGATTGCTATAGTGAAAACGATCGAGCTATTTAGCTTGGCAATTTCCAATCTAGCTCTGTTAAACTGAGCCACGTACTCTTGCAAGCTCTCTCTCACTTTCAACTTCATAGTGAGGAGTGTTAGAGGATCCTTTCATTGAGATGCTAGTGAGATAGACTACTCTATGAACCTGTTATATAGGTTATTAAAGTAGGTGATAAAGTACCTCAATAGGCCAGAATGCCAAGCCCAAGCTAGGCTTTGCAACATTATCAGCAACACCTTACACAGGATTGAGTCCCATGTGCCTTGGAAGATTATTATGTTCTAGAAGGCGCTAAAGTGATCTATCTATTTCTTTGAGTCATTATACACTTCTTAGAGCGGTTACCTAAACTTTAATTACACCAAAGAATATGCTATCTTAGGAATCATAGAGATATTATACTTTACTTGGTTTAGGTGAACTAGTGCCCTAGACCTCTCCCACTATTGATGGAGCTTGGTTTGCTATTGACTTTAGTCCTAAGGGCTCTTTGAGATCATAATTCACTAGGCCACTTCTTTGTCGATTTGCAAGAGAAAAATATCATGAAGATGACTGCTGAAAACTTTTTGTTCATGGCCACTCCAATTCTCAAGTCAGTCAAGTTCTCATATATATAGTAGAAGAAAATAACTTAGTATTAGTTCTTTACCTTTATGAATTAGACACTATTTATAGAATGAGAAAGTATTTGAGCATATCTTGGACTTATGATTTTAGCTCCAATTATACTAGACTCCTTGTAACAAATTTTCATGAATCTCAAAATTTTCAAAATTGATCTCTAAAGATCACTATTCATTAGTTTCTACAAATACATAAGCTGAGTTCATTGGGCTCCCTTAGTTGCCTTGGGATGAGTATTCCCCAGATGAATAATATTCAAGCCACTGAACTGTTGTGACTTGAAAGCACCTCTGTGTTGTTACCTCAGTTGGTAACCTTAGTGCCCCAATCTCAGTCACCTTGGCCGGTTACCAAGGTTAGCAGCTTGATCACAAATTGGATATTGATTCATTTTTAGTTTATTGACCTGGTTATTTCATCTTGGTGTATCATTAGGAAGGAATGATGGTGAACTCACATTTACACTGCATATTGGGAAGCACATGTTGCACTTCAAACAAGTCGATTAGGTTGGTCCAATATCACTCTTTGGAATTAATACCTTCAAGTTCAAGAGATCAACTAGCACTTCTCCCTGCAACCAAACTATTCTCATCTAACTCAATTCTCTTAGGCCTTGGTTGGTTTGTCCTTAACAATATGGAACATCCATGACCCTTTTGCTCTTGAACCTTTTGTCAAACCATATTCATTTTCAAGCAACACATTGTATGCCAAACAAAGATATTATGAAAACATTACTTAAGCCAAATTTTGTTATATATGAAAGGTGTTAGACATGCATCACAGTCCAAGCATACAACATAGCAATTTACCCTCCCCCAACAGCTTGAATCCTTTGTTTATCTCCTCAAACTTCATCTCATGAGTATTCTACCCCTCCAAATTGAGCTTAGTTTCCTGAAACATTCATGAATGTAGACTGGCCAGTTAATTCAAAAACTTCATCAACTTACCCCTCAAGCAAGCCACAGCAGCTCTTGCTAGTACCCTTCAATAGTAGGAACAAAACTAAATATTTATGCACTAACTTTGTTCATGCATTACTCGACCAAGCCCAGTAGCTATGACTTCCCTTTAAAGTCTCCAAATGTGCACCCGATGATCCTCTGTGCATTGAATAGCTCCATTGGGTGGAGCTAGAGTAGTAGCAAAGTTAGGTGGATTTCAAGTATCACCATCAACCCACATCCTTGCAGTTAATTCAAATAATAACTTAGATGTTACTAAAGCATATATTTAAATTTGATGATACATCAAACTAAAGTAGTTAGGTCAACAACGCAAAACCCAGTTTATGGATCAAGCTACCAATCGAGGCTATCAAGGTCATGACACTGAGGTCACGACATCGAGGTATTAAGGGCTAGGCAAGCTCAGGGGCCTAGGCTTGGTCCACTTGGTGAATGCTCATCCCGAGACAATATAAGAAGCTTGGTAACCTTGACCCATGGATGAAGATGATTGAGTATTTATGAAAACTAATATATTTGTCTCCAAAGGTCAGTTCTGAGAGATTTGGGATTCATGGTAATCTGTTACGAGGAGTATGGTGGGATTATAGCTAAGATCAAAAAATCTTGGATATGCCAAATCATCTCCATGCTCTATAAATAGCAAAATATTTGTATAAAGGACTAATGCATTATTTTTTTCCTCACTATTTTATTGTGATCTCGACTGACTTAAACATTAAAGCAGCCATCACCAAAGAGTTTCCAGTGGTCTTCCTCACAACTTCTTCTTCTTATAGATTAGTGAAAGAGTAGCCTAGCATATCGTGATCTCGAGGAGCCTCTCAAATCAAAGCCAATGATGAACCATACTCCATCAATAGTGGTACTTTCATTAAGATCCACTCTACCTCTCTTTCCTGTCGATCTACAAGATCTCCGTCGTTCCTCCAACTATACCTCCGAGAGAAAGTCATTGTCATCCAGGAACCATCCTAGGGCGCAAATTGCCCCAATGCTAGTGGAGTCACATAACTCCTTCAATAGACTGTGAGCCAACTCAATGACTTGGTCACTAGTGTAACAACAACCATAGGGGGTCCCTCTATCAATGATCCCTAAGTACCACCTAACCCTTCCTATATGGTGAGAAGGCAAGAGTTATAGACCTTGACCACTGTAGTTCAGCATGTAGTTCAACAAATGGCTCAACTATTGGAGGTCGAGGCATAGGCCATGCAAAGTCTTCAAGCCCAGTAGCTGCAAAACCAAGTTTAGATGATGTAAAATCTTCAAGCCCACTTCGCTCAATAGTAGGCTCAAGGTATTGCACCAAACTAGCAATATGAGTTACAGATAACTACAATGAGCTAGACACACCATAATAGACAACACCATCCAAAACTTTAAGGTCCCTTAGTAGGTGTTTCACTAAGGTATCAAGCCTCAAGAGATTTTGAGGGGTGCGATCCCACTTATCATCTAGCTAATGAGGCCACTTACTACATTTATACTAGCCGACCCTTAGTGAGGACTAGAGAAGGTAGCCAGAGAGAGGATATACCACAAGTAGCTTGGGAGAAGTTCAAGGCATCAGCTCACCTAAACCAAATAAGGTATAACACCCTAATTCCCAAGATAGCCTACTCTCTGATGCAACCAAAGTTCAAGCAACCTCCTTATAAGGTATATGATAGCTCAAAGGACCTGGTGGACCATGTTAGTACTTTCAAAAATGCTATAATCGTACAAGGAGTGTGTGACTCAATCATATACAAAGTATTCCCTATGGCACTACAAGGTCCATCCCGAACTTAATATTTCAAACTCTCAAGGTATTTTATAACTTGCTTCAATGACCTAACTGACAGATTCATAGAGTAGTTTATCTTATTGGTGCCTCATTATAAGGACCCCCTCCATACTTCTAATGCTAAAATAGAAGAAAGGAGAAAGCCTAAAGAAATATTTGGCTTAGTTCAACAGTGCCAAACTAGAAGTCACCAAGCTTAATAGCTTAATTGTTCTTACTATTGCAAATAATAGAATATGACAAACTTTGGTGGTCTATCAAATGGCTCACTGACCTCCCAAAAGCTTGGTCAAATTCATCCAATAAGTTAGAGAACATATTATTGTTGAGGAGATGATTTTGGCTAAAAAAGTTGGAGGGTAGCAACAAACTAAAGGACCCACAAGTGGTCAACTCCCCGAGTCAAAGAAACAAAGGACCGAGTGAAGGGAGTGCAAAAGCAAGTTCCAAGTATACACACTCTTGAATAATTTAAAGACTGAAGTGTTGGCTCAGATTGAGCATCGAGACGTTTTGAAGAGGCCCTTGCCTCTTTGTATCAATAGACAAAAACTACACAAATCAAAGTATTGTTGTTTCCACAAGGACCATAACATGATAAAGGAGAATGTAGACACCTCAAGGATGATATCAAAAGACTCATCAAGGAGGGACAGGGTGAATGAGCCGAAGAACATTAGACACAGGAGGCAAATTAGTAGGGGTGTCCCTAGAGAAATCTCAACCCGAGTACTACAACCCTTCAATCAAGGGATATCTTAACATAATCCTCACAAGCCTATTGGGTCAAAGTGAAGCTTCAACATCGATTGACAAACATCAAATCATTACTGGGGGAAAGGAGGAGGTGAATAGATAGTATCATGAACCAAAACTCAGAGGCATAATCTTTTCTACAAAAAACTTAGAGGAAATTTTAGTACCCCACAATGATATATTGGTGATCTCGGCGATCTTGGACAATTACACCACACAATATATCATGATAGGTGTAGAAAGCTTAGTAAATATCTTATTTTCCCAGGCCTATGATCAGATAAAGACGGAGTAAAATTTTGAACCATATCTTAGGATGCTCACTAGATTCACAGGTGACTCAGTCGCTCTACTCAACATAATCAACTTGCTCCTTATAGTTGAAAAAAACCCCAAGAGCACTATAATCAAGCCTAAGTTCATGGTGGTTTAAATTTGGTCCATTTATAGCATGATTTTGAGTCATCCAACACTTAATTAGTTTCAAGTGAAATCTCAATTTTTTATTTAGTCATGAGATTTCCAAAAAAAAATGGTACATGTGAAGTATGAGGTGACCACAGCCTCACCAAAAAGTGTGAGGTGGCCTACTGATAGTGTAACCTTGACCCAAAAGGTAAAGGTTTGATGATTACAAAAGTTAGTGAGTCTACTATTCAACCAAAAAGATACACATTGAGCCTATGGAGGAACTCATCAACTTGGTTATTGACAAAGACTCAGGAAGAATGTTGAAGCTTGGAGTGAATCTTACGGAGCCCATATGCACCAAATTCGAGGAGTTCTTATGAAAGAGTTAAGACATTTTTGCTTGGACTTCATAAGATTTTTTAGACATAGATCCCTTGGTAGCACAACACAAGCTTGTCGAGGGGGAGAACCACAAGTCGATCAAGTAGAAGAAGAGACATTTTGCCCATAAATATTAGAAGGCTATTTCAAAAGAGATAAACAAGCTTCTTAGTGCAAGATTCATCAGAGAAATTCATTACACTGAATGGCTAGCCAATTAGTGATAGTGAAGAAGTTCAATAGCAAGTGAAAAATGTGCATTGACTTCATTAACTTGAATAAAGCTTTCCTGAAGGATAGCTATCTAATACCAAAGATAGACTAATTAGTCAACTCTAACTTAGGACATCAACTCCTTACTTCCTGGGTGCATTCTCGAGTTATCATTATATTTAGATGCACCCCAAAAATGAGAAGAAAATAATGTTCGTTACTGACCAAGGTACCTTTTACTATGTCACAATGCCCTTTGAACTAAAAAATGCAAGAAAGACATACTAGAAAATGGTGAACCAACTTTTTAGGCATCAGCACAAAAAAAACATGGAGGTGTACATTGATGACATGTTGGTAAAAAGCCTCCAGGCTGATGAACATCTTGGAGATTTAGAAGAGACTTTTAATACACTTTGAAAATTCAAAATGAAGTTGAAACTGGAGAAGTGAGCCTTTGAAGTAGGCTCAGGAAAGTTTCCTAGTTACCTCATCTCAAAACAAGGAATAGAGGCAAATCTTGAGAAGATTAAAGTAGTCCTATAGATGAAGCAACCCTAAACCATTTCTTATCTAGGTCAAATGAAAAATACTTGCCTTTCTTTAAGGCACTTAAGAAAAGCCACAAATTCAATGAATGAAGAACTACAACTAAGCCTTTGAATCTCTAAAGAAGTACCTCTTTGAACCTCTTATATTGGTTAGACCCAAATCAAATGAGGTACTCTTTCTTTATATAGCAACTTTAGAACAAGTAGTCAACTTGGTATTGATAAATGACCTAAGAAGTAGACAATAACCTATATATTATATGAGCCATGTGCTTTCTAAGACAGAGGCTCAATATCCACCATTGGAGAAATTGACTTATGCAATGGTATTGGCGACCTAAAAACTCTAACCACACTTTTAGACACACCTTACACAATGCTTACTAGTCTTTCCTTTCAAAAAATACTACAGGAGCCAAAGACCTCAAAGAGATTGCTCAAATAGTCTATCGAGCTAAATCAACTTGACATCACATTTGAAACTCAGAGAACTATTAAAGCTCAAGCCTTAGTGGACTTCATGGTGGAAACTACCTCGTATGTTATAAGTCCAAAGTTCAAACCTTGGGAAGTTCAAGCCAATGGCTCGTCATGTGAGTCAAGTAGTAAAATCAATGCATGCTTGTAAGATCTAATGGGAGATAGCAGAGTACTCAGCTTAATTAGAGTTCCTTGCATCTAATAACATCACTGAATATGAAGCTTTTCTCCTAGGTTTAAGGGTGGTGCTAGTAGCTGAAGCCAAAATATTAAAGGTATTTAAAGACTCTCAACTAGTCTAGATCAATGGAGAATGTGAGGTGAAAGATACAACTATGAGACAATACCTGGCTGAAGTACAAAGGCTCATGAGAAAGATGGATTGAATGGAGATTTGTGTAGAACTCTAAAATAGCAACACAAAAGCAGGCACCCTCACACGATTGGCCTCAACATCTTTAAATCCAAAATCGAGGCAAGTCTTCTTGGAGAATATGCTGAGGTGAATGTCATAGACAAAGAAGCTTACTAGATGGACTCTATAATAAACTACCTCAAAGAAGGACAACTTTCTGAGTATCTAAAATAGGCTTAGAGAATTAGGAAGCTGACATTGAACTTCAACCTAGTAGATGAAGGCTTGCACAAAAGGTCATTCACCCAATCTCTCCTTCATTGCTTGAGGCCCACTAAAGCCAAGTACGTGCTCCGAGAAGTATATGAGGGGATATGTAAGAGTCATGATGGTGGATGAGCCTTGGCGCATAAGCTCCTTAAACAAGGTTATTACTAGATCAACATGGCCTTCAAAGCAACTGAGTTTATTTCTAAATATGGACAATGCCAGAGGCATAAATCAATATATCATAATTGAGCAGTTTGACTTTAGCAAACACAAGCCATCTGACCCTTCGACTAATGGGGGATGGATATTTTGGGTCAATTCCATTAGCCTCGGGACATAGAAAGTTCTTGATAGTTGTAATCAATTACTTCACTAAGTGGGTAGAAACTGAAGCTCTCACTACAATCATTGAGAAAAAAATCTAGGAATTCCTTTGGAAAAGCATAATCTGTTGATTTGGGCTACTACAAATGCTAGTAATAGATAACACAATTCGATAGTGCAAAGTTCAAAGAATATTGCAGTAGCCTTCACATGGAACTAAGGTTCATCTCGATGGTGCATCCTTAGTCCAACGGCTTGGCTGAGATGACAAACCAAACACTTCTTTCAGATTGAAGAAATGTCGTGAGAGGGCAAAAAGCAATTGAGTCAAGAGTTGGTCCTATTGAACCACTTTGAGAATAACGATTGGTGAGTCACCCTTTATGTTGGCTTATGGAGTTGAAACAATTATCCTTGTGGAGATTTGTCTCCCTTACCTTGGCCTATAAATTCAGGAGGAACTTCACATAAGGGTCACCAAGAATCAATGATGAGGGCTCGATACTACAAGCTTGAGTTCAAAATAGAGAGCTCCAACTTGGCAACGGGGTACTTTGTTGTATTGATCTCATCAACTAAATCTTAAGAAAGTTGTCTCTGAATTGGGAAGGACTATACAAGGTTACCCGAGTTGTGGGATCAGGAGCATTCAAACTTGAACACTCGGATGGCAAGATTCTCCCAAGAACATGGCATGTCAACAATCTTAAAGGTTTTATCTCTAAATGAAAGTTATGGCCCTTTTATTACTTGAAAGTTTGCCATTGATAGGGCCTAAAACATGTTTAAAAGGGAGGCACTAAAGACCTCAACTCTAGGTCCAAGCATCTACTTTTGGCTCTCAAGACTTTGACTCTGGTTCTAAATATCCAACTAGGGCATAAGACCTCAGCTCTTCAACTAAGTAGAAGACCTTAGCTCTAAGTCAAGCACCTAGGCTCTAGGTTTAAGAGCCTATCTGAGGCTTTCAAGATCTTGGCTTTGGGTCCAATATCCAACTAGAGCATAAGATCTCTACTTTAGGTCCAAGCATCTACCTGAGACTTTCAAGACCTTGGTTTTGGATCTAAGTATCCAACCAGGCAAAAGATCTCATCTCTTCAGTTGGGCATATGACCTTAGCTCTTTAGCTAGACAGAAGACCTCAACTCTAAGCCAAGTAGAAAGACTTTTTCTCTAAGCTACGTAGAAAACTTTGGCTCTAAGTTAGGCAAAAGGCTCCATGTTGACACTAAAACTTAGTTTTGGTTCCAAGCATCCGATTGGGCACCAAGGACTCAGCTTTGGGTTCAAGGACTTAACAAAGGTGCTAAGGACCTCGGCTCTAAATTGTGAGCCTACCTGAGGTATAGGGAACTCAACCCTAGGTTAGTCACCTAACCAAGACATACAAATTAATTAATTAAAATACAAATCTCTCTCAGAAGTGAATAAAACTAAGGCTTAGCCTGGGAAATTATTGTAGTAGATATGACACATATCAAAGAATTGGGTACTGAGCTTATTGATTACCTTGAGTTAATGTTGTGGGGATCATAGAAAAACCTGAAATCAAGTTTTTAAGCTTGAAGAGATTGCTAACCCAAGCTAAAACTTGCTCAAACATTTTTAGGATTAGATTATCTTTGATCCTGAATCATTTAATTAAGTAGTTCAGGAATGAAATCATTTTTATTACAAGTTATTTAACTAAATAGTTTGAGGTTTGATTCCAAATTATTAATTCAGGAATAAAATCATCTATGATTCTAAGTTATTTGATTTAGGATAAAATAAATTTTGATTCAAATTGCAAGTTAGATCAATTTTTTCTTTGTGGATAAAACTTGGATTAGTACAAGAGTCAAGACTTATTACCAGAGTTAATTCTGAACTAGGCAAACAAACTACAACTTTGAGTCAAGACTTGTGGGAAAAGCAAGTAAAATTTCTTTTATTGCAAGCTAATGAATTACAACTCTAAGCCAAGACTTCTCAAACAAAATGCTTTCATCTCATTACAAATGAAATAAGATTAATAAAAAAAAGGTACAGAAATTTAGCTTGTTGGCTCTCAAGGCTCAGATCTGGCTTCCTCACCCTCCTCTGGGATAGAATCCTTCAAAAGTAGTTCCTCATACTCGCCTTTGCGGTGAAAGACTTAGCGCTCATCATAGAGCTTGAAGTGAAGGTCCTCAAGATCAAAATATAGTGCCTTGTGGGTTTGTTTTACCGTGTCCTAACAATAGAGGTAGCCTTCTTCGAAGGAGTTGGTGGAGAGTTGTCTTTGATCATGGAGGTCCCCCTCAATAACTTTGAAGTCAGTCATGACTTTCACCTTTGATTGATCCAACAGTTGGATGAATTTTGGGCTATGGAGGTAATAAGCCACTACCTCCTCCCTTGCCTTCTTCAACTCGGCCTCCTATTGAGCCTTGAGCTACTCCATCCTCTCCATGGCCGAGTTGCACTCGACCTAGAAGATCTTCTTGTTGTCATAAGTTGCCTTTCTCTTCTCCTTCATGTTGAGTTGGAGAGACTCAAGCTGAGAGCAGAGGAGGTTTTGTTATTCCTCGTTGTCGGTGGCTTTCAATTTCTAAGCTACTGCTCACTTCTTGGCCTCATGGAACCTCTGACCTACAAAATGGAAATACTCCATTGCCTCTAACCAACTCAAAAGTTAGGCATTGACTATAAAAATATTAGCAATAAAGAAAAGAAGAAGAGAGTCAAATGACATAGCTCAGTGTAGGTCTTGGCTCCTTGCAAGAAAAGCTTATCCTTGGGAGTCAAGCAATCTCAGAGTCCATGTTAGCTCCGAAGTTTGAGCAAAAGTATTCTTTCACAGTGGGACCCTGGGGTTCTTAGTTGGCTTGATGTTCAGAGTGAGTCTGACCTTGGGCCTCGATCACCCTTTTGCCTCGTTGGGTTGTCGCTATGTGTGTAGGCTCAAAGGCAGGCATCCTTACTATAGAACCATTTGACACCTCTGTGATTGTGATTCGGGCTGAGGAACTAGTGGGATGGGACACTACCTGCTCCTTGCTCTCATTTTTGCTTATGCCCTGGTTGCTCCCCTTGCCCTTGCACTTCTTCTTGCTCTCACTGTGGCTGGGTGTGGAGGGGGATTGGGGGTGTATGGGGAACCTCTACCTCAAAGGGTTTCTTCTTCCAAGGCCATTGAGCAAGAGCGAATTGAGGGTCACCCTCTTTCTTTTTTGGATACTCATTCATAAATGACATCTAATCAAGGCCTATAGTTACCAAACCTAGTGTTAGACTGAGCTAGGACTTGAAGGAAATTAACACATGAGAATTGAGTATCATATCGAATAGTCAAGCCACAGATATCCCGTACTGCAGCAAATAGGCTTTGTTGGATCATGTGGGGGCATCCCTAATTTACTCAACCTCCTCTACCCAAGAGACAAAGAGATGGTGCACTTCTAGGGCAACTTTTTGGTCAACTCAGTGTTTCGAGGGTTTGCCCCACTCACATGGAAGGTACTAATTGGTTTGGGAAAAGACCCTAATAGGATGGTCCTTCCAAGAGTGAATAGAGGAGTGGTTAAATGCAAACATCTTGCAACTACACTTCGAGGCGAAGTGCCATTGCCCCCCATGTTGGAACATCAGTACCCCTTGAAAGAATCTCTAAACATCTTTACTGTAGGAGTGAAGCTTTTGGACTTGGATAGGGCTCAGAAGGTAGTTACAAATCTCATGGCATTGGGAACTCTTTGATTCATGGTTAGGTCCTAGTCACTCAATATGTCTCATGTAAAAATATCTATAAAATACCTAAAACTACTCTTGAACATCTTCCAAAAAGTAGTAAACTCATACCTAAACTCTCCCCTAAGTTTTTTGCTATTTGTTTTTGACCCCCACAAGTCCAACTTGATCCTATCTAGGAAGCCGAATACATTGACCAAGTATTAAACATTTTTCTCTCTAAGGGTTGGTTCGGTTATCCAGACCCTCAGTTCAAGGACACCTACCAAGAGTAATGGGTTCAATAAATTCTAATTTGGATATGTATGTTCCTATGAACTAAGTTTCTGAGCTAAAATATGTTGGAAAAAATATTGGTGTTATCATATTCTTTATCACATATGACGTTGAAGTAAGACCACAGTTATTCTAGGGTCAACATGTTTTCTATCTTATGGTTCACATGGTAGGATACTGAAATTGAAATAAAAGTTAGCATGCAGAATAAAAAAAATACTAAAGCTATAGAAAATACCTCAAACTTGAAGCTAGAATGTTGGGGGTGAGGACAAGCTTGAATTGGCCATGGCCAAAGACGGAGTGGCGACTAAGCTGGGGTTGGTACCTTGAGAAGTAGTACCCTTGATGGAGGAGGAAGGAGAGGATAGGGATGCCATTAGAATAGATCTGCTGATAGAAAATAGGGATTCACCATAGAGAAAAGGCTTTCAAAAGTGCAGATGACCAAAAATGGGAGAAAAGGAAGAAGACTCCTTTATATAACCCTCATTGAACAATCTGATTCTTGCTAAGTGTCCGGATCTGGGCCACTGAAGCCTAAAGGGTGGAATTCCAAATTCACTGCTCAAGTCTCAAGCAAGGTACACATGTCATCTATTTGAGAAGAGTCAAAAGAGGTAGTTCGGGATGGAGATTGAGAGGTACATTTGTCGACTCTAGAATCCACCTTGACATTTAAATGAGTGGCTCATAGCCATCACCTCAAAAATAGGCAAACCCTAATGATTTTACATGATTTGATGAGGCAATGACTTGAATTCCAAAGGATCATGGCAATTGGTGGCTTGTACGAAGTCAGTGAGACTAAGTTAACTTTGCCCTCTAAGTCTAAAAATTGATGCATATAGTTAGAGGATACTAATGATATACTAAACTAAAGTAACCAGGTCAACAAATCAAAACCCAATTTGTGGATTAAGCTACCAACGTAGACTGTCAAGGTCACAACACCAAGGTATTGAGGGCTAGGCAAGCTTGGTGGCCTAGGCTTAGTCCGCCTAGTGAATGCTCATCTTGAGGCAATTTAGGAAGCTCAATGATCCCGAATCATTAATGAAAGTGACCAAATATTCATGAAAATTAATAAATATTTATCTTCAAAGGTCAATCTCGAGAAATTCAGGATTCATGACAATCTGGTGGGATTACGATTAAGATTACAAAATCTTGTATACACCGAATTGCCTTCATGCCTATAAGTAGCACAGTATTTGTAAAGATAAATAACTAATCTATAGTTTCTTTCCCCACTCTTTCATTACAATCTTCACTAATTTGGATATTGGAGTTGCCACTGTAGGAGAGTTCCCGATGGTATTTTTCATGATTTCTTTTTCTTGCAAATTGATGAAAGAGTAGCCTAGAAGATCATGATCTCGAGGAGCCTTTCAGACCAAAGCTAATAATCAACCAAGCTCCATCAACAAAATCATAAAAACATCCATCGTGACTATATATATAGTTATGCATTGATAGGAATGCTTTATGCAGTATGTCCAAGTTGTCAGTGCACTTGAAGCTGAAGTCAATTCCACTATTTGTCACCTCCCCTTATTACCTGACATTACAATATTATTGATCATTGTCGGTGCTTTACATCTAGTGCTAGCTGAAGCACTACCAAAGAAGTGTCATTGCTGATGCTATTTTATTAGCGCCAACAATGAAAGATTATTGTCCCATTGTTGGCGCTATTTTGTTAGCACCAACAATGGAAGATCATTGTTGGTGCTATTCCTTTAGCACTGACACTAACCTCTCATGGCTAGTGCTATTTTTTGTTAGCTCTAGCAATGAAGCTATTAAGTTACTATCCTTGCTCGAAAAGCATAGAAAAGCTAGGTTTGACTTCCACCGAGCTCTCCCTTGTGCGCCTTCAGCTCAAACAGAACCAACTCTCTCTCATGTGCCTCCCTTACGCCGTTGTCTCCAACTAGCCCTCACATGCCTATGGGTCCAACTCACCCTCGTGTGTGCCTCTAGCTCCAACTCACCTTCGCCCGCCTCCAACTCTAGCTTGCCAATGCCATGAGCTCCTAGTCACCATCTCCTCCAGCTCTAGCTCCTCCAGTACATGGCCAACTATCTTCAAATTTGCACAAATATATGTTCAAACCTCTCATCCCCTATCCATTGATTTTATTTGGCATCCACCTCTACACCTTATGTTGACAGAAAATAACTAGATGACCTCTTTCGATGATAACTTTATAAATGCTTCCAATACTTTCTTCCGCCAGTAGGATATCGAGTGAAACACCTACATAGAGCATAAGGAGACTAGGTACAACCCCCAACCACTGTCAAGATCGCCTGTATTGCAACAACTATCTAACACAAGTATGCCAATCTTGTTTTAGTTCTGTATTTGACAAACTAGCCAAAATAGCCCTCTTTGATGAGCTTCTCTATCATGTGATCTCTATGAAATTTATAGCAGTTAATCTTATTCATTTTTTGCCTATTAAAAGGAAAAAGTGGGGGCTGCCTCAAATAGTCTTTGTGCTCGATGTGAGTTAGTACCTTGAACCTGGAGATGTTTAGAAGCATTTAAATCATCTAGGCATTCTCTACGCTCAGAATATTACTTCTTAGACTGGGAGATTTTACCTTTTCGGACTCTTTTTTTAGCTACTATTCCACTTAGACTGTCCCTTAGATGATATTTTCTTCTCGGTAGTAATATGTTGAGGAGTCACAAGAGCGTCAAATCAGATCCATATAGTGAGTCGGACACCAAACCATCCCAAAAGCTCAAACTCATGAGATATGAGTCTTTTTCACTATATCTATTGGACTCTATCTATCCAATATCCGATGTGGGACTAATTCATCACACCTAACATTATAACAATCTCCCCCTTCAGATGTGATTTGACCACATCAATTTAACACTCTTAATCAATAACTCTTTTATTCGACCACTTCTACCGTATGACCCATGTCCTCACACCGGCCTTTAGTGTCTGCGCCCTTGCATCGGCTTCTAGCGCCCACACTTGTGGGCTCGCCATCCTAGCGCCAGTGCATGCACCCTCTCTCCGGCCTCAAGTCGGCCTCGTGCGAGCCCTTGGGCCTGCACTCACGTCCTTGCCGGCCTCGCGCCCGCATCCTCTCGCCGGTCTTTGCCATGAGACTAATATGTGACTCAATTCAGTCATATCTGGTAGAATCGTAACCATAGAATACGACCCTAATCGAAATGCATACATTTGTCTCATACACTATGGGGATGGTGAGAAGAGATATATTTTACATCCCAGAGGGGCTATAATTGGAGATACCATTGTTTCTGGTACAGAAGTTCCTATATCAATGGGAAATGCCCTACCTTTGAGTGCGGTTTGAACTATTGATTTACGTAATTGGAAGTAACCAATTAGGTTTACGACGAAACCTAGAAATCGATCACTGATCCAATTTGAGTACCTCTACGGGATAGACATCAACAGAAAACTGTTGAGTAACGGCAGCAAGTGATTGAGTTCAGTAGTTCCTCATAGAAAATTATTGACTCTAGAGATACGGAAATATGGACTAATTCATCACACCTAACATTATAACAATCTCCCCTGCAGATGTGATTTGACCACATCAATTTAACACTGTTAATCAATAACTCTTTTATTCGACCACTTTTACCGTATGACCCATGTCCTCACACCGGCCTTTAGTGTCTGCGCCCTTGCATCGGCTTCTAGCGCCCACACTTGTGGGCTCGCCATCCTAGCGCCAGCGCATGCGCCCTCTCTCCGGCCTCAAGCCGGCCTCGTGCGAGCCCTTGGGCCTGCACTCACGTCCTTGCCAGCCTCGCGCCCGCATCCTCTCGCCGGTCTTTGCCATGAGACTAATATGTGACTCAATTCAGTCACATTATCGCAGTAATTTTGGTCTTAAGAATTTGCACATATTAGAACCTGAAACTTTGATACCACTTGTTGAGGAGTCACAAGAGCGTCAAACCAGATCCATATAGTGAGCCGAACACCAAACCATCCCAAAAGCTCAAGCTCATGGGATATGGGTCTTTTTCACTATATCTATTGGACTCTATCTATCCAATATCCGATGTGGGACTAATTCATCACACCTAACATTATAACAGTAATATTCCTTTTGGTTTGTTAGATGAATTCAGCTAAACTCTTCAAAGGTCGGTGTGCCATCTCATAAATTACCTTTACTTATGGAATCTAATTTATTGTCATCACATAGACAATGGAGCTATCTAATTTGATTATTTCCAATCTGACTTCATTAAACCGAAAAAGACACTTTTTGAAGTTTTCCCCTTTCTTTTAGTTTATTGCTCAGAGTGTAGAGGGATCCTTCTTTCATAAAGTTATTTGTCATATCACCAAAATATATTACAAGTGCTTTGACAGTTTGGAATATCAAACTTTGGCTAGACTTTGTAATGTCATTGGAAAAGTCTAGTAGACAGTTGAATCCTAAACTTTTTATAGCATCATAAATTTTAGGAAGGTGTTAATATGGTCTACCAGATCCTTATTATTATTGTATATTTCGTATGGAGGCTATCTGATTTTTTATTATATGGGAAAATACAATAGTTCAGGAAGTAACAATGTGTTGTACCTAGAATGATTTGACGAAATGCCCATTTAGGACATCTCCCAAGCTATTGGTAACACTCTCTCTCTGTATTTTCTTGTCTTCGCTCTAGCCAAAACCCAACTCACATATGTATGAGCATAACTTTATCCGTCGAGTTATATGTGGGGTTGAGCTTAAGGGGCTCTCTTGATATTTGATACCAACGTGAAAAGTTAGCAAATTAACCTTAATAGTATCTAATTCTTCGAATGTGGTGGCTTGAATGATACTAATCATCACGATACATTTGATTTTTCTTATACAATTGCGACTCATACTAAGCTTGAAAGTTCTATATCATTTGAGTTTAGCTTTGTAGTTATTGAACCTAAAGATTTTGCATAGTTTACGTCTAAATTTTTAGCAACTGAATTATTTATTGGACTATACTTGTTAATGTATGAAATTTTTGTTGACTCACTGTATGAGAGAAATTGGCTAGTGTCTCAGGGATGAAAAACAATGGAGCTCGTCAAGGTTGAGGCAATGATGGCTGTTGAGTTGCCAATATGGCTAAGTGATTTTGCTCACTAAATTCTCCTGAAGAGTTGTGAGATTCGATATTCACTGGTGCCATCTTCTCCCCTGATTGATTTTTAGAGAAAGAAGCTCTTGTATTTTTCCGAGGCATCACCAAAGAATCACTCAAAATTTTTCTCGATTAGTGATAAAAAAAGATAACAGATCTCAATTACAACACAAATTGTTGGTAAAATATATTACACTATTAATTGAATTGAGATACTATTTGAAATTTTGATGTGGTTAAGTCCACTTGTCCAACTAATATGTAAAAAAGGAGAATTGTGACAAAAATAAATTATTGGCAGGTTTAAGCAGCAACATCCTGACACCCAAATTAATACCATAAACTTCAAGTGGAAAAATAAAATAAAAATTAGATACTATTTGTTACCTTAATTATGCATTTTTTTTTTAAATTTATAATGAATTGAAAAACTCCGATAAATTTGATTCCTTCGAAATACCGATTAATTTAGTACAATTATCCTCCGGACGGATCTGGAATCTTCGCAATTATTCGCATAGCAAAAGTGCCTGACATCTTTTAGATTAATCAAACTCAACGCTTATATGTCAATCGAACTCAACGGATTTTTAATACGACTGGTCACCTCACCGTAGTCCGTTACATACCCAACGAGTTTTACTTAACCTGAAGAGCGAATCAAATCCTAGTTTTCGCTTGACCTCAATTGCTGATTCCGGCCAACGAATTTTAATTAACTTGAGTGAATCAAATTTTAATTAACTCGAGAAGGGAATCAAGTCCAACTTAAAATGTCCCCCCACAATTTTTTTTCTATTAAGGAACAAAATTTTTCGATATTTGTTTGTAAATACAGAAAATTCAGGAATCCTTTTTTACAAATTATTATCAATATAATCAAAATTAAAAACCTCTGCTTTCATCAAAAGGCACACCTCCTTCCAGATTCGAAGGAGATTTTAAATTTTAATTTCGATTTTAGTATCTAAAATTAATTCATTTGATTTAATTTCATTTTGGTGATTGCCACCTGTTTCGATTTGGATTCAATTATTTTTAAAACTTTTTAATTAAAAAGAAAACAACTTCGAAGACATGCATCACAAAACCGCAGCAACTACCCGACTTTTGTCACTTAATCTCAACGTCAATTACTTTCCTGTCAAAAACCTTAGTCCTGGGGAGAGTCACCAAGAGCACGCCATTCTTAAGCTCCGCCTGCACCTTCTCTTTGTCGCACTCGTCCGGCAACACAAACCTCATATTGTACGAGCTCCTGCCTCTCTGCCACCACCCGTCGTCTCCCTCCTTGCCCTCCTCATTCTTGTGCTCCCCGGTGATCACCAGCACGTCGTCCTCCACCGAGACCTTCACCTCCTCCTTCGACAATCCCGGCATGTCGAACCTCAGCTTGATCTCTTTTTCGTCCTCCATCACGTCCCACGGAGCCCGGACCTCGCCTGATCCCGTCCTTCCAGGGAAGGTTATCGCATCCTCGAAAAGCCGGTCCATGGCGTCCAGCATCTGCCTCATCGTCCTCATCGGTGACAGCGGATCGACGAGTCCAAGGGGAGAGATGTCGAGGGAGGAGCGCCGGGGACGACGCTCTACGGCGACGCCGTGCTGGTTGCTGTTGTCGGGGCCCTGGTTGTGCTGCACGTCGATGGAGTGGCTGCCCTTGTTCTCGGCCGTGGCTCTGATGGGAAAGGAGACGCGGCTAGTTGAGCTCCGGCGTTTTGGAGCGTCGTTTCTGAGTGGAAGGAATGAGGTGCAGAGAGATGTCGCTGTGGCCATGGAAGTTTCTGAGGGATTTGACGCTTGAAGAGGGGATCGTACTAGTGGGATACGGGAAAACGTTAGGGTTTGGGGGATATGAAGAGAGGGGAAGAGGCGAGAGAAAGGTGGTGGTGGAGGAGTCTGGAAGAAGCTGGGTGTCGACGGAAGAACGTTCTGGATGACGCGCGGAAGTGGAGGGGAGAACACGTGGAGGGTCCGACAGCTGCATTGGATGCCTTCTAGTCTGAAGAAAGCGCGAGAATAGGGAAGTAGATCTTTTGCCGCGCCGTCGTGTCCTCGTTTTTGCGGTGTTTGTCACGGCTAACGCAGAGCTTTATCCTCCTTAATTTTCGGTTACGTGGTTGTTTACCCCGTGGATATATATATATATATATATATATGTGTGTGATATTGAAAATTATATCCTATAAAATACAAAATTTTATGATATTTAATTTATTTTAATTTATTTATATATAGATATTGAAGTTCACGAGTGTGCGTTCAAGCACACTATTGGTCTACACTAGAGTTGTCTTCTATTATACACACATGAGCTCGAAATAATAAATTCCATACAGCCCTACATTTGTTTTTTCTTTTGGTAGAAAGTTCCACACATTTTGTGAACAAACTACTGCACTTTTTCTGTCTGTGCAAATAGGTTTTTCACAAGAAGGAAAGAGTTATTATTAAAATATCATAGACTTTCAGGACGTTGGCCTGACAAGTAGCAGTTGAAAGTCAAGCTCATGTGGCAATACAAGCAGCAGCATCAACATTAAGCAGCTCCGACATACTTGCATATTCTAAAAAAAAAAAACATGAATTCTTTTGCAGAATTCACACCTTCAATAGCATTTTCAGCAATAATTCTTACAACCCTTGTACAAAAACCTGAGAGAGCAAGAAAGCAAAAGAAAATCTCACAACAACCACAATGATGTCAAGTTGTTCCTCTGCATCCACAATGATGCCTTCCTCGAACAAACAGATAAATGCAAAGCATCCAAATATGCTAACCAGCGCCACCATTCACCTGGCTTCATCCCTCTCCATATCTCCTTCCCTAGAAAAGAAAAAAGAAAAGCAAGACTAGCAAGTAGCAGAACAACACAGTACAGCACCACATGAACCCATAATTCTCCCGCCCCACTCCTGCTGTGAAAAGGAAAAGCAAACGAAACAAGGAAAGAAAAAGCTGCATCTATTAGACCCTCTTATAATTAGCACCGACACCAATAACTCACACTCAATTCCATAACCACAACGATAACCAATAACTTAATCTCATTTCTCCCCTGACGTCAAACTCAATCCCATATTCTCCGAGCAGGCCTTCCTGCTGCTACTTAAGCTCCACTGGTCCGAGCTCGACAGCGATGACGTCGAGTTCCCGCTGCCACACTTGGCCACCGTCCTCATGCTCTCCACCAACGCCTCTGTCCTCGGTTCCTGCGCCAAGATCTCATGCAGCTGCGCTGGCCTTATCACCAACTTCACCTTCCAGAAACCAGAGCAATCGCCCATTTGCCATTTTGGCAGCACTTGGTGGTGGTCGAAAGAAATGCGGTAGGGCGCCACCAGAGACGGAAGACCGCCGACGGAGGTGGTAAGCGGCCGGAGGTAGTACAGCTCGCCGGGAGCTAGCTCTTCGTTGTGGAGAAGCGGCTTGGAGAAGCTGCTTTGGTCGCGGAAGATGCCGTGGCCCGGAAAGCCGTTGGTGATGCACTCGGCGGTGACCGGGGGGAGCAGCTCCATAACGCCGCCGTTGAATGTCACCACCTTCACCATGAAGCCCTCGACCTCGCTGAAGCCGCTAAACACACAGTTCCCCATTCTTCGGCTCCCATCTTGGCATGTATTGGGGATATAGTGAAAAAACTGGGCCTGGTAGACGCATGGGCGGAGGCAGATGGGCCAAAAAAAGTCGCGGAAGGCCCTAAGTAGGCCTATGTGAAAAGCATAGCAAGACAAAAGAGGGGCCGCAGGAGAGAGAAGATAAAGAGGACGAGAGAGAGAGAGAGAGAGAGAGAGAGAGAGAGAGAGAGAGAGAGAGACAGGAAAAGGAAAGGTCGGGGATAAATGGGGACGAGAGGAACCCGTGCTCTCGGGTTTCCGGGGTTGTGTCTGGCTAAATGGATCACAACTGCCCGATTTGGCTAGCGATCTGGCGTTGCCGCCTTGGAATGTGGGATGGGGGGGGATGCCATCGTCTTTCATTTTCTGATTGGGAATTAATGGTTCTTCAAAAGTATACGCTAATCAAGTGGAATTGTTGTAAAGAGGAGGTTAGACCAAGCATTGAATCGTGTAATGATGGTTTAATGGATAGTTAGATCTTGCGGTGATGTCATTAAGGAATTCTAAATTTTTTAAAAAAGTTTTTGTCTTTTATAATAAAATCGGTGGTTGATATCTGCTGATGGCACTAATCTTTGTCAAAATTTATATTTTTTAGAGAAAACAAAAATACCCATTTGTAACTATTGTTGTTGTCGGGTGTTCCACCTCAGCTCCTATATGTAGGACCCATTTGGGTTTCAGAGCATGCTATGGACTCTTGTGTATTCATGTAATCTTATTGACCGGATGAATAGCTATTACTATGTTTTTGTGGATATTTATTTTTTTTCATGATTTTTATTATTTTGATTAGTTCAACAATCTTTTGTTGAAGCATTAATTATTATTATTATTTTATTTCATCCATTATTTTTGATATTTTTATCCAAAAATAGTCGAAAGTACCAATTCAAATAAGAATGAAGAATTAATATTTTCAAAATCTTATGGAGTAAAAAATAATTTTATGAAATTAGTCCAAATAAATTAGAATAATACCTTGTGCTAGCGAAAAATAAAAAAAATTAGGGTAACTGTGAAAGAAATTACATATAACTTCTTATAAGCAAAAAAATTGCATTTAAAATTTTGATTATCGATGAAGTTACAAATATCTCATTCAGTTAATTTCACCATTACATGACAAAATATTCTGTGAATATTATAAGCAAAATGTGAAGTGTTCATGACACTTTTATTTGATATTAAGTAGTTAAGATTTAATCAATTTATTTTATGTTTGTCGCGATCATGAAATTATGAATAATTCTAATAGTTATAATTATATTATATTCGATTAACATTTCGTCATTGGAAAACATATAAAGTGTTTTAGACACTCTTATTTGATATTAAATGGTTCAGATTTAGTTAAGGTGCTTGATGTTAATTGCAATCATGGAATTGCAAATAATTTTAATGGTTATAATTATGTTGAATTAAATCATATAACAGCCAAAAGGGTTTTATTTGAAATTTACAAATTATAATGAGTTTTTTATATACAACACTTGAGAAATAATTAAATTATGTATAGTTTTTTGATTTTTTTCATAATGATTCTATTTTAAAAAATTTTTAGGGAGGTTTTAGATTCTTTGTGCCCAATTGGCCCGAAAAAAGTTAAAACATAATTAAGATAAAAGATAAAATAGATATTTTATTTTTTAACTCATTTTACTCTTTTAGTTTTGGAATCAGTATTCTACACAAATAGACCACACACGGATCAGAAACTAGAATAACAAAATGTGAAGTATAAAATAGAATCAAGATTTTGATTTTGATCCATCCACATATGAATTTCTTCCTAAATTTCTTCACGAATTTGAGATTGGAGCTTCAAATTTATCGTGTTTCCTGAAGCTTTAGACTTTTGTGATGTTGTTTTTGAAAACTTTCTATTTCTCTAATTAGATATATCAAATTTAAAGCTTATATTTTTGAAATTGTTGTGTTGGTAAAAATACTTAAGTAGATTTTATTCTAAATCTCTTGAAAGTGCTATATTTATAATCAAATTTTCCAATGACTATATAAAGGGGTATTTTAGTAATTTGGTTATAGTCGTTAGTATACCATGTATATTTCCTTCGAAAAATAGCCCCCTTAACCCAAGGTCCTTAAATCTCTTTGAAAATTAAAAGTGAAGATTATACGTAATTATAAAAAAATCAAAAAATTATACATAATTATTTATTTTTTTAGAGGATTGTATGTAATAACCTCAATTATAATTACCTATAGTTTTCATGTACCTCTTCACTTAACCCTATGGCTAAATAATGGTTTTGTCTTTTTTTATTTGAACTTGATGCTATACCAAGGTAAATTAGGCAAACCAAAAGGCCTAGAGGAATCGATCCTCAAACCTAGCCATAAGGCGATATATCCGAGTTGGTGATCTGGTTTGGCACCAAGGAATGAAAAGCTTGGTGTCTTCTGCTGGAGGGAGTTACACTAAATTTAGCAAGAAGGCTCGGAGACCTCGGCCTTTACACGACAAAGATCAGAGAGTAATAGGATCTAATCCATATTCATATCTAAAAATCAATCTTGATCAAGATCTTGAGGATCCGCTTGAATCAAAATCAGTGATAAACCAGACTCTATCAAAAAACTAATTTTTTTATTAAGATCTGTTCTGCCTCTCTTCTCCTCTAATCTAAGAGGCCTTTGACGAACTTTTAGCCATGCCTCACAGAGCAGCAGTAAGATCCTCGTTGTCCAGGAATGAACTAGGGATAAATAGCCCCATTGTTGTCAGAATTGCATAACTCGTCCAACGGACTAGGTGAGCCAGCTCAGCAAGTCAAGTCGATGATTTGGCCATAACAACAACTTCAAGGAGCCCCCCTATCAATGATTCCTGAGATTCCACCACCTTGATGAGCTGACATAATTTTCAAACCCTAGCCACTACTATCTAGTAGATAACATAGTTGTTTAGGGCTCGTTTGGTTCTGGGTCAAGGTCAAGGTCAAGATCAAAGAAAGGGGTAAAATGTAAAAGGATAATACGGTCAAGTAAATCTTGTTTGGCTACTGATCTAGCTAGCGGGTGTTTTAAATTTTTTCTGAACAAATTTGCCCTCAGTAGCCATCCTCGCCGCCGACTACGTCTTATCTGACGAGATCCAGTGCACTGGCGAGCTCGGGCGGCAAGCTCGTGCGGGGAGCTCGCCGGGCGACCTCGGGCCTCGAGCTCGCACGGGGAGCTGGCCGGGCGAGCTCTCGCGGGGAGCTCGCGGGCAGCTCGGGCAGCAAGCTCGCGCGGGCAGCTCGCCGGGGGAGATGAGGGCATTTTAGTCATTTTTATTTATAATTAAAGTAAATTAAATAATGTTAGTCTGGTCAAATTTTTTGTGTTTGGAAGATAGTCTGATCAGTGCGAGGTAACCCTAGCCCCGACCCGGAATCAAATGGGCACTTAAGGTTTAGCCATAGGCCATGTAGAATCTACAGGCCTAGCAAGTACAAAACCATTCTTAGATGATGCAAAACCTCCAGACTCACTATTCTCAGCAATATGCTCAAGCTCAGGTTCAGGTCCCAACCCAAGGACTGAACCAACATTACGAGTCATAGCCGCATACCATGAGCTAGGTACACCACAATGGGCCTAAGTCATCGTAACCCCTTGGTGAAAGTTTCACTTTAGTATTAAGCCTCAAGGGACTAGATGGACATAACCCCACTTATAATCTAGTTGACAAGGCTATATATTACACACACACACACTAGCCGAGTCTCAGCTAGGTTTGCACGAGGTATCTAGAGGGAGGATATGTCACACGCAAGTCAGAAAAGGTCAGGGGCACTAGTTCACACAAACCAAGTAAGATATGATACTCCCCTAATTCTCAGATAGTTTACACCCTAGTGCAATCAAATTTTTGCTAGCCTCTACGAGATATATGATAGTTTGAAGGACTTAGTGGATTATATTAGTACATTCAGAAATGTCATGATTCTATAAGGAACATAGGATTCACTATCTATAAGAAATTTTTGATGACACTATAAGACCCAGCCAGAGCTTGGTACTCTGAACTCCCGAAGTACTCCATAACTTGCTTTAATAACTTAGCTGATAAATTTGTAGAGCAATTTATTTTATTGTTACTTCGGCAGAAGGACCCCTCTATGCTATTGATACTGAAGCATAAAGAATGGGAGAACTTAAGGGAGTATCTAGCTCAGTTTGATAAAGCTTGACTGGAGGTTATCAAGTGAGATAGTTACATCATCCTCACTACTATAATTAATGAAATTTTGCAAACTCATGTGGCCTATGAGATGGCTCGCCGACCCTCAGAAGCTTGGTAGAATTCATCCAACTTGCCTAAGAATGCATAGATACCGCAGAGGTGATCTCGGCTAAAAGGGAATCTGAGTAACCAAGATAAGCAAGGAATGTTGAGAGGCCAAAGACCCCAAGCCAAATAAATAGAAAACCAAATGAAGGGAGCATAGACCTAAGTTTTAAGCTTATATGCCCTTGAATAATTTAAGGTTATGGTGGCCTAAAAGTACCAGAGACCCTAGAGAGCGACCTTGATGCAAAAATCGAAGTTTATTTTAATTTTAATGTGCTATCAGATGTTATAGAAATATTGACTTTCAATAGGCATAAGCTCCTATCATTAATTACTTTGATAATTATCAAAAATATTCTAAAGTGAGAAACCTAGTTAATAAAATAGAGATACAAAGAAAAGAAGAAGAAAGTATTTAATTGATTTTAAAAAATGATACATGGCTTAAATAAGGGCATATTCTTACTTTACAATTAATTTCATCATGACATTTTGAGGAGATATGACAATGATAAATAAATAAAGAAAAAAAGGAGAAGGAATGAGAAAGAAGCTCTAATGTGTGTTACTACCTCATTCCCATATATTAAACCATGTGGCATCTTGATTTGGATGAGTCATGACTTGGGCTTTGGCAGATATTGTTGGTGCTGAAGTGTTTCCGATAATCTTAAGCTTCGGTGATAACTTTTTGGATTAAAGTGTCTCTATTATCCAGTCAGGCATTGGTGATAACTTCAATTTTGAAGTATTTCCATTCACCAGTAAGGTGTTGGTAATAACTTCATCGATTGTGAAGTGTTTCCATGACTAAGGAGGTATAAGCGGTAACTTCATTAGTCCGAAGTGTTTCTATAGCTAATGAAGCAAAAGTGAGAATTTCTTTGATTTTGAAATATTTCTATAACCGATGAGATAGAAGTAATAATTTTATAAATTTTGAAGTGTTTCTATAGCCAATGAGCTATGAGCGATAGTTTCATTAATTTTAATGTATTTTCCATACCTAATGAAACATAAGCGATAACTTCATGAATTTGACGTATTATTATAGCTAATGAGGCATAGGTGATAACTTCATAGATTTGAAGTATTTCTGTAGCCAATAAGGCATAAACGATAACTTATGTGTGTATATTGATTTAAGTCTTCACCGCAGATGTGGTTCCCAGATCATGCTTTAGTGGAGGAATGTTTGGACTCATGGGTATTCATCCATCATCACTAGCATCAAGTGATGGTTTGCTATCTTCCTCTTACTTTAAAAGTTTTCTGTCTCCTAATGTATCACTTGTTCCTTCAAATAATGATGGAGAAGCATTGTATGCTGTTATCCACTTCTTTCAAGCAAATATTTTGTTCCGATTTGATATCCCACGAAGAATCATTTCTAATAATGGATTGTCTTTCTAAAGCTTCAAGGTAAGACAATTTGCACATCATTACAAGATAGATTACAGATATTCATCCATGTACAATGTTAGAGCCAACGAACTCGCTGAGGTATTTAATAAGACCTTTTCTAAGATCTTAAAGAAAGTTATTACCAAAAATAAGAAATATTGACAACAAAAGTTTATTGAGGCACTATGGGTCTATCACACCACATATCAAACCCTTGCCTAATCAACATCATATGCATTAGTGTTCGAAATTGAGACAGTCTTGTCATTAGATATATAAATTTTCTCGATAAGGATTGCTTTATAAGAAGAAATCACGAAAAAAAAGATAATATTCATTTTCAATTTGATAAACTAGACTCCTTGGACAAGATAAGACTTGCATTACAACAAAATTTGAAAATATATCAAGCATAAATGGTTAGGTTCTACAGTAAGATAACTTTGTTTAGGTCATTCTAGAAAGATGAAATGGTCTTAGTTCTAAGAAGACCCATAATTTTAAATTAAAATAAGAAAAGTAAGTTTAAGCTTAATTAGAAAGGCTTTTATATTGTCGAAAGGATATTTAAAAGGGGATGCTATCAATTAATCGATTATAAAGGGGAAAGACCTATACCATCAATCAACAACTAATTTCTCAAAAGGTACTTTGCCTAAGTTATGGGAGCAACAACAATAACAATTAAAAATATCAATATTTGTTTATGACAAAACGTCTGACTTTTTTAAAAAAGAACATTTGGTCAAACACGTATTACATGTTTTTTGAGGTAGAACATGAACATAAGACTTCATCCATCTAGTGCAGCTATTGAGCCCGCATTTATAAGACATATTAAATTTATTTTCACGTGACAATTTAAGCTCACTTTTATATGGTAAATCAAGTTCGCTTTTATATAATAATTTGAGTCCAATTTTACGTACAAATTAAGTCTATTTTTATATGACGAATCAAATCCATTTTTACGTAGTAATTTAAGTTGACCTTCAAGTGATAAATCAAATCTATTTTTACATGATAACTTAAATCTACTTAATTAATATTTAATTTATAAAAATAATTTATTAATTTTTTTAAAATTTTAATTCTGATCTGAATCAAAAGATGTTTTACTTTCAAAACAAATCCTGATTATCTTCGTCGGGGACGAATGTAGGTCCACGATGCAGGCAAACACTCGCCTCTCTCGCCACATTAATAACTTCCCAAGTCACGAGACTCTCACCCCCGGGGCCCCACCCCTGGCTCATTTAAATCCCCCACATCCCCTCCTTTTAATAATACGACAAAACAAGAGCCCTCCATCCCAAAGTTTGAATCTTTGAATTCCTCCCCTCCCTCCTCTTCCTTCTCTGTCGTCTCCATGGGCTGCGTCTCCTCCTCCTTCCTGGAAGACGACGACCGCATTGTCCGCCCACCCATCAGCCATCACATCGTCTCCCTCACCTCCTCCACCTACGGCCTCCTCTCCACCTTCGACAACTCCTCCTCCACTCCCCCACAAACACCTCCCCCTCCTGCTCCGCCGCCACCACCACCACCACCTCCTCCTCCTCCACCACCTCCACCTCTGGCCCCCATCCTCCTCCGATATGAGCCGGAGATAATCAACTCCTGGGAGCTCATGGCCGGACTCGACCCGTCCACCCCTTACAAAACCCCCATCCTTCGTCACCATTCCGGCAAAGAGAACTCTTTCTCTCACCCCTACTCCCACACTCACCGTACACTCCACTTCCACACTCCCGAAAAAGGAATCACAAGCATTCTTCGCCCTTCTACCAATGCCCCGCTTGAGATGTTGGAGAAGAAGTGCCCGCCGGGCGGGGAGCACGCGGCAGTGCTGTACACGACCACACTACGCGGGGTCCGCAAGACGTTTGAGGACTGCAACACGGTGCGGTCGGCGCTGCAGGGACTTGGAGTGGCGGTGAAGGAGAGAGACGTATCCATGGACTCTGGCTTCCTTGCAGAGCTCCGCCGACTGATGAAGGGAAGCAAGGAGGGATGCATTGTGCCGAGGTTCTTTGTCAAGGGAAGGTACGTCGGGGGAGTGGAGGAGGTGATGAGGTTGCACGAGGAGGGGACTTTGGCCAGGCTGGTGGAGGGGTTGCCGGCGGCGAGTGGCAGTGGATCGTGTGATGGGTGCGGTGGTGTTGGGTTCTTGCCGTGCTTTGACTGCAGTGGGAGCAGGAAGGTGGTGGCGGTGGTGATGGAGATGGGTAAGGGAGGGGGGATGAGGACGGTGGTGAGGTGTCCGGAATGTAATGAGAATGGCCTGGTTCTCTGCCCCATCTGCTCGTAATTCGTTCCTTGTTTTTGTAGAATAAATTGTATGGTTTAGAGTTTGCTGTTAGTGTAGCAGAGGAGCTATGTTTTGCGAGAATAAAGTCTCTGCGTTTGAAATCGCGGCTCTGTTTGGCATTGACCGATGCATGTAAACAATTCAGAAACTTGGCAACTCTGTTTCTGTGAACTGAGTATGGAAATCACGTGTTCTTCGGAAGTAGTTACTGGAGAAAAGAACAACATGGACTGTGTTTCGAATGTGCTAACCAATAATAGGGATACTTCTTTTCGTCAATTGTGTTAATTTTATAAATTTATAAAAAATTATTTTTCTTGTTACTATTAATTAAAAAAATTCACACTACATTATAAGTTTTAAAAAAATAATTAATTTAAATATATCTAAATTTTTTTTTTAATTCAGTTTTACAATTAAAATTAATATAAAAAATCTAAAATATTCCCATTTAATTTTAATTTTAAAAATATTAAATTCATATAAAAAATAACTTATTTTATTGTAATTTTTGAAAAAAATTAGTTGTCTGGTATTATAAAAATAGAAATTTAAAATAGAGTTTTGTTAAATCGACTGTCAGTAATTGTAAACTAATTGTTTAAAATAAAACTAAATAAAATTTTTTAAATTTTTAATATAAATTTGATTAGTTAAATTAAATTAAAATAAAAATGTTTTTTAAATATTTTAATAGTGGTGATTTTTCATAAATTTATAGTATAAGAGAAGTATTTTACTAATAAAAATAAGTTAGGTAATTTGAAGGCAAGTAATTATTTGTTAAAAATTCTAATTTTATAAGTTGACAGATTGGATTCAATTTTGTTATATCTGATTTGCAAATGTACGACTCTCCTGGAATGCTTTATTAGTTTGTCATAGAAGAGATTATGATATTATCCCGTATTGATTTACAAGTGGGTTTACTACCAATGAAGTTGTATTCCATTCTGCGCAGAATATTTTTTTCCCTGGTAACGAGGAACTGACTTGAAGCAAGAAAACAGTTGATAGTTGTGGAACCAATCTTCCAATACTGTATGGTTGAGAATGAGTAATGCAGCCTGTCTGAGTTGGCTGATCATGGGAATAAACCCGGATGGAGCAGGCTTTGTGCTGCTGAGCAATCAATGAATGGATGAATGTTTTGTTGAAAATACACCTGTTCCACCTCCAAAACTGCAGCAATAGCTAAAAGTTCAGTTTCTAGACTCAAGCAAGAGAAAACAGCTTGCATCTCCCCATCTATGATCACTCATCCAATGACTGCCATCTCAACTCTAGAAGTTATGTGAATTGCATTTTTGCCTGCAAGGATTAGAGAATTTAGTATTGGGGCTGTATCCATTAAGCGAAGAACAGAGCATAGGATCCTTGCTGCAGCAGCATTTGCGTGATTTCATTCGGGAGAACGAAGCTGGGCACATCTCTCTTCCCATAGAAGTGGGAGAGCAAAAGCAGCGCGAGAGCACTATATGGGCAGTTGAAGAACAAAAGTTTACATTTTTAATGGTCAATAAGGTCAAGTATTAGCTCAGTATTAATATTGATGTTGGGCAAACTAAAGATCTTGAACATATCAGATAATTTCGAAGAACACCTTCTTTCCGATAGCTAGAAATTCATGTTCACGCTACAAGATTAGCAAACAAATTGGCACAAAATGGTCCTGGTCCTTTCAACAATAGCCTTCTTCCTTGAACTCCGAAATACTTCAAGCAGTAAATGCTGTTACATACTCTCAGAGAATTACCATGTCAAGCTTATGGAGTTGGAATGGACTTGCTAGGGAAAGTATAGAGGTTCTCCCGTTTTGTTTGATTAAATTTTCAAATAAAACATTTAAAAATGAACTGCGAGAAGGTCCTATGAAAGGCAGACTCAGTATAAATAGATACTTACCCAGAAGAGAGTTCAGGGCAGGAAAAGTGATACATTCACTCTTCAAACCAGAAAAAGATAAAATGGTTACTTGGCACCTATTGATTTCTATCCAACCGCACCAGAAATGACATTCCAATATCAAGAATAAAGGCTTAAATAACTAATAGCTTTAATTCTTCTCCACCATTTTGACGGATCCACTCGAAATATGGATCAAATATTAAAATTAGATCGTATATTGATTCTTCTACTCAGAGGTTTAAGTGCCCACATGCATGGCCGATCAAATTCCCAAACTTCACCAGACACTTGCATGTGGAACAATACTGTTCTTATCTTGATTACTTTCAGACAAGCAAATAGTGCTTTGTCTTGCTGAACTTCATTTTCCCTGTAGAAAAATGCTGAAATGAAGCTTCGTATTTAGCCTCCGACCTCCAAATCCATCCAAAATTTGAGATGGTTAATTGGTTGAAGTCAGTGCACGCCGGGTACCTTCTGCTGCTCCCAAACAGTTTGAAAAATAAAAAAGCAACTACTGCTCCGAGCTCCAACTCCAACGCCACAAATAAAAAGTGGGCAGAGAAGCAAGGTCTCTATCGATTACAAGCGAGCATAAAGAAGAGATAAAGAGACCTCCGTTCTTAGCATCTCACGTGCTGCCAGCTTTCCGTTGCTTTCAACGGTCTCGAGATCCCCTCTCTCACTTTAAAAAAACAAAAAAATAGAATCCCACTCGGCATTGATTCATCATCACCATGTCCTGCTTTTCTCCCCTGCTTCTTGGCTTTTCCCAGCGTTCCCAGCACCACTGCCATCACTTCCCCTCTTCTTTATTATTATTATTATTATTATTCCGGATACTGATGATATTATCACACCACTCACGAGGACAATGTTCTCTCGTAAAATGCAACAAGACAGGCCGCAAACAGTTCTCTCCTTCTCCCTGTTTCTCTCTGTCGCGCAATAAAACGCCTACGCGCCTCCTGCCCTGCCTCTCGTTGTCTGTGTTATCCATGGGAAAGAAGGGAGCTGGCTCCTGGTTGACGGCGGTCAAAAGAGCCTTCAGGTCGCCCTCCAAGAATGACCAAGACAATGAGGTTCTCTCCTGTTCTTCCCTAGTCTTATGTCTTTTCCTTCGGTTTGGCTGTACTGTTTGTGAGCAAAAGTCTGCGTTTTGGTTGGCAGAAGAAGGGGAAGAGGGGATGGACGTTTGGGAGGTGTTCGACCACGGAGCAGCAGCCGAAACAGGAGGCGCCGACAAGAGAGGAGGACAAGCGCGCCATTGCTCTGGCAGTTGCGACAGCAGCCACGGCAGAGGCAGCTGTTGCCACGGCCAAGGCTGCGGCGGAGGTGGTTCGTCTTACCCGGCCGACGACCAACCTTGTAAGAGAGCACTGTGCTGCTATTGTTATCCAGACGGCTTTCCGCGGATATTTGGTGAGGTTAATGATTTTCTAAACTTGTGTTTGTGTCTGGATTTCTTATAAGAGACTGTCTTCGGTTGAAATTTTTGAAGGCGAAGAGAGCACTGAAGGCGCTGAGGGGGCTGGTGAAGTTGCAGGCTCTGGTGAGGGGGCACAATGTTAGGAGGCAGGCGAAGATGACGCTGCGGTGCATGCAGGCTCTGGTACGAGTCCAGGCGCGCGTGCGCGACGAGCGCATCAGACTGGCTGTGCAGGAGGGAGCCAGCTGCAGCAGCCATGTGTCTTCTTTGTGGGATTCTGCTTATCTCCAAGAAATGACCGAGAGGAAATCCATTGTAAGTCGCAAGTAAACAACAAATGCAGGAAAAATTGCCTTTCTGTGTTGCAGTTGGACTTACAAATCATTAATATTCCTGCTCAGAAATCCAGAGATGGGAGTAATTACACAGACGATTGGGATGAGCGTCCCTGTACGATTCAAGAAATCCAAGCGATGCTGCAGAGCAGGAAGGATGCCTCTCTTCAGAGGGAAAGAGAACTATCTTATGCTTTTTCTCAGCAGGCTTGTGCCATTATACTTTTGCTCTGTTTCATCTGTTCTGAAGCTTTCTTCTGAAAAATTATCTGTTAGCAGATATGGAGAAGAACCGACAGAAACCCATCTTCGTCTCTTTCATTAGGAGACGAGATGGAGGACATAGCAATTTCCTCCGAAGGAGAGCAGCGGCCAGCGAGGTGGCTCAACCAGTGGTCGGCTTCACGCGCATCCTGCGACTGCAGGCCTAACAGGGGACGAAGCTCCATCGACCAAAGGGACCATATCAAAACACTAGAAATCGATACAGCTCGCCCCTTCTCCTACACCACGCCTTACACTGGTCGAAAGCAGCATCCCCCGTCTTCTCCTCTGCAAGTCCGGTCAGCCAGTCCCCGCTTCGGCGGCACACCACTCTTGCAGCAGCAGGCGGTGCCGAGCTACATGGCTACAACAGAGTCCGCCAAGGCGCGTGCGCGCTCTGCGAGCGCGCCGCGGCAGCGGCCAATGGAGCCGGAGAGGGACAGGAATGGTAGCTCTGCAAAGAAGCGGCTTTCTTTTCCCACGCTACCCGAGACGTACAGCCTGCGAAGCCCGAGCTTCAAGAACGCAAATAGAAAACTAGGAATGGAGCAGAGGTCGAACGCTTCGTCTTCCAATGCAGACAGCGCCGCCGGGGATATGTCGCCTTCGTTAGCGAGGGACGTCCACCGGTGGTGGCTCCGGTGATCCAGATGTAGTAAGTAGTATTCATTGACCAGGAGAAGCAATTTAATATGCAGGGAGAGTTGGAGCTAACAATGTTGGAGGCGGGTCCCATACCAAGCATTGCTAAGTTGGTTCTATCCATTTTTTATAAACGAAGCTTTTTATTTTGTTGGATTGTAAAATTTTTCAGAATTTTTTAAATTTGCGAATTTAAAATATCGTAGATTTTAAAATTGAAATGATGTCTTTATTTAAATTTTAAATTTTAAAATTTAGTATTTAGTTGGTTGGAATTTTTTTGTTAGATTAGATAAAATAAAATTTAATAAATTTATAAAAATCGGGACTTTTTGTAAATCTACAAAATTTCTAAAAGTTTTTTATAATTTAGTAAAAAAAAAATAAAAAGTGGATTTTAGAGCTAACAAATGAAGATCAGTTAGGGCCAGGTAATTGTGTTATGGGTTTTGTTATTTTTAAAAAAATGTTGACAGTTGTTATGGTTTTGATGAGATTGCACATGGCATGAAGGGCGGTTTGGGATTTGAGATTCGCTGAATTATCATTATTATTATGGTGTGTTATATACATCACGACACAAATGAAGCCTATAGAAAAAACGAATAATTAATTTAATAAAATTTGAATTTGAATTTTAGTTTTTTTTTTTTGACAATTTATCAGTTTATTTATTTTGTCAAGCACCTAATTTTACTCATTTTCTCCTCATTCTCTCACCCTTTTTTTTCTTTGATGTTGAGCTTCTTCTCCAATCCAAATTTGGATCATAAAACTTATCCGTTTCGTCTTTTATTCGATATGCCTTTTAAATTTAAGAAGCATCACTTGAGAGATATTGGATAACCCTTTCAAATACGAAGATAAAAATTCGAAAAAAAAAACATATGTTTATTTAGATAAAAGATTTAGGAAGATAAAAAAAATACAATTAAATAGATAAATATCAAAGAGTAAATGTGAAAATATTTAAGATTATACTTGTTGATGAAGTTTAGTTTGGTACCAATTTCGACTTGAGAAGCTCTTTGAAATTGATCCGTTAGGTCACTCTCCTATTAACTTATAATAATAATAATAATAATAAAGATTATTAGGAACTCTGCGATAGTAATCTCTCTAATACTAAAGTTAATATCTCACACTTAAAATATAGTAGAGAAAGAAAAAAAAAATAGTCATTATCTTTTCAAATACTATTTTATTTATATAATATGGGGTGTATTTGAATTTTATGATTTCGAGACCGTAATTTTGCCGGATTATTTACAACAACCAACTATAGATCCTGAATCTTTGGGAATCTACTTTTTGAGTAAGATCTCATGATGATTCGATCTTTTCTCTGTTCACACTAAAGTATTTGAACTTAATGGTAACTTGGTGTAATTTTCTTATTGAATCATCAATTTACGTAGGAGTTTATCATCCGTTGAGAACACTGAACTTTTCACAACTCGATGTTGAGTTAAGCCAAGTTATTCATAATTCATGTACCGAGAGCTCTTCATAGTTCGGTCTCAAAACGACTTTTCACATTAGATGTAGCGGTTCGCAACCACTGAATAAAAAGAAAATATATATGAAAAATACCAAAATTGAGATAAACTATGGTTAACTTTAGGCTCAATTTTAGTTTTTCTTTTTTTGCAAACTTGCATACTATTCAACACATGTTTTAATAATTTTAGACTTACTCTCCAATATTTATTCATGTAATTGTAATTTTTTATTTTGATTATTGTTTAAGTTCATTTTATTTTTTTAAAGTAACTTTAATCACTTTACAAATAACCAGAATGTTAGAATCAAGTGGGGAAAAGAAGGCAAGGGACAGAGAATAATGGTAATGATTAGTTTTTGGTATTTATTCATCTAACTTTCGTCTATTTTTATTTCAAACTTTTGTGTAAGTTAAATATACTTTATTCTTACTTTTGATATTCTTCATATATGTTTGCATATTATTGAGCATAAGGTTAGATCATTTCAGTTTTACTCTCTAATATTTATGGATTTTTACTATATTTCTATTTTTTTTATTAGCATTAAAGTTTTCTTTTTTGTAAGTCATTTTAGTAACTTTATAAGACATCAAGTGGGAGAAAAAAGACAGGGACAACAAAGATGATGGTGGTGGTAAATTTTTGATATATTAATTTAAGTTTTTTTATTTTTGCTTCGAACTTTCATATACACTTGCATATACACTTGCATATTATTGAATATAAAATTGAATACTTTTAAATTTACTATCTAATATTTATCCGTGTGACTGTATTTTTTTATTTTTATTTGTATTAAAAAAATTATTTTTTATAAGTTATTTTAATAGATTCACAAATAGTCATTAGAGTGGCATCAGGTGGGAAAAAAAAGTAAGAGAAAATAAAAATGATTGTAGTGATTAATTTTTAGTATCTATTAATCTAATTTTTGTTTATTTTTTTCTTTAAATTTTAGTTTAGTCTTAGTCTAAATTTTAATATTTTTCACGTATGTTTATATATTATTGAGCGTAAGGTTAGGGGTGTAACCTGGTCAAGCTTATACTTGGGCTCGACTTGAAGTTCCGAAAACTCAGCCCAAATGTGAAAATTTTGGGCTGTCCCAACCCATTAACAGCTCTATATAAAGTTGAATAATTTTGAGTTTACTCTCTAATATTTAAATACCTATGTAACTATATTTTTTTTATTAGTATTAAAGTTTATTTTCTTTTTGAAAATCACTCTAATAGCTTCACAAATAATCAAAGTGGTGGCATCAAGTGGGGGGAGAAGGACAAAAGACAATGAGGATGGTGGTGGTGATTAATTTTTGGTACTTACTTATTTAACTCTTTTTTTAAAACTTTCATTTAAGTATAATTTTAGTGTTATTTTTAATATTTTTCCTGTACATTTGTATATTATTAAGTGTAACATTGAATATTTTTTAGTTTACTTTTCAATATTTATATGTGTAATTATACTTCTTTTATTTTTGTTAGTCTAAAAGACCTTTTTTTGCAAGTAATTTTAAATAGCTTCACAACTATTTAAAATGGTGACATCAAGTGAGGAAAAAAGAAGTGGTGACAAGTCTTTGGTATTTATTCATCTAACTTTTGTCTTTTTTTATTTTCAACTTTCATGTAAGTTAAGTACAATTTTAGTCTCAATTTTGTTATTCTTCATGTACATTTGTATATTATTGAGTGTAAGATTGAATACTTTTATATTTACTCTTCAGTATTTATCCATATAATTGTATTTAATTTATTTTTGTTAGCATTAAAGTTTATTTTCTTTTTGAAAGTCATTTTAATATATTTACAAATAATCACAATGGTTGTATCTGGTGAAAAAAGAAGACATAGGATAACTAGAATGATGGTGGTGATCAATTTTTTATATTTATTCATTTAACTTGTGCTATTTTTGGTTCAAAGTTATATGTGAGTTTACTTTTAGTTTCAATTTTAGTACTCTTCATTTATATTTGCATATTATTAAACATAAGTTTGAATAGTTTTAGATTTACTCTCTAATATTTATTTATATAATTATTTTTTTAAAAGTTATTAGTGCTAAAAATCATTTACTTCTGTAAGTTATTTTAATAAGTTTAACAAATGATTATAATAGTCGAATCAAGTACAGGAAATAATACAAAGGACAATGAGCATGAGGTTGGGGATGGAGATGATGACAGTGATGTTTCCCCTACTTGATACTGGTGATGGATATGATGACACATGAATATTAAAGTAAAAGGTAATATTAGATTTTAGAAATTTCATTTGCTATATGTACATAGTGGAGTCCATGTAATTTTAAGTAGGAGTTGACTTGGACAAATTAGAGATTGATACACAAGTGAAAAATTGAATAGGGAGTGATAGGGAAAAACAAAAAAAATTTTGAGAGACATTCCTAAAAGTAAAAGTTATGAACCATAAATATGCTCATGGAGGCAGTGGTTATTGGTCTTGTTTTTCAGAGTTCGACATTTAAATTGGAATTCCAAGGAGAATTAGTATTAGTGCATTTAGTGGGGGCTTTTAGGTGTAGTAGCTTGCATAATAGATGTGACATCATTGGTTACTCAAAAAAGAAGTGACATCATTGAAGGCCCAAATACAATCTAAGATGGGGAATAAATTAGGTTTTATAAGATATCTTAAGTTTTTATCAAATTTAAATTTAAATCAATCCTCAAAAGCACAATTAATACAATTACAATAATAAAACGGTAAAAAAATGTACCAAAAAAATTTTACGTGGTTCGATAACCAATCCTATCTACTCTATAATTATTGTCTCATTCTTGAAAACTTCAATTTTTCACTAGTGATATCATTTTTTAAGACGAAACTAAGCCTTTATACCAACTCACAAATCAAAAATATTATTTTATTAGGGTGATGCCAACCCATTACAAATCTTGCTCCAACCGAACAAGAAACAAGTCTAATATCGAAGCTTTGTTCCTCATACACTCCTAACACTTTCGGAATGTTTATAATATAAAAATAGAGAAGAAAGTTTATAAATTTATCTCTTTACAAAAGTCTCTCAATTTTGAGTAGAAGAGCACGAAGATTTGAGAGTGAAATCTAGGTCTAGAGCTCTTGCAAGGTTAGAAGGCTTGAAGAAACTTATTATTTCTCTTAGAGATAATCAAAAATTCAAAAGGTATGATAAAAACAAGCTTTAAGCCCTTAAATACTCCTTGAGGAGAAAATTAGCTATTATAGAATCACCCATGTTGTTTTTTGTCATATTCGGACACCCAGAGCTAATGTTTGGTCAGCTAAACCACTCCAATGATTAGAAAAAAATATAACCTTTAAAAGATGATATTAATAGCTCGAGCACCCAGAACATATATTTGGGCATTTGGACCTTCAACTTCAGACATCCGAACTCAAGAATTGACAATCAAAGACTGTAGAAGATAAAATTTTCTATTTGATAACTCAGCATCCGAATCATAAGCTTAGGATGACCAAAGTTGTTAGTAAACTCTACTAAGTTTTATTGTAATATTTGTGTGTCTAAACAATATAGTTTGAATAATTGAAGTTATCAATAGCATCTAGTGAGATTTATTGTAATGTTAAGCCATAGAGTTTGGGTGGCTAAAATTGATAGAAAACCTTCAATAGATTTATCTATAGCTTTAGCCTCTTGACCACAAAATCAAACTTAACTTGGATAAGAACTAAGCCAATGAAAATATTCTAAATTAAATTTCACGAATCAAATTTTTGATTCAACCAAAAAAGATGAAAGTATAAACCTATAGAATTGAGCCTAGTTCTTGAGCTATCTTCTATGGGATCGATTTCAGTGGCCCAGGATAGCAAAGACCCTCGGAGCGACCTCGAATCACAAATCAGAGTTTATTTTAATTTAAAGTACACTATTAGGTATTGTGAGAATATTAACTTCCAACAGGCACAAGTCCCTATTGTTAATTGCCCAAACAATTATCAAGAATATCCTAAAACGATAAACCTAACTAATAAAATAAAGATAAAAAATAAAAGAAGAAAGTATTCAATTATTTTTAAGAAATGATAATACATGACTTAAGTAAGGGTATACTCTCAGTTTATAATGAATTTCAATATAAAATTATAGAAAACATGAAAAAAATAAAGAAAGAGAAAGAGCATAGAAGAAACTTTAATATATATTGTTGCCTTATTTTCTTGTACTGGACCATGTGGCGTTTGACCCAAATTGACTCAGGTTTTGGTAGGTATTGATGGTATCATCAAATGGAATGTGAAAGAGAATGGAAAAAATTTGAAATGTTTCCAATAACTTTAAGCACTAATAATGACTTTATTTGGTTTAGTGGCATCATCAACGACTTGTAAGGTTGGGTATAGCTTTGAAAACTGTGTTGTCAATTATTTTTGAGATTGACTACCTTAAGGGATGCATTATCAACTACTTCTGGAGCTAATTAGCTTGAAGGGTATATCATTAACTACTTCTGGGTTAACTAGCTTGAGGAGTGTATTGCCAACTGCTTTTAGGGTTAACTATCTTGAAGGGTGCCTCACCAACTACTTCTAGGGTTAATTAACTTAATAGGTACATTGCCAACTACTTTTAGGGTTAATTAGCTTGAGGGGTGTATCGCCAACTACTCTGTAGTTGGCGAGCTTGAGGGCTGCATCATCTACTTCTTATGGGGTTGACTAGCTTAGAGAGCTACGTTATTAACTACTTTTAGGATTGACTAGCTTGAGAAGTTTGTCACCAATTGTTTCTAATATTGGTTAGCTTGAGGATTACGTCATCAGTTGCTTGTGGGGTTGACTAGTTTCGAGAGCTGCATTATCAATAGGCATATTATCAACTACTTGTTTGATTAGTTTGAAGAGTGCATCATCAACTAATTGTGGGGTTAACTAGCTTAAGGTGTATATCACCAACTGCTTTTTAGGTTGACTAACTTGAAGTGTGACCAACAGCTTTAAGCGTGTTATTTGTTGACTTTATTTAAATAAGACATTGTGACTAACTAATTAAGTAAGTTGAGCCCACTTTAGTTAGATTTGAATTGAAATATTGTCAATACTTTTTAATTGGCTTAGCTTTGAAGCATGATCAATGGCTTTTATCGCATACCCAGCAAGATACAATTTTGATATTATTTAGTTATATTCAAACTAATGTTGGTTCAGGCCAGGGTGGCAACATCATCCTTTGTTTATAATCTTGAAATATTGACGAAAGTTCAACATACCTAATGAGACTCGGTTTGACCCAAATTAATTTCATCGGGACTAATATGGTTTGGGTCTGAGTTCGATTTCATTTATTTTAAGTCGAGTTTGACCTTGTGTTGGACCTCTATAGAATCTGGGTCTGCTGGACTTTAGCCCAAGTTTAAGTCAATTTAACTCAATTTAGTTTCAGTTCAGACTCATCCTACCCTAGTTCTAGTTTGACTTGGAGTTTATTTCTTTTAGTTGAAATTTGATTTAACTCAATTAGAGTTTGACTTGAGCTTAGTTCAGTCCATATTCAACTTGATTTTGAATTGACCCAACTTAAGCCTGATTAGACTTTGAGTCTAGCTCAATTTGGGTTTTAGTCCATTTGTCTGATCAATTTAAGTCCATTTGAGCCAACTTGACCTTTGTCCGTTTGTTTTGATTAAGTTTAATTTTATTATGATTGAGTTATTTCAAGTTAAGTAGTTTGATTTGAGAGATTTTACCTATTTATGATAATTTTAGGCGGACTCATGGCTTGACCTTAAATGTGCGAACTAGAGGATTGGCTTAGTTTGTGAGCTCGAAAGCTAATTTAGAGGTGCAAACCCGATCACTAATTGAATGCGAGTCTGAAGATTAGCTTATATACGAACTCGAAGACCGACTAAGTGTGAGCTTGAAGGCTGACTGAAGTACGAGCCTAAAGGCTGGCTGAGGTGCGAGCATGAAAGATAGTTTGAATGTGAGCCCAAAGGTTGGCTTGGATACGAGTCTGAAGACCAGCTGAGTATGAGACTGAAAGCTGGCTAAGAGCGAGCCCAAAGGCTGGTTGAGATATGAGGCCAAAGGCTAATGGAGAGTGAGCCTAAAGGTTAACTGAGATGCCAGTTCAAAGGTTAGCTAAATGTGAGTCCAAAAATTGGCTTGGATGTGAGCCTAAAAGTTGACTAGGATGAGAGTTCGAAAGCTAGCTGAATGTGAACCCAAAGGCTAGCTAAATGTAAGCTTGAAGGCTGACTGAGTACGAGCCCAAAGGCTGGCTAAGGTGCGAGCTTGTAGGCTAGATGAGTACGAATCCGAAGACTAGTCGAGTGTGAGCCTAAAGGCTGATTTGGATATGAGCTCAAAGGTTAACTGAGTGTGAGTCCGAAGGTTGGTTGGATATGAGTCCGAAGGCTAGCTTGGATGCGAGTTTGAAGGCTAGCTGAGTGCGAGTCCAAAGACTAGCTTAGATATGAGCACGAAGGCTGGTCGAGTGCACGTCCAAAGGCTGGCTGAGTGCGAGTCCAAAGGCTAATTAAGTGCAAGTTCGAAAACTTGCTGAGGTGTGAACTCGAAGGCTAGTTGGTGCGAGAATTCTCCATCTTTGAGAGACCACAGGTGACCACAATGATGTCAAAGATTCACCATATTCGAGGAGCCATAGGTGACCATAGTAATGTCAAAGATTCGTCGTTTTCGAGAGGCCGCAGCTAACCATGGTGTTAAAGGAAATCCACTATCATATCAAGGACTACGGATGATCACGGTCTTGATGAAGTTTTATCAAAATATCAAAAACTATGAATGATCGTAATTGTAATAACATAGAACTAGAGACAATAAAGCTTGTTTTCTTTTTTTTTTACAATAAATTTCACTTCGCTAGTCCTAACTACATGTCCTCCCCCGTGAGCTTCTTTTTCATCATTCTTTTTTAAAAAAAATAAAATTTTTTTATTTTGCAACAAGTTTTCTTCCATGTGGGCATTACTTTTCCTTATTTTTTTAAAGCTAATTACCTACGACCCTATGTAATTTTCGGTAATTATGAAAAATCTATCGTAATTTTCGTAATTACCTACACCACCCACTTTTCCAAATATTTACCTACACCCTCCTGATTGTTATTTAATCAAATTTTTTCTTCAAAAATTTTGATTTTACCCTCGGTAATTTTTATAATTAAATCTCTAAAAACTTATTTTATCACTCTCACTCTTTCTCCCAAAATATTTACAAATAATCCCTTGAAATATTTTTATTTATAAAAAAGCCCAAATGTTAATATTTTTCAAAAAAATATTTATAAAGGAGCTAAAATATTTTAAATATTATATAAATAAACCCTAATATTTGTATATTTATAAATAAGCTCCTTGAAATTTTTTATTTATAAAAAAGTCCAAATGTTAATATTTTTTATATGAAAATTT
>RXID01014902.1:0-69838 GCA_005019695.1 Trichopus zeylanicus subsp. travancoricus
GTGCATGAAAAAGATGAAAACGCATGCACGTAAATAGTATTGCGGGTTTTATTATTCACTCGGCTACCAGTTCCAGAAGCCGACGAAAGCGCAGGCGTTAGCACGCAGCTGGCAAGGCACAACCCTAACAAGGGTGCGGCGCGTGAGCGCGGCCGGCGAGGCGTGGCCCCGACGAGAGTGCAAGCGCTAGCGCACGGCCGCGAGGCTGGGGCTAGGGCTCGAGCGCGAGCGAGGGAGCGCGGGCGCGAGGCATGAGGCATGAGGTGCAGGCTCAGCCATCAGGCCGATGCTAGGGCACGAGGGTGGGCGCCAGGCTGGCCAGTGCGCAGGTGCGGATGCTAGAGGCCAACGAGAGGGCTCAAGCGCGGGAGCGAGGCCAGCCAGGGCTTGGGCACAGACGCGAGGCCGGCGAGGGCGAGGGCGAGGGCGCGGGTGCAGGCACGAGCTCGTGCCTGCACCTGCGCCCTCGCCCGAACCCGCACACTCGAGCGCCCACACCGGCTCTCACGCCGACAAGCTCGCACCCGCACCTACACCTCACCCGCACCCTTGTCAGCGCGCCCACACCCGCGCTCGCACCCACACCCACACCCGAACCCGAACCCGCGCCCGAACCCATCCTAGCGCCGGCGAGCTTGCACCCGCACCCACGCCCTCTGGCACCCGCATCCTCATCCCAACCCATGCCCTCTAGTACCCTCACCCACGCTCGCGCCCACACCTATGCCTCACCTGCACCTGCGCCCTCGCCAGCAAGCCCGCACCTGCGCCCTCGTCGGTGAGCTCACACCCGCACCCGCACCCGCACTGACAAGCCCGCACCCGCTCGAAAGGTCGACGCGAGGGTGCGCGCTCGAAAGGTCGACGCGAGGGTGCGCGCTCGATGCCGACGAGAGCTCGGGCGCTGGCGCGAAGCCAGCGAGAATGCAGGAGAGAGCGCAAGGCCGGCGACGGCTGCGCGATCTCCTCCCGCGAGCTCGCAGCACACTCTCCCCGAGTGAGCTCGCTGCGCAAGCTCTGAGCACGTTCTCCCCACATGAACTCGCTGTGCTCGCCTCCTAACCTTAAACCGAAACAAATTTTGCCGATACGTTTCGGCCGAAATTTAAAATATTAATGCAAATATCATTGTTTTATAAGGTTTTGTATGCAAATGCTGCTCTAGTGAGTATACATATATGATATTTCCTAAGTTTGTCAAAGCTACATATACAAATATCAATTTTGTAAGGGTTACTAAAACTTCCTTCCTTATTGATGACTCGATGTTCATTACATAAACCTTATTTGGCTCATAACCTGAAGAGAACTTTGGGGCTAACCATAAGCGAAAACTTTTGGACTCATATGGTACGTGTTTAAGTTAGAATAGCAGTATTGTGTATAAGGACATTAATACTCCAAGATTTACCCTTGACTAAGTTAAACTGTAAGGCGCCGTTTGGTTCGAGATCAAAGTCAAACTCAAAATCAAAATTAATACTAAAGTATAAAAAGATAGTTTGTTAAAATTTTTGGTATTTGAATGATAATCTACCTAGTGAATGGTTTAAATTTTTTTTACACTTTTATGCCCTTAAGTATATTATTTATTAATATTTGAATAAATAAATATAAAGATAATATGGTAATTTATATTTTAAAATAACATAAGAATAGCCTGACTATCTTTTTAATGTTTGGATGGTAGACTAATCAGAACAAAATGATCATGATCCTAATTTTAAACCAAACGCACCCTAGTTGACAAAATGATACTAGCTCCACTCTTGTTTGGAAGCTCCACCTTAAATAAGACTGAGTAAATATTTAAGCATGCCTAACCAAATGATATGCACACTAACCAAATGGGCTCCTTGTGATTTTTGGAATTAGAAATCCATTAGTGTATAGGCTAAATTATAATCAGCCTACTAAGCATTTAAACTTACCCATCAATATTTGCATCTTTATTTTCATACTTCTTTTTAACATTTAAAACTGTATAGAATTTATTTTGTATCATAACTTACAAATTCTTTTTACCAATTTAATTTCAAAAGGTCATATCTATCCTTATACGTGGCTGTTTTGTGGGCTTAACAAGCATACCATAATGCACACAACATTTCAATGAGAGCCCATTGGTTTTCCACACTCAGACCAGACTTATAAGTTGTGTACTCAGAGTTAATTTTAGTTTCTTTTAGTCTTTTATGAAATAACTAAACGTGAAATTCTGACTAGAATCGATTAGATAGTTAAAACTTGGGTGTAGAAAGCAAGGAAACAACAAAAACTTCTCTCCATGAGAAGAAAATCAAGTTCAACATTCAACTATTTATGATGCATGCCCAATAAGGATTTTAACACTTGAATCTAGTTTCAAAATTTATCACAAGCATTAATGAACAGGTTAAGTAACAATATGCATGAATCACATAAAACTCTTGAGGGTGAGTAATCTTAATAAGAAACAATAATTTGGTTCATGAATCAAACCAAATGTGACCATTCAAACAAGGTAATGATTTCTCAAACAAACAAAAATGATACAAGTTCAAATGTCTCCTATGCTGCAACTGACTGCACTCAAAAGCTTTGCTAATTCAAAAGCTTCATGCAAAAATATAAGCAACCGATTATATGAACATGGGATTAACAATAAATGCAACACTAGTGGTAAAATCCAGACAAGAAAATGCTTAGCCATGCAACTCTCAACAGATTTATTAACTGGCAATATAACATGCACTGCAGACATATCCAAGAAACTTTCAATAATCAGAGTAATAAAAGATACTATCTATGCAACTTGAGTCAGGGTAGATAAAAATCAGAAATTCAAACATAGAAGAAACCCTCATATATAAAAAAGTAGAAAAAGACAAAGAATGGGAACCGTTATTATTTCTTCACACAATAGATAACTCATATCAATTTGCTTTCCTTTTGAGTGATATTAAATTGATCTCCATGGCCAAGGTTTTCAGCCTGTTGTATTGGTCCTAGGATTTATCCCAATTAACAAAGCAAAATTTTGAACAGCCAATCAAAGGAATTACTTGAAAAGCAAAATAACGTTTTGAAACAGCAGGAAATAAGTATATACCAAGCAGGTTATATGATGTGGCAGATCGATCTAGCTACATTTGATAGAAAATTTCTAAAATCATGATCAGCTTGTCGGCAAATATACCTGGGAAGAAACATTTTTACCAAATCCATGACTTGAAGGACCTTCTCTAATGCTCTGTACTACATCTGTGGAATATTGAGAAATAAAACATTTGTAGTCAGCTGAACTAACAATATGAAAACACCATTGAGCTAACATTTCTTTCAATTGAAAAAGACATACAAGATAATCAAGGTCATGTACCATCAACATCATCCATGTTCTGGATTTCCAGTACTTCCCACCTCCCCATTTTCATGGCTTCCTAAAACTGAATGTTTCACTAGGGAACATAATCCAACATTATAGCCTTGAGAGCACTTCCGCAATGGACTTGCTATTCTAGGAAACCTCGAACTCACTTCAGAATGCTTTGCTAGTGTAAAACTTGCATCCATCATTCCTGATCCCATAGGATTTCTCTTCAAGGAGAAACCTTCTGATTCAGTGTCAGACTCCAAATATATCAGGCCACAAACACCTGCATAGACAGTAGTAAATCAACCATTATTATAGAGCAATACGGTGAAACTAGATAACATAGGACATTTGCCTATAAACTTAAAGGTGTTTCTAATTATCAGTTCCAGGTAGTTTCTCCACACACAAACAAAAACAAATCACCCACCAGGTAATTTTATCATTTGAGGGTTTCCATCTACCAAAATATAAATTACGAAAGGAGTTAGATTGTTACACAAACTACTCATACAGCCAAGAGAAATAAAGAGAATTTTATTTGGCTGGTTCTTAGCCTGCTGCCACAGTTACATATGCCATTTTAGACCACAAACAAAAACAATGTACTGCTGCCTCTCCATCCAGTCTATTCCTGTTTCTGCTCTCTTCAAGATTCATTGTTTCAAAGTTTATCTCATAAGTTAAATCACCTACCAAAAACTTGAATTCCTCTTTGATCAAGGATCTACTAGAGCACTTAATGGTGTAAAAGATAAGATACAAATGTGGGAGCAATGCCATAAAATGCCGTGGCAGTAGGAACAAGCACACCTATACCAATTTCAGGAAAGGCCAATTTACGCTTTCCAATACGAAAAATAGATAGAACGGAATAAGGATTAGAGCCTAGAAATTGAGTCAATGCATATTGACAATCCAAAACAAATTCTTCCTTTGTTCATATTGATAAAAATAATTCTAAGAAAATGGACAAAATGCTAAAGTCAAATAACTAACATATTCAATTCATCATATTATAAAGTATGAAATTAGGAAACCCAACAACCAAGCAACAAAAATGGTTAGGCAATGTCACAAATACATAAATTGCAGACATCAGATTCCTATCCTATAGAAGATCTTACAACTCTTTGACCATTGTGAAAATTATAAGGGAATAAAACTAATTCCATCTATCCATTCCCTTCTCTGTCCTTCATCTCCACAATATTTAACTTAGCATGTTAACATGTAAACAAACATTAAATAATACAGATAGAACCCAAGCACTATGAGTACAAAACCCTAGACTTAAAATGTAACTTGGATGAAATTGTAGCCACAATTCTGTGCACAGTAAAACAAACCCATCAAAAATGGTTAAGCAAGGCTACAAACACACACAATCGCAAACCACCAATTCCTATATTGGAGATCCCACAATCCAATGACCCTTATTAGTAGTATAGGGAAAACCCTATTTCAATTTTCTCCATCCTACATCTCCACAGTATCTAAGTTCAATTTTCAAATCAGCCTATCAACATTTGCTCATGCATAAGCATGGAAATTCTGGTACTAGATCCATTTGCATCAAACAAATGGAATTCAAATGCTAAACGTGTGGATATGGACACCAAAACTAAGATTTAACATGTCAGATGAATTCTAGCCCCATTTTGTGTGCACAATATGGGATTACCAATAAAAAGATAAATGGTTAGGGAAGACTAAAATCACAATTCCAAAACATAACTCCTAACTTCAAATAATGGGAGAGGCCCTAATTCAACCAATCCCTTCTAATCTCCATCATGTATCTTCCGATTAGCCTATGCAAACTAAAACATGCATAAACATGAAAACCACCAGATCTATTTAACATATCACGGATAGAATTGAAGCCATAAGCCTAAGATGCAACGTCTTTCATGAAACTCTGGCCATATTTCAAATGGCTCACCAGCTAATTTCTCCGCGCCGGCCAGAGAGCACTTGACGACGGAGACGGAGTCATCCAGGCCGGCGCGATCTGAATCCATCGGCGTCTCGGCGACCAAAGAGGGGGTCCGGGTCTGGTCGGCGGGTTTCTGAGGAGTGGGGTCGTCGGCAATGACAACGACCGGCGGAGGGAGGCCGCCCGTGAGCCGCTTCTTGGGGTGGGGCGGCGAGGGGCAGAGATTGTCTTCATCTTCGGAGGGGATTTGGCCCGCGATCGGAGACGACGGAGAGCAGTCCATCGCCGGAGTCCCGTTGGGAGAGATGAGATCGATGGCTTTTCAGTTTCAATGCGGTTTTGGCGCTGCTTTTAGTCGTCGGGGTGGCGTAAAATCGATTGATTGGCCCTTGGCCGAACAATTTCAGCGAGCTAGGATGCTTCAGTTAGGGTAGTCTTTGGTCATTTGGAAAGTGACCGGAGTCGGTCCTTTTTTGTGAATATAGATGTTTGAAAAATACGAAGGTTTTAAATTTGGATCAAAATATTTTTATTTATACTCAACCAAAATATTTCAATGTGAATTATTAGTTTTAAATTTATAGTATATATATATTATTTTTATAATACGATCAATTCTTAGCTTTGGATTAATATGACTTGGGTTTGAATTCATCTTGGAGCATATTTTTGTTTTTAAATATTTTAAGTATTTTTTTATCCAAAAATTTTCTAATATTTTTTAAAATATATATGTATATAAAAGCTTTTTATATATTTTTAAAAATTTTAATATTTTTAAATTTAAAATTAAAGTTTAGTAAAAAATTAAAAAATAATTTGGCAAAAACCTAAATGAATTAGTTTAAACCAAAATAGGTTAAAACAATCGAAATGTATGCTGAAATCAATCCCAAAACCGAAATGTAAAATCTTGAAAAATATTGAATTGACAAAAGTGGGCAAACTGCATGCAAAAAGTGAGAACAAAATTTTGAATTAAATATTAGTTCCTTGATTTTTTTCCTAAGTGAAACTCGCGTGAAAGTGGTATACTATTTTTAACTAAGGTTTTATGATGCGGTTTCAGTTTCGGGATTTAGCGAAACCAACACGTTTCGGCCATTTCGGCCATTTCGGTTTCAGTCGAAAGATTTTTTTAATTATTAATTAAGTGTTGACCAGAGTTTGACTATATTTTGACTATATTTGACTTCAAATTTAAAATACGATCAAATATTTAAAAAAATTTGAAAAAATTTGAAAAATTAGGAATGAATTTATACTTAATTTTATCATAATATTAAATATTATTTTAGTTAATTAATATTAATTTTGATAGTTAGTCACTGATATAGTCTACTTTTAATATATATTAGTGTATTAAAAAAATATACAAGAAATAATATGAATATGATTAAAAGTTAAAAATTAACATAAGCACATTTAACTTTTCATTAAAATATACTTCACACATACATAATCTATAAATTCTAAGATAATACAACTAATCATCATAATCATCATCAGTTGAATTTGGAACATCTGAGTGTAGAATTACAAATTCAGTACCTGGATGATCTAGACGAACATTTGTAGGCATATGAGCCAGAACAACTAGCTCTGCACGATCTCGTGGCAGCGGTTCTGAAGTATAACCATACAACGAATGTCCAAAATGAAAATGATAACCATATTGATTGAAAACAATAGTAAAAGTGGTCCAATAACCCATGAAAAATAAATATCACACTGTGTAAAGTGTTCAGGGAAAATTATGGCAAGACGCTGATTGATAGCATTAAGTGAACCTTGTTGAGGGGCACACTGATTTTTTTAGTTATTAATTATGTGTTGACCACAGTTTGACTATATTTTTACTGTACTTTGACTTTAAATTAAAAATACGATAAAATTTTTAACATTTTTTTATAAAAATTTAAAAATTATGAAAGAATTTATAATTAATTTTACCATAATATTAAATATTATTTTAATTAATTAAAATTAATTTTGATAATTAACCACTGTTTTTATATATTACTATATAAAAAAATTTATGAGAAATAATATGAATATGATTAGAAAAATAAAAATTAACATAAACAAATTTAACTTATTATTAAAATATAATTGATATATACATAATTTATTAAATATAATGTAATACAACTAATCATCATTATCATTAGTTAAGTTTAAAACATCTGGATGTGGAATTATTAATTCAGTACCTGAACGATTCAGATGAATATTTATAAATATATGAGAACAACTAGCTCTGCGTAATCTCGTGACAGCGATTCAGTGATTCACATGGGGGTAAGACCGACAAATTTTTTTTGCCTTTACTTTCGGTGGAACGATCATGCGTGCATGCACGTAAACAAAAAAATCAATATGTTTCGATCAAAATCATTTTCATCTCAGTTTCAACCAAAATATTTTTTTATTAATTATATTTTGAATAAAATTTAACTTTGTTTCAATTATTTTTTAACTTCAAATTAAAAAATTATAATACGTTTAAAAATTTTTAAAAATAATAAATAATTATGTGAATAATATTATGTATGTGAAAAGTATCTGACAGAAACCGATAATGACGTCGAAATCAAATTGGCGATAGCGCTGGCCCCAGTGAAAGGCCGGCTTCAGCTTGCGGGAATATGGGTCAAGTCTGTGAGGGTGCAAGATAGGCGAGGGAGCGGCGGCAGACTAGCGAGTGCACAGGGTCCTTGGGACTCGGACATGAAGCCGATGCGAGGTCCCCCCATCACACCCCTCACCACCACCACCAACCCCCCCGAGCTCTCGCATGCATGAGCCCGGCGAGCTCCCGCCCGCCTATCTGTGCTCGAGCCCGATGAGCTCCCAACTGCTCGCGCTCGAGCTCGGCGAGCTCCCGCCCCCGCGCACAAGCCTGACGAGCCCTCACCTGCGCGTGCTCGCCCAGTGAGCTCCCGCCCGCACTCATTGGTGAAGATGAACAGTAATGAACAGTAACCCTAACCGAAACACAAAATAGGGTTTCTGTTCGGGACCGACCGAAACGGCTCAGTTTCAGCCAAAACGTAAAAACATGCTTTCAACTACATCAAAGATTGGAACTCCATGACTTTGTCTCTCACTCCCACACGGAAGTGATTGATCTTTCCATCAAGGTATCAAGATCTAGTCTTTGTGCTTGATCGCACTCTTGTGAGGGCTCCTTCGGCTCTATCATAGTCTGGACAGGCTAATCTCTATTGGTTGTGGTAGATCTATCTTCCACCCATGCTTCTTAATTCCCTAATGAGTTTGCACCTCTACCTCCTTTGTCATTCAGGTGGCCTGATTTGCACATGCCAGATCCACCTTCTTCTTGCTCTTCTTTGCACCTTGTTGTTGTCTTAGCTCACATATCTGCATCCTTCATCATTCCCATGACTTGATCTGCTCGAGCTCTACAAATATGGCTGACTATGAGATTCTCTTACCTATTTTGTATAACCCTCGGGATAAGTCCGATCTCGGATCATATTCTTCACTTTGATATGCCTGATTTGCCCAAAAGAGCAGTAAGATGCTTATATTTTCATGTTTTTTTATTTTTTTTTGTAATTATTGATCCATGGCTTCAATTACATGACGGCAAAGAATTAGTTTGATTTATTGATTTCTACATTAATTTGTATTGATTTGGGATTACTGTGCATAGAGTAATTGTAGTGGGCTAAAACTTGGTTGGTAATATGAATGTCAATGTGACTTAAACAATGTCGAGAGTGTGAGTTGAATCTATGTTTTGTTTCTTTGTTATTTTTTTGTTCAAATTTTCGTAATTGTCTATGATGAGCTTACTAAGAATTTTTTACTATCAGTGATGATGCTATGTTTCTTGGAGTACTTTATGATAATATGATCTCTCTAAAAAAGATTAAGAATTGTTATTGACAAACATTGGATTTGAGATTTTTAAAATTCTTTTTTGATTGAAAAAATAGTTACGACGAATCCAAGATTTATAGTATTTGAATGGCACATAACATACAACAATATCATTAATCCATTGCTCATTATGGGATGTTTGAGCTTATACACATAGATTTGTTCAACGCTTGTTTGATATCTTTGAATATTGAAACCTATAGATCAAGTAGTCGGCCATGTTTGTCACATAATTGTAATGTTCTCACTCCCATATAGTATTGCATTATAACTTTATTGGAATATGAGACATTTTACGATAGAAATTCTTCCTTGGTTAATTCTTTATTTATGATCACGATTCTCAAATATTGTTAAAAATACATGGATGAAAACTAGAATCTTGCTGTACAAAAAATTCAAGTTGTTGGATTTTCAACCTTAGTTGCAATTGGGGTTATAATTTGATCGCATGATGTATGGTAGTAAAACTAATTGTCATTCTTATGTACATATGGATCCTCCACATTCTTGCATCTAGTAGAGGTTATGAGGGATAAGCTTCTACTCTATGATATGAGAAATATGACTCTCAAGAAGCAGTTGGCAATTCTTTTATATATTGTTGGGCACAACACCAAGAATAGAAATATGAAAATAAACTTATACAAGTCTAGGGAGACAATAATTCGTTACTTTAATACTTTATTGAGGTAATTAATATGATAAGAATGAGTTTGTCCACTAAGCTATTATCATCAGACATCCTATAATTAGCAATTGTTCGAATTACTATCCTTGATTCAAGGTACATTATGGACATCAAATTTGCTAATTAGAAATTAATTATAGAAGTGTAATATTTTCCATATCTTCTTTGGGATTACATTGCTCTCCTTGATTAGATTGATTTAGGTAATTTTTGATCAAACTAAATTTGATTAAAAATTGACCATAATTGAAGCTTGTATGTCATTAAACTATAACTCTAATATAAGCTTCAGTTAGACTTAAATCGTAATCGAATTTGACCGAAAATTGAATCCAATTCAAACTTGAATTATTATAAAATTTAGGTCAAATTGAATTTAGCTCAAGTTGGTTGAGTAAGCCCAAAATTTTGACAAAAAAAAGAAATAAAATAAAACCTATACAAATAAATCCCTTAACTAAATAAAATTCTTATAAATAGGTCATTCACTAAATTTTTTTCGTACAAATAAATTCCTAAATTAAATTTTTACAGATAGGTCTCTTGTTAGATGAAACCTTTATAAAAAGATCCTTAGGTTAAAATTTCTTACAAAAAAGTCCATAAAAAATTTTAAGATTATAAATTAATCCTCACATAATATAGGGTTTGTAAAAAAAAACTCCTCAAAGGTTGATAATTGCAAATAAATTCTTGAAATTTTTCACTTTTTTGTAAATAAATCCTCCTTGAAATATTAAATTGTAAACTTAATATTTTACAAATTTAAAAACAAACATTTCAAAGATCTCTATTAGCAAATAAGTCTAAATTTTTTTATTTTACAAATAAAACTTTACAAATCGGATCTTGAAAATTTTTAAACTTTCTAAATAAGTCCTTATGATCATTTTTGTTAAAAAGTCCTCGAATTTATAAAAATTATGTATTAGTCCCAAAAAATAAAAGAATTGTAAAAAATCCCCTCTATTGTGCAATATCGTAAAAAGATATAAATTTTATCCAAGTCTTTATTTACAAATAGAAGATCTCATACATAATAAATAACTCATCCATATCAAAGATTCAAACAAATCCACATCCAAAGAAAACCACAAACATCCACATTATCACATCCATTCAAAATTTAACACTGAGATCGATCCAATCTGATTATGTCTTCGACCTCTATAAAACCTTGAAATCTTGCAAAAACAGAAAGCGAGACAAAGAGGAAATCAAAGGAAATTGGAAACAAATCATAGAATAAAGAGTAATAAGAAAGATTGGGGAAGGTGGAGCTAGGTGATCAATCAAGGATTAGCTTCATTATCTTGTTATTTTGGTTTTCTTTTCTTCTTCTTTCCTCTACCTCCTCTTCTTTCTTTGGCTCTATCCTTGCAAGGTCCCTAGCTTACCATCATTGCTGTCTTGCCATTGCTCCACCAAGCTCGTTGCATCTCTTACCAGGTCCCACTATACCTATGGTCAGTTTGCAGGCTCATTTGAAAGTCAATTCGATCTAGGATTTATTTGTGGGCTAGTTTAAAATTCATTTGACCTAGGTCTCTCTTGAAAGTCATTTGACCTATAGCAAGTTTGTGGGGTCACCGAAAATCATTTGACCTAGGGGTCAACTTGTAGGCTCACCTGAAAGTCAAACTAACTCAAGGGCAACTTGCGGCCTCATCCAAAAGTCAATTCAATCTAGGGCTAGCTTATAGGCTAATATGAAAGTCAAATTGACTTAGGGTTAACCTGCGCCCTCATCTTAAAATCAAATTGACTCAGGGCCAATCTGTGGGCTTGCTTAAAAGTCAAATCAACTTCAGGCCAATCTACAGACTCATGTAAAAGTCAAATCAATTTAAGGTTAGCTCATGCACTTGGCTAAAAGTCACTTGAAAAATTGATAGCCTGAGGACTCTAAAATTAATTAAATCAAATTGATTAAAGTAAATCAATCAAAACAATAGACTTAATCAAATTGGAATTAAATTGGTGTGGCCAAATTGAATAAAGTGATTAAGTTAAATGTATTTGATTTGAATGAACTACCAAATGAATCTAAATTTGATCAAACAAAATTAATGGACTAAACTAAATTTAAAAATAGACCTGAAGTGGTCTAGGTCAACCAAAATCAAAATTGAGTCAGGCCTAAATTTTAATTAGGTCTAATCAGTTTAGAGCCAACCCTAATCAGGCTGAACCCAAATTAAACTGAGTTTGAACCAAAATCAAACCAAGTCCAAACTTGAACCATAAAATCAAATCTATGTTATGAACCAAGACTAGGTCTAAGATAGGTTGAATCAAATAAGGATCTAAACATGGGTTGAACCCAAACCCATTACGGGATAGAATCCGAATCTAACAGAAGTCCATTATGGGCCGAACTTGAACCTAATAAGGGTCTAACATGGGTCAAATTTAAACCCATTAAGGAATAGAACTTGAACCCAACAAAAGCCCAACACGGATCGAATCCAAACCCATTAAGCAATTGAGCCCAAATCCAATATGGGTCCAACATACGTAGAATCCATATCCAATAGGGGATAAATTTAAATTCAAATCCAATAAGGATTGTATTCAAAATCCATTATGGATCCAATAAAAATTCAATAAGAATATGATCCAAACCATTAAGGATCCAATAATTCTAACACGTATGTGTGCTATGTAAACTAAATACCTTCTAGCACCGGTCGATAATAAATTCTACCCAAACCCGGCATGGGTTGAATTCAAATTTAGATCCAATAAATATCCAATAAGAATCAAATTCAAAATCCAATAGAACTTCATGCAAGATCCAAGAGGGATCGGATGCAAATCTAATAAAGATCCAATAAAGACTCAATAATGATTACATCCAAAATTATTAAGGATCATTAAAGATTCTATAAAAATTGGACACAAAATCTATCAAGGATCCAATAAAAATCCAATAAAGACTTAGGATTCAATAAGAACCTGATAAGGGTCAAAGATTCAATAAGAACCCAATAATGGTCAAGGATTCAACAAGAACCTGAAAAGATTCAAGGATTCAATAAGAACCCAATAAAGGTTGAAAATAAAGGTTGAATCATAGATTCATTAAGAATCTAATAAGAATCTAATAAGGTGAATCCAAGATCCATTAAGGATACATTAGAGATTCATTAAGGATCTAATCGAAAATTCATCAAGGATCCAATAAGGATCAAGTCCAAGATTCAATAAGAATCAAGTCTGACATCCAATAAGGATCAAATTTCAAGATCCATGAAGGATCCAACCAGAGCACAATAAGAGTCAAATTAGGGTCCAATAAGGACCAAGTCTAAGATCCAACAAGGACTAAATCTAAGGTCCATTAAGGATCAAGTCCAAAGCCCTATGAGGATCCGTTAAGAATCAAATTCAAATCCATCAAGGATTTATTAAAGATCCATTAATGATCCAATAATTTTGGTAGACATGTATGTTATATAAACTAAACACCTTTTAACACTAGTTGGCCACAAATTCTACCCACACCCATTAAGGGTCGAATCCAAACCCATCAAGGGTTGAATTTAGATCTAATAAGAATCTAACAAAATCTGATCCGAATCAAATCAAATTAACTTGAATTAAAACTAAGTCTGAATTAAACCAAACTCAAATCAAGTAGAGTTAGTCGACAACAAGTATAAAGTCGTTAATAACACCTCAAGCCCAATTAATAACAAACTAAAAGAATTATCAATTCTTAAATCAAAGATAGTCAGAATAAACTAAAGCTACTAACCATTCTCCTAAATCCAAATTGAAGTAAGGTAGGCATGTACTTGGTTACTTAGTTAGCCAAATGTTGTATTGAAGAAAGTTAATTGACACAAGTATAAAACCATTGATGATGCTTCAAAGTTTATTATTATAAGCCAAAAAAGCTATTGATTATCAAATCAAGAATGATTAGCATAAGTTAAAGTCACTCACCATTCTCTCAAATTAAAATTGAACTAAAATAGACTTGCATTCAGTCAGTTAATTAGCCAAATACTGTATTTAAAGGAAGTTAATAAACACAAATATAAAGTCATTGGTAATACTTCAAACTTAATCAAAACAAACATAAAACCATTGATAATATTTTAAACTTAATTGACACCAAACTAAAGAATTGTCAATTATTGAATAAAAAATAATTAACATAATACTACAACAATTTCATTTATTATTGGCGCTAAGTTAGTGTTGTTAAAAATAACATTAGCGTTGAAAAAATTTTACCAATATTAATTTACGATGCTAGTAAAGTGCCGAAAATATTCACGATGTGAAATTAATGCCCCTAAAAACCTGCAATCACACTATCTTTTATGCCAAAATTGAGTATCTAAAAGCATTAAGGAAAAAAATCTGTCACAACACTAAGCGTTAGCGTTGACGAAGACCTTTCACAGTGCTAACACTACCACCAGGGAAAGTAATCTTTTGCAGTACTAAGTGTTAGTGCGACAAAAGGTTAAAACCTTTGGCAGTGCTACATCTAGCGTCGCCAAAGGTTTTTTAATGTAGCAGCACTTTTCCCCATGATTATTTGTTAGTGTTGGATCTGTTAGCAATAGACAGAGACACACATTTGACTTTAAGTAGCTTATGCTACATCGCTAAAATAGAAACATAACTCCACTTCTCTGAGTTGAATATTTGCTTGCATTTTCCTTTTTGTCACTACAAAAACAAAGAATAAGAAGGTAGACTAAGAAACTGCATTTTCTAATTACAGAATGCCACTTATTCCACATCCATGGGATTTCAAATACTAATACACATCATGTCCCTATCTATTTTATTTGAATTTCTGTAGTGCCAATCAGGATAGGGGTCTTCATTGACGACTACACTTTTACAAGGCCTGATTTCATTAGAGAAGACGGCCTCACAAGTGATCTTCCATAGGCTATTGGTAGTGCCATTATCTTTTTTGCCTTGTTGACATAAGCTCTCTTTGAGAAGTGATCATAATCGTTTGCTTCAATCTCATCAAGGATATGACAATATAATAACAGAGAAGCCAATACCTGCAACAGTGTGTAATTTTTAGTGTTTGGTGAACCAGAACTTTCATTTCACATACAATTGAATAATCAGATAATGTTCATCAGCAATAACTAGGATATGTATAAATATTATTCTGAGGATCATGTGACTACAAGCTCATTTAATTAATGATCACAATCTTCCTTGAAGATGTTGAAACACTATTGCATGTGCACACAATCATAACAAAGCTTCAAGAAAGTCTTTGATACTTACAGGCCATTGGCTTGCTTGATTTAGTTCAGTCACACCCTTCTCTGCTTCTTTGAAGAACATCCTTTCCCTTTTAATTTGGTTCCTCATGAAATTCCTCCATTTGTCAATAATCTTACCATTGAAAATGCCCATCAGTGGAACACTCACTAGGCCAATAGTTCCTGCTACATAATAGCAGTAGAAATACAGCTCGTCAAAATTCTTGTACTCTTGTACCTTGACTTCGTTAGATCCACATCCTCATTCCTTCAGTCATGTCCCTGAATGGCTGAAAGATAAAATGAAAATTAAATTACTGATAACCAAAGTAAATGGATCTCAACCAACAGATACAATGTACATCATTCATACTCAAATGATTGAAGTTGGTTCCTTAATCATAATCACTAATATGAAGGAGTAGAGAAAGTTAGGTCATGCTTGGAAGACATGCCTGAATGTCCACAGGATACTTTGAAACTATATGGAATAAAGCGGCATCAAGCATGTTATATGAGCAGCCAGCGAAGAGTCCATCAAGCCTCGACTCCCACCGTCCACAGCCGAAGGTGTTATATGAGAAGCATTAGGCCCATCCACAAGTTCATCAGTCCTTATGCACCAAACCGAACATAGAAAAATTACCAATTTCTACTAAATCATTCGAAGCTGCAATCGAAAACGAGGCTGTAGAGAGAGATCTCGAGCAATGCATCCCTCCGTTTGATTCAAGACCAATCATCCAACAGGAAGCTGGAACCACCCCCAATCCCAACTAAAAAACCCTAATTGAACAAAAATTTCTTAAAATTGAGGAAAAAAGAATTGATTGAGGACAATATCGGAATCACCTGGTTCTCTTGCCAGATTGGGTTTGGATTGCGATCTTGGACGGAGGAGGAAGACAGGAAGAGATTGAAGGCGGAGTGGAGCTGGGAGGCATCGTGGCAGCTGCAGGAGAGGAGGAGGCGGAGGAGGAGAAGGAGGAGAGAGGTTGCAGGGCGAGACGGGAGGCGTAGGGCGCCACGGGGGGTCGAAGAGATTTTGGTTTAACAATGCGCAGTAAGGGGTATTGAATTGAAGTGTTCAATAGTGGCACTAGAAAATTAGCGCCGGTATTAATTCATCATTAGCGGTGCTAAAACATTTGTATGCCAAATAATAATACATTTGTAATACTAATATATTGGTGGTGGTTCTAATATAATGCTATTAGCACTGTCGAAATTTATCTTTTGGCATACATTATCGCCGCGAAAGCTCATCTATTGGTGACAATAATGTATTGTCATGGCTAATATATTACATATCATCGATGCCTATTTAGCATCGATTTATTAGTACCGATTCTGCCTCCTAATATTATAGTATAAGTCAAAATTACTAACATTTTTTTTAAATTAAATTGAATTAAGATACATTTATATTCAATTAGTCAATAAGCAAAATATCATATTTTTAAAGAAAGTTAACCAACACAAATATAATATCATTAGTAATACTTAAAATTTAATCAGCATAAGCATAAAGTTATTGGTGATACTTTAAACTTAGTTGATAATAAGTTATAAGATACTATATTATCAAATCAAGGATGATTAACATAAATTAAGTTGCTAATTATTTTCTTAAATCAAATCAAACGAAAATGGGTTTGCACTCTTCTAATTAGTCACCCTTAAAATTAAAAAAAGTCAATCGATAACATGCAGAAAATCGTTGACTGTACTTCAAGTCCTGATAAGGTTAACTGATATTAAGCAAAATAGTCAATAATATTCTAAAATCAAGCAAAGTTACTAATACTCTTTGAGTATCAAACCAAACATCTAATCTAAGTTCTAAATAAGTCATCTATCACATCGTACTTGACCAAATACATAGGAGTGGGGTAAAGGTGTGTTGAGTTTTGGATGTCGAACTCAAATTAGAGTTTGAGTTAAGGTAGGAATTCAAGATTATATTCACTTATGATTAATTTTGAATACTTATTATATAATATTAAAAATTATAATTAGAGTAAAACTCAAACTCAATAAGGACCTATAAATATTTTAGTAATACATAAGATTTAGGGGTAATGTAGTACTAAGGTTGAACTAGAGATAAATAGAAAGAGAGGAATAGAAAAAATAGAGAGAAGAAAAAGAGAGAGAGTATTGGCTATCGTGTGTGGGTCTTTCTAGTATTTTTGGTCTTTCGTGGTGATTCATTGTGGTGTTCTCTTTGGAGATTCTATCTGAAGGTGGAGGTGTTGCCGAGGTTTGGTAAAAGAGTTTAGTTGGGTAAGAAAGAGTACAATTTTTCTTATATGTTGGGAGAGTCGAAAGAGTGTCGAAGCGGAATAATATAATGAGCCAGACACTAAACCATCCCAAAACCTTAAGCTCATGGGATATTAACTTTTTTCACTATATATATTGAATCCTATCTATCCAATATCCGATGTGGGACTAATTTATCACACCTGACATTATATCACTTATAGACTCTTGTAAAGCTTTTTAGTAGTAGATCTCTCGCTTCTCTCATGAACGTAACTTGATTTTGTTATTACTGTGTCTTTTTTTTGTTATTTTCTTTTATCTTGTATTACTTCTCGTTTCTTGTATTGTTTGAGAATAAGGTGATTCGTGGACTTTTCATTACAAATTCCAATAGTGGCGAGCATCAAACTTTTTCCAATCCCTTTCTTATTTTATGTCCTTTCATGTTATGAATTTAAATTCCTTAAATTGTGAAGTTAGAGTATACCTTTTTTTAAACAATGTAACTTTATTTATATTAATCAAAATATATGTATATTTTTATGTTTGTAGGCCTATTTGGTCTATTATGGTTCGGTTTTGGTTTTAAGCTATGTAGTAAGTCTATTCTTAAGCTTGATTTGACTCAACTTTCGTTTGGTGTCTACACGCACCTCGATGGTTTGTACACCTAACTTACCCTACTAGGCATGAGATATACCTACTCTACTAGCTTTATCTTTGAGTTTACTTACAAATGAAAGAGAAAAAGGAGAGAAATTTATGAGTTTCTTATGTTTAGCGTCTAACTTGTGAAAACAAAAGGAATCATAGAATGAAAATAAGCCTAAAACTTATGCACCATCTAAATAGAGGAGGACCCAAAAGTCCTTCCCTATTCCTTATTTTTGGTATCTATGGATTAAATTTAAAATACAATGTAATGAAAGAAGTTAAAACTCTAATCTAAATGAATTAAAAGGAATAAAAAGAAGTGAGAAAGATGGAAAAGAAAATAGAGAGATATAACCTATATTAACAAGAGAGGATGGTGATCGGTTGCCAAGAACTTTGACATTAACTTTGGATCTTAGCATAACTTCATGGTCCCTGTGCAGCTCCTTCTTTATTAGAGCACCAAGAACTTCTCCTACAAAATAATGATTTTTAGTTTAATTTTTGGGGTCCTTTTGCTAGTAGAAATAGGTGGTATTTATAAGTTGAGAAGAAAGTTATTTAAGCAAAATTTTAATTGCTAATTTCAGGTGATGTTCTAGTTATTCATAAGCGTGTGGCTATGTGTGGAGGGCACAGAGATCTAGAGGTAGAGATTGGGCCACTTCATTAATCCAAATTGGAGAAAATTCAGATGAAGCACTAAAAGAAGGTCTCAGAAGCTAGCTAGTTGCCACCCTACTATAAAAAAGGGGGCCCCAGCTAGCTAGCACTCAAAAAATGTGGGGGCTAGGATCTTGGCTCCCTTGTCAAAAAGGGGGCACCAAGATCTTAGTACCCCAAATTCTGGGAATTGAAAATTTGGCGTCCAAAAATTCAAATTTCCAATTTTCAAAATTTAAATTTTTAATCTATTTTTTAGCCTATTTATAGTTTATTTTAGACTAGATTTCTTATAGATTTGTGGCCCATGTTTTTGGTGCACTTTTTGCACAAAATTTGTTATTTTTAATTGCACTAAAAATTTATAAATAAACCCCTAAAATTTAAAATTGTATAAATAAACTTTTTTTAACATGATTTTATAATGGAAGACTTTAAAACATTAGATTCAAGATTTTTTACAGTAGAAACTATGATTTTTTTTTTACAGATAAATGCTCAAAATGTGTAATTTTATAAATGGGTCTTGAAACTTGTAAAATTTTGATTAAGCCTAATTTTAAAGATTAAATCACCATTTTCTTGAAAAGGTAGATATAAAACATTTGAAAATATGAGAAAACCGATGGTTTGATAATTCAATCCTCTACTTTATAAGAAAAGTAATGTTTTAATATTTAAAATTAGGTTTGGTTATAATTTACAAATTTTAGAAACCTATTTATCAAATTATCCATTTCGAGGGGGATTTATTTATGAAGATACATATTTTTTGATGTAAAATATCTTGAATTTGATGTTTTAAAAGTGTCTATTGTGAAATCATATTAAAACACATATATTTGTGCAAAATTTTTATTTTAGGAATTTATTCACAAATTTTTAGTGCAATTAAATTCAGAATTTTGTGCAAAAAGTGAACTAGGAAAAATGGGTTGGAATTTGAGAAATTGGCTGCAAATGGACCACAAAGGGTTAAAAATGAGCTAAAAATGACCTAAAACTGAGCAAATAAGCTGAACAATGGGGTGTGATAAAAAAACCTTGCAAAAAAAAAAAATTTCTAAATTTTTTTTGTGTGTATGATGTCCCGGAGTGGGCCTTGACCTATCTGTTTTTTGGGTGCCAAAAATTTGAAGCTTGTTTTTGAATTCGGGCACCAATTTCTTATTGCATGAAATTTTTTTTGGGTGCACATGTGTGTGTGGGAAAGGTGCGTTTGGGGAAGAGGATGGAATCTGCCTCTTCCCTATGCAGTCAAGGTCCTTTCCATATGCAATTATTTTTTTTTTCAATTCTTGTCCCCTCATCTCTTCTTAATCTCTCCATTTCCTCATCCATGACCAAGACCCCCTCTTCTTCTCCACTTCTTCATCTTTAGCTGAGATTTCTTCTTCTTTTTCTTACTCTCTCTTCATGGATGAGAATGTTTGGTTTGGGCTCGCCGATGAGGAGTTGTCTCTGGTTGGTAGTGGAGAAGAAGATAGTGGTGATGAATATTGTCACACCTTAAACCAAAACGTGATAGGCTCCATATACCCACCTTTATGGTAAATATATAAGATAGACCTGGATGAATAATAGAAAAAGTATATCTTCTATGAAAGGCTCTCTTATAAGGCCTGCTGAAATAAATGGTAAATAATAACTAATAACATGCATATACACACACACATACACATATATGGGGGATTCATTTTGGCGGTCTGGGATAGCGAAGACCTTGGGAGCAATCTCGAATTGCAAATCAAAAGTTGTTTTAATTTGAAGTGCTCTATCAGGTGTTATGAAAATATTAACCTCCAACAGGTGCAAGCCCATGTTATTAATTATCCTGATGATTGTTAGGTATATCCTAAAGTGAGAAACCTAGTTAGACACAAAAGACAAGTAGAAGGTATCATTTGATTGGTTTGAGAAAAATGGTATATGACTTAAGTAGGGGTATACCTCCTACTTTACATTTACATAAATTTAAATGCATGAATGACATGAGCTGAGAAAAGAAAATGAAAAGAGTTTGATATTTGCTGTTGCTTTGCTCTCACATACTAGATCATGTAGGGCCTAACTTGAACAAGTATTTAGTTTGTAGTGTCACCAATGACTTATGAGATTAGGTGGCTCAAGGGACATATCGTCAACTACTTTTAGGGTTAACTAGTTTGCAGTGCACGTTATCAACTACTTTTGAGGTTGACTAGCTTAAGGGGTACGTCATCAATGACTTCTAGGGTTGACTAGCTTGAAAGGTATATCATTAATTACTTTTAGGGTTGACTAGCTTGAGGGGTGTGTCATCAATTGCTTCTAGAATTTACTAGCTTGAAGAATGTATTGTTAACTTTTGGGGTTGACTAGCTTGAAGGATGCATTGTCAATAACTTCTAGGGTTGACTAGCATAAAGGGCATATTGTCAACTACTTTTAGGGTTGACCAGCTTAAAGTGTAGCCAATGGCTTTAAACGTATGGGTATTTAACTTCTTTGATTTAGTAGCATCACCAACAGTTTAGGGGGTTGAGTATAGCTTTAAAGTGTGGCTGACATCTTTGAGTATGTTGGCGATTAACTTTTTTAATTTGGTAGCATCACCAATGATTTATGGAGTTGGGTATAACTTTGAATTATACCCGATAGGTTTGAGCATGTTGACGATTGACCTTTTTGATTTGGTAGCGTCACCAACAGCTTGTGGGGTTGGGTATACCTTTGAAGTATGGGCGACAACTTGGAGCTTATTAGCGATTAAATTTTTGGTTTGGTAGCATCACCAACAGTTTGTAGGGTTGGCTGTAGCTTTGAGGTGTGAACAATAACTTGGAGCATATTAGCGATTAATTCTTTAGTTTAGTAGTGTCACCAATAATTTCTGGGGTTGGATATAGCTTTGAAGTATGGTCGATAATTTGGAACATGTTGGTGATTAACTTCTTTAGTTGGATAGCATCACTAATGGCTTATGAGGTTGGGTATATTTTTGAAGTGTGGTTGACAACTTGGAGTGTGTTGATGGTTAATTTTTTTTGGTTTGGTAGCATTACCAATGATTTATGGGATTGGGTATAGTTTTAAAGTGTGGCTGACAGTTTGGAGTGTGTTGGTGATTAACTTTTTTAGTTTGGTAGCGTCACTAATGGCTTGTGGGGTTGGGTATGCTTTTAAAGTGTGGCTAACAGTTTGAAGCGTGCTAGAAATTAATTTCTTTAGTTTGGTAGCTACCAATGGCTTATGGGGGGTATAGCTTTGAAGTGTGGTCAATAACTTTGAACGTATTGCACATTAACTTCTTTGGTTTGGTAGCTTCATCAATAATTTATAGGGTTAGGTATAGATTTGAAGTGTAGCCCATAGCTTAGAATGTATTGGTGATTAACTTTTTTAGTTTGGTAGCATTGCTAATGGCTTGTGGGGTTGGGTATAGTTTTAAATTATTGCTAATGGCTTTTATAGCATACCTAGCTAGACTAAGTTTAACCTTATTTAGTTTTATTTGAACTAATTTTAGTTCAAGTTAGGATAGTAGTATCATCCTTTGTTTATTGTCTTAGAGTATTGCTGAAAGTACAACACACCTAGTGGGACTCGGTTTGACCCTATTTAGTTTTGTAAGGACTAATCTAGTTCAGGTTTAAGTTCAGTTCAGAATCAATTCAACACTCAATTTTGATTTGAGTTTGAAATTAATTTATCTTAATATTTAAAACTTGATTGAATTATGATTCACTAACTCCTTGGAAGATAGTGATATATTTTGGTCTTTCTATTTATAGAATCTTTAGTGATTGGGTTCACACTAACACTTTACAGCATGACCAAGGGAACCATGTGAGATATCAAAATTATTGAATGTTCAATAATAAATTCAATCCATCAAGTTTTTTCAGAAGAATATTCATTAAATACTGATCATTGACTCTAGTTGGAGTAGTACTAATTTTGATTCAAATCTAACTTGATTAAGTTCAATATTTAGGATTTGATTTTGGTTCAAATTTGATTTCATTTTATTTGGGTTGAGTTTGACCTTGTGTTGGACCTTTATCAAGCTTTGGTTTGCATCTCGATGGACTTTAATTCCAGTTCAAGTTAATTTAGTTCAACTTGGTTTCAGTTCAGACTTAGCCTACCTTAGTTCTGGTTTGACTTTGAGTTTTCTTTTTTAATTTAGAATTAATTTAACCCAATTGGGGTTTGATTTGAGCTTAGTTTAATCTAGGTTAGATTTGATTTGAACTCAACTTAATTTTAAATTAACCCTTATCGAGTCTGATTAGGGTTGAGTTTAAGTTTATTTAGTTTAGGTTCAATTTGGATTTTTGGAGTTTTGCTCAATTTGAGTTTTAGTTTATTTTTTTGATTAATTTAGGTCCATTTGAGTTAACTTCACCTTTGTCCATTTATTTTGGGTGAGTTCAATTTCAATGTGATTGAGTTATTTCACATTAAGAATTTTGATTTGAGGGTTTGTGACAATTTATGACAATTTTAGGGAGACCCATGGCCAGACCTTAAGTGTGCGAATTTGAGGGTTGTCTTAGTTCGCGATCTTGAAAGCTAACTTAGAAGTATAAGCTCGAGGGCTAACTGGGTGCAAGCCTAAAGTTTGGCTAGATGTGAGCCTGAAGGGTGGCTGAGTGCGAGTCTAAAAGCTGGTAGGGTGCAAATGTGAAGGCTGGCATGGATGTGAGCTCAAAGGTTAGCTAGGATACAAGCTCAAAGGCTAGCTTGGTGCGCTCTGAAGGCTAACTGATGTGCAAGCCTGAAGGCTAACTGAGTGTGAGCTCGAAGGCTAGTTGAAGTGCGAGCTTGAAGGCTGGTTGAGTGTGAGCCCGAAGGATGGCTGAGGTGCAAGCTTGAAGGCTGGCTGAGTGTGAGCCCAAAGTCTAGCTTGGATGCAAGCTCGAAGGCTAGCTATGGTGCAAATTCAAAGATTGGCTTGGATGCTAACCTAAAGGCTGGTTGAGTGCGAGCCTAAAAGCTAGCTGAGATGCGAGCCTGAAGACTAGTTGGGTGCGAGCTTGAAGGTTGGCTAGGATGCATGCCTGAGGACTGACTAAGTGCAAGCCTAAAGGCTAGTTGAGGTACAAGCTCGAAGGCTGATTTGTAGTGATGAGGATTTACCATTTTCGAGGAGCCACAGGTGACTGTAATGATATTGAGGGTTTATCGTCTTTGAGGAGCCACGGGCAACTGTAGTAGTGTTAAGAATTTATTATCTTCGAGGGAGCCTCAGATAATTATGGTATTGATGAAGTTTATTGATGCATCAAAGACTGCAGGTGGCTGTGGTGATGATGGTGCAGAAGTCGAGATAAAAAAGTTTTTTATTTTTTTATTTTCTTTCTTGCCTCACTTTTCTTCTCCTTTCTCCTTAAATCTGCACCTTCTTCTTCCTTTCCCCAAAACCCTAGCCTCCTTTGATAGCACATAGCAAGGATGGGGGCCCAAGCCCCCGTCCTCTTCATTTCTTGGCCGGGTATGGTTATGGCAGCACTTTGGGTGAAGGATAGTGGCTCGAGGGCGGAGTTGAGGTAGATGGTAGGCTAAGATGGCACAGGAGATGGGGCGATACTTAGGTGTTCGTGGTGGGACTGATAGCTCATTGGTGGGATTGGTGGCAGATTGTGCAGAGGTGAAGGCAGGACATTGTGGGTATGCGCGGATTTGGGCAGTGATGGTGGTTGTGCGAGGAAGAGGTGGCGGGAGGCCGGGCTGGAGGCTCAGGTTGAGTAGGTTAGGGCTAGTGCGAGCTAGAGGCATAGGTTGAGCTAGTTAATGTTGGTGCAGGGTTAGGTCAGTGGGGCGAAGCTGGCTTCTTTAGTAGGTGGTTGTGCACTTGGGATGAGGCAGATAGTGGCAATAAAAGGCGGACATACCCCTTGACAAGTTGGGCATGAGAGTGTGTCAAGTAGGGTGATGCCAATAAGATTGATGAGGCAGAGCGACATGGGCAAGTCTAGGATCTGGTGAGTTCTCAACTAAAAGTGCAATGGAACTTGAGTATAGCTTATGGACTAAGGAGGCGGGTGACCATGCACATGTGAGGAGACGGGTGGAGCAGCAGTCTATTCCATTTGTATCATTTCCCCTTCTCTATTTTTTTCTCTAGGATGGCATGCTAATCCTTCTCCATGTTCTCTTGTCTTTGTGGTGTTGTTGTCTTCTCTTTTTGCGTGTAAGTTCTCCTCAATTTATAGGCCTTTAGGGGAATTGAGATCAAATCCATGATTTGGCTTATTTTTTGGAATGTTGTGGTAATTGTGATATTTAATTGAATTATATTTTCATGTTATGATTGGTCTATAACACACTTGATTGGGATTTATTTTCCTGATGATGAAATTCAAAATATATACTATTTTTGGTTGCTAAATTTTTAGGAGGATTATTCACAAATTTTTAAAAATTTTGACCAAAGCATAATTTTATAAATTCTAGAGGCTTTTTTTATAAAAGTACATATTTGTAATAATTCTAAAATTTTTAGGGTCTTTTTTAAACAAAATTTAGACTCATTTATAAATAAAATTTTTAAGAGGCTTATTTGCAAAAATTTTAGGGATTTATTTATAAATATATTTGAAGGGTTTGTTTGCGAAATCTAGATTTTGCAGGGATCAATTTGAAATTTCAAAACTTTCAGAAATTTATTTGTAAAAAAAGTTCGGTCACGGACGTTATTTGTGAAAAATGTATTTGATTCACGGACTTATTTATAAGATTTCATAATTTTCATTCTAGCCTAGATATTTAATAAATTTGGGGACTAATTTTGGTCTAAATATTTAGCTCAATCAGCTTACTTTGATTTAAACCCAAATTTTCCAACAATTCGAATCCAAATCAAACCCAATTTTTGGTTAAATTTAATCACAATTTTGGCCCAATTGAGGCCACATTTAGATCATAATTTAGTGGTATTTAATTCTATATTTTAATTAAATTTAATCTTAGGTCAAAATTGACTCAAACAAATATCCCCTTCGCATCCACTTCGTAAGTTTTCTCAGTGAAGGAAGTGGATGCGAATAAATTCTCTAAGGGCTTATCCTTTGCATCAATGTCCTAGGAGTTAATCATGTGAGTTTGAATTACCACGCAAAGTGATCTTAAATCACTATAGGGAGTGGATTTAGGCTGCCTTATTGAGTGAATTTGATTTTGCCACATAAAAGTGGATTTTGATTTCCACATAAAAGTGGACTTGACTTGTCATGTGAAAATGGACTTGGTTTGCCATGTTGAGTGAGTTTGAGTTGCCACAATGAGTAGACTTAATTTGTTACAAGCAGTGGACTTGGTTTGCCACAGAAGGTGAATTTGGGTTGTCACAATAAATGGATTTACTTTACCATAGGGAAGTGGACCTGATTTGTTATGCAGAAGTAGACTTAATTCACCATGTAGGAGTAAACTCAATTTGCCATATAGAACTGAACTTGGTTTGCCACGTAGAAGTGAACTTAAGTTTCTACATGAAAGTAGACATGGTTTTTCATGTGAAAATGGACTTAAGTTTTCATATAAAAGTGAACTTAATTTGTCACGTAGAAATGGACTTAGTTTGCCACCACAAAATGAGTGGGGTTTTATATCTATGTTTTACCTCAAGAAATATGAATTGCATATTTGACTGGACATTCCCTTTTGATGAAGTTGGATATTCCATCACAAATAAAATATATACATTTTTAGTTTGTTACCTCCAGAGGCTTAGGCATAGTACCTTTTGAGGAATCGACTGTTGATTGGTGGCATAGGCCTTTTTCCCTTGTCATCGATCAGTTGGTAGGATACCCCCTCAAATATCATTTCAATAATATAAGGGCTTTTCCAATTAGGCTCAAACTTATCTTTCTTGCTTTAGTTTAGGATTATGGGTCTTCTCAAGACTAAAATTATTTCTTTCTTCTAGAAGAACCTAAGCCGAGCTATCTTGTTGTAGGCCTTGGACATTTATGCTCGATACATTTCTCAGTTTTTGTTGGGCCGTGAGCCTTATCTCGTCCAAGGAGTTTAGCTTACAAAGGCAAAGATGAATGTTATATTCTCTTATGATTTCTTCTTGCAAGGCAATCTTTAGAGAGAGGATTTTCACTTTCAATGGCAAGACTGCCTCAATCCTGAACACCAATGCATATGATGTTATTAGGTAGGGATTTGATATGTGGTGTGATAGGCCTATAGTGCCTTAGCAAGCTTTTGGTGTTAGTTTTTTTTATTTCCAGCAATAACTTTTTTTGAGATCTTGGAAAGGGTCTTGTTGAATGCTTCTGTGAGTTTGTTAGCTCTTGTGTTGTAGATGGATGAATATCTCTATTCTATCTTGTAATGATATGTGAATCATCCTACCTTAAAACTTCTGAATGATGATCCATTATTAGAAATGATCCTTCAAGGAACACCGAATTGGTATAAGATATTTTCTTAAAAGAGTATATAATAGTATCCGCTTTTACCTCTTTCAATGGAATCACTTTAGTCGACCGAGAGAAATAATCAGTTATTACTAGCATGAAATAGTGTCCTTTAGAAGAAGATAGTTCGATTGGACCTTAATTTCTATACCTTATATCTCGAATGCCCATGAGGACACTATTGGATGTAGAGGGTTTGGATGCTGATAGATGAAGTCACCATGAATTTGGTATAGGTGACATCTTCTCACACATTCGATGTAGTCTCCTACTATTGTAGGCCAATAGTAGCCTATATGCTTAATCTTTATCATCATTTTTTGGACCTAATTGATGAGCCTCGTAGACTCCAGAATGTACTTCATACATAACATTTTTAGTCTCTTTGTCTAAGAGACAGTGCATAAGTAGTCGATTGAAAGACCTTCCATGAAGAGTGTCATTGATAAATAGAAAGTGTGGGGTCTTCTTTTTAAGTTATATTTATGCAGATTTATCTTTTAGGAGTTCTCCACTTTTGAGGTAGTTGGCAAATTGTGTTCTCTAATCTGTGACCTCTTCTACTAGTCTAAATTCAGTCCACTCATGCTTGATGCTGAAGAATGAGCTCATCACTTATCTAAGGAGTCAGCTTTTGCATTGATGGACCGAGGAACCTTAGTTATTTGGACATGTGGAATTTGCCTTATGATCTCTTGAGCTTCATTGTATTTCAAGAGCTCAGATTTTTGGATATTATATTCACCTTGGACTTGGGCTGATAACTAGTTACGAATCACCAAAAATATGTAGGCTTGATATTTTCACATTGAGGGTCATTTTTAGTCCTACAATTAGTGCCTCATATTTTGCTTCATTGTTTGTGCATGACTTTAAGAGAGAATAGAAATATCGTAAAAAGCCCCCATTGATTTGCAAAAGCTTTGGTATGATCCTTGGTTTGATGAATGATGCTCTATCAAAGTATAGCTTCTAATAAGGCTTCTCTTCTTCAACCAAAAGGATCTTTTTATTAGGGAGTTTGTAACTTAGAGGAGAATCATTTGGTACTAGATGAGCGAGAAAATTAGTGAGGGCTTATCCCTTGATCACCTTTTCAGGGAGTGAACTTGATATTATATTCCATGAGAATTAGTGCCCACTTTGCTAGCCTTTTGATGAGTATGAGATCAATCTTTGATATTAAAATAACTTGATGAGAAAGAAAATAATGCCTCAGCTTCTTGACAACAAATACAAGCACCAGAGAAAGCTTTTTAATGGGGGAGTAGTTGCTTTCTACTCCTATGAGCATTCTACTTAGATAGTAGAGTGTATTTTCTTTGCCCTCTTCATTTTTCTGGGTAAGAAGTGTCCCCAAAGATCCTTTCATTACTATCATGTAGAGGATTAAGGGTTTATTGGGTAGAGGTGCTACAAGGACTGGTGGCTTTAGGTGATACTGCTTGATCTCTTCAAAGGCCTATTGGGAGTCTTGACCTTAAATGAAGGGAGTGTCCTTTTTATCAACTTAGGAAAAAACTTATATTTTTCAGAAAGATTTGAAATGAATCTTCTTATGTATATGAGTCAGCCTTGGAATGACCTCAATTTCTTTACATTGTTGGGTGATGGCATATCTTTGATCTTAGATGAATTGATTTCATTCCCTCAATGTCTAACAATAAAGCCGAGAAATTTTTCCAATGATACCCTGAAAGCACACTTCATAGGATTCATCTTTAAGTTATATTTTCTAAGGGGGTCGAATATCACTCTTAGGTTTTGGACATTACTGTCTTTAGACTTAGTTTTGACAACCACTCATCCACATAACATTCCACTAATTGGTGTATGAGGTCATTAAATATTTGAGTCATGGCCCTTTAATAAGTGGCACCTGCATTCTTGAGCCGAAAGGGCATCATCTTGTAGCAATAAATGTCAATTGGTGTATTAAAAGCTGTATATTTCTCATTATCTGTATGCATCTTAATTTGGTTATATCCTAAAAAATCATTCATAAAAGAGATATTTCGAAATCAGCAGTATTGCCAATCATAATTTTCATTATTGGCAATAGAAAATCATATTTTGAATATACTTTATTCAAGTCCCTCTAGTTCACACAAATATGGATTTGGCCATTCTTTTTCTTAACTGGCATGATGATTGTCACCCAATTTGGGTATTTTTCCTCATTGATGATCCTGCTTTGATCAATTTCTTTGTTTCTTCTGTCATCTTCTATTCTAAGTCGAGTTTCATCTTCCTAGGTGCTTGTTTGACAGGCAAAAGCTCAGGATTCATGGTAGTTTATGGACTATAACTTTAGGATCTAGTCTAGGTCTCTCTTTCTAGCTTCATATGAAGCAGTCAATGTACTCTTGTAGCACTACTTTGAGATGGATTTAGCTTTTCTCTGAAAGTTGAATGCTGATGAAAGTTAGCTTTGGGTACTCTGAACCTAGATTGATCTCTATCAGTTCATTGACTATGGCTTGCCCCCAGTCTTCAAGTCCTAGTGGAGCTTCTCTTGGTTTGAGGATTATGTCTTCACTAAGTGATTTGTCACATTGAGTGGGACTTGGCAAAGGTTCCTCTTTTGGCTTTGAGGGCATTTTGGCTGCATCATATCCCCTTTCTTCAAGTTTTGATGAACCTTTTTTGAGGGCTTCACATTCTTGTCATGTCTTGGGAATGTGACTAGCTTGACACACATTACTCATATGTTAAAAGGCATTGATGATGTTTGGTCAATCTCATCATAGGTCCAATGATGACCATGAGGCATGTATGGATGCTTAGAGTGATGTAGCCCAATATTTTAGAATTCTTCATTGGCATATTGGAGCCGGATACTTTGTAGTGATTGGCTGAATCAGCAAGTGAATGCTTAAGTTGATGCTAGTTAAACTGTAGTAATTTAAGCTAATAGCTCATCTTTTAGAATGCCAAATTGGCATATGAACTTCAAGAGAAGCAACCTTATGGAGTGGTAGTCTCTGATTGTAATGTTAGAAGAAGCAAATGATGTAGAGCATATGTATTTGTACTTTCTTAAAAGAAAAATCTTTTTTTTTCTTTTGGAGATTTCTTTAGTAGACATGTGATATACCCTTTCATCTTCGATTAAGGCCTCCTACTTGATTTGGTCTGCTGAAGTTCATGAATGATTTTGCCTTAGAATATGGTAGGTCACTAAACAACCTCCCCTTACACCATTTCCCTAGTGCAATGTCTTCTTTAGAAACCTATTTTTCTTGCGAGTTTACTACTTTCACCCTGTTCCTATTGGCTAGTTGCTTCTTTGACTTAGCTTTGATCTCTGATGCCTCCCAACCTTAATTTTCAAGGTTTACACACCCATAGATGCTTTTTGGGTGGTCTTTCTTGGTCGATAATATATCAAGATGAGACTATGTAAGTCCTCCTAATTTTGGCATATGATCCAATTTTCTCCCCCTTTTCTTTTTTTTTTGTCATCAAATTTTTCTTTTTTTTGACTTAGTAATCACATTTCTCTTTGAGGATCCAAGATTTGTGAGCTCGCAGATGCCAACTAGTTCTTACTCTTTGAGTCTGTCTCTCTTGATTTGGCTTTCATATGAGATTTATTCATTCAGGACTTTGTTTGCCATTGTTTATTTGGGAGTGATCTTTTGCCTCTAGGAAGAGAGATTATCTTTCGATCTTAGCACTTTTGCCTTAAAAGTAACTTTCTAATAAGGCTCTAGCTACTCACAGATTAATCACCATATTTTCAAGCTTGTATTTCTGAAGTTAACTTAGGGTGTTGGTGAGCAAGGGAGGTGCAGAGATTTTAGTTCCACCATTTTTTATCATCGACCATCCCTGTCTTCAAACATTATTCTTTCATTCTCAAAGTCCTTGTCTCTAAAATTGAAGATGATTCACTTAAATACCAAGATAATTTTTCATTTTATGTCTCTTAAAAAGTATATTTTTGCCTCAAGAAGCATAAAATACATACTTAATTAGTCAATTTTGATTTGACTAGACATTCTGTTATAGGCAAAATATTTTTTTTGTTTTGTGCTTTTGAAGCTCATGCAACTATTTGAATATTCCATATTGCAGATTTGGCACAAGAACCCTTTTTCTCGTCCATTAATCACTTTGGTACTAAAAGATGATGTTACTCCTTTCTTAGCTGAAGAAGGTTAAGCTCTTGTGTTTCCATTATTCTCCTTTAGCCCTTGCAGTATTGGAGGTAAGGCTTGCAAAATCTAGCTTTGAATTCAATCTAACATCCTAGAGTTGGCCAAACTTTCTGCTAATCCTTCGTTTGGCAAGTTTTAAGCGGTCAAAATTGACTTCTACCTATCGCTTAGTTATTGAAAGACTAGTATCCTAGTTTGTGCCAATGTGTCTCCTGTTTCATCATTGAGATTTAGCATAATAAAATTTGGCCTTTACCGCTGGGATGAACTTAACCTTTGCCACTTGGGTGTATTTGGTGCTTGCTCACCAGGTGGGAGGCGAGGGGTTCATCTGTACTAGGTAAGTGGAGCAATAATTGGATCAATGATAGCATGAGTTATAGGCAATCAAAAATTGACTTTTGCCTAATTGTCAAGTCTTTGAAAGACTAATATCCTGATTTGTACCAATGAAATTTTATTTCATTATTGATGTTTGGTACAATGAAATTTGGCCTTTGTCCCCTGGACAAAATCATCCTTTGCCTTCTGAATGGGAGGTCTTTGTCCCCTAAGTAGGAAGTCTCTGCCCCTTGAATGGGAGGTGCGAAATTGATACATATTGAACAGGTGGAGCAGTAATTGGATCAATGGTAGTAGCAATAGCATTAGCAATACTAGGAGCAGTGATGCTGTTGGTGAAAACTAAAACACTTTGCATGAGTTTGATGGAGTTGAATGTAGCTTGATAGTTGATACAAACTCCAATTGCCCCTATGATGATCATTATTTTGTCATTGAGATTTGGCATAATTGCATTTGGCCTTAGCCCCTTTGAATGGGTTTGACCCTTGCTTCCTGATGGAGGGTCATTACCCCTTGAATGGGAGGTCCTTATCCCTTGAATGGAGACAAGGAGTTGCTTTATGCTTATGAGGACTCCAATTACTCTTGCGGTGATCATTGATTGATAATCTTTCACCGATGATGATGGTGTAGGCTAGGGGAGGGAGGGCTACTTTATGATGCATTTTTTCTTTCTCTTAATGAGAAATTAATCATCAACTTTTCTTCTTCTAATAATGTGTCTAAATTAGTTAGGTTTCTACACTTGGAGGAGAAGTCAGGTCCCATTAGCATGCCAAAGTTTGTGGTTGACTGATGCTATAATGTGTTTATTTTTTACAAAACACAAGTCTACCATAAATCAAACAAAAGTTCCCAAATTGAGACTAAGTCAGACTCAGTCCCACTGGGCATGCTAGAGTTTGTGGAATCTATTTTGGTGGCTTAGGATAGTGAAGACCCTGGAGCAACCTTGAATTATAAATCAAAATTTGTTTTAATTTAAATTATCCTATTAGGTGTTGTGGGAATAATGACCTTCAATAGGCACAAGCTCCTATTGTTAATTATCCCAGTGATTGTTAGGAGCATCCTAAAGTAAGAAATTGAGTTAATAAGATAGAGACACAAAGGACAAGTAGAAAGCATCATTTGATTAATTTGAGGAAGATGGTACATGGCTTCAGCAGGAGCATACCCCCCACTTTATATTTGCATATATTTGAATGCATGAATGACATGAGATGAGAAAAGGGAATAAAAAGTGTTTGATGTCTGTTGCTAGCCCGCTCTTATGTGCTAGACCATATGGGATCTGACTTGAACGAATGTTTAGTTTGTAGTGCCACCAACAACCTATGGGGTTGGGTAGCTCAAGGAGTGCATTGTCAACTAATTTTGGGGTTGACTAGCTTAAAGTGTATGCCATCAATTGCTTCTGATTGATTATCTTGAGGGGTGTATCATAAACTGCTTTTAGGGTTGATTAGCTTGAAGGATACATTATCAACTACTTTTGGGGTTGACTAACTTGAAGGGTATATTGTCAACTACTTTTAGGGTTAACTAATTTGAGGGGTGTGTCATCAACTACTTTTAAGGTTGACTAGCTTAAAGGGTACATTGTCAACTGCTTTTAGGGTTAACTAATTTGAGGGGTGTGTCATCAACTACTTCTGAGGTTGACTAGCTTGAAGGGTGTATTGTCAACTACTTCTGGGATTGACTAGCTTGAACGGTGTGTCATCAACAGCTTCTGGGGTTGACTAGATTGAAGGGTACATCGTCAATTGCTTCTGGGGTTGACTAGATTCAAGTGTAGCCAATGACTTTCAGCGTGTTGGCATTTTAAGTTCTTTGATTTGGTAGCATCATCAATGGCTTAGGGGGTTGGGTATAGCTTTGAAGTGTGGCTGACAATTTTGAGTGTATTGGTGATTAACTTCTTTGGTTTATTAGTATCGCTAATGACTTATGAAATTGGGTATAGCTTTGAAGTGTGGCCAACAGCTTTGAGTGTATTTGTGATTAACCTTTTTAGTTTGGTAGTGTTACCAATGGGTTTTGGGGTTGGCTATAACTTTGAAATATGATCGACAACTTTAAACATATTGACAATTAACTTTTTTTGGTTTGGTAGCATCACCAATGACTTGTTGGTGATTAACTTCTTTGGTTTGGTAGTGTCACCAATAGCTTATGGGATAGGTATAGCTTTGAAGTGTGGTTGATATCTTGGAGCGTGTTGGCGATTAACTTTTTTAGTTTGGTAGCATCACTAATGACTTGTGGGGTTGGGTATAGCTTTAAAGTATGGCTGATAACTTGAAGCGTGCTGGTAATTAATTTCTTTGGTTTGGTAGCCACCAATAGCTTATATGGTTGGGTATAGTTTTGTAGTGTGGCTAATAACTTTAAGCATGTTGGTGATTAACTTCTTTAGTTTGGTAGCATCACCAATGGCTTATAGGGTTGGGTATAGCTTTGAAGTACAACTGATAGCTTGGAGTATGTTGGCAATTCACTTCTTTAGTTTGGTAGCATTACCAATAGCTTGTGGGGTTAGGCATAACTTTGAAGTATTGCTAAAGGCTTTTGTAGCACACCGAGCAAGACTTAGTTTGATCTTATTTAGTTTCATTCAAACTAATTTTTGTTTAAGTCAAAATAGTAACATTACCCTTTGTTCATAGCCTCAGAGCTTTATAGTATGACCATAGGAGCCATGTGAGATATCAAAGTCACTAAATGTTCAATAATGAATTCAATCCACCAAGTTTAGCATTGATTTTCAAAAGAATATTCATCAAATACTAATCATTGACTCTAGTTAAAGCAATACTAATTTTGATTCAAATTTAATTCAATTCAGTTCATTATTCAGGATTCAATTTTGGTTCAAATTTAATTTTATTTGGTTTAGGTTGAGTTTGACTTTATGTTGGACCTTTATCGAGTTTTAGTTTGCATCTTGATGGACTTTAGTTCCAATTCAAGTCAATTTAGTTTAACTTGATTTCAGCTCAGCTCAACCTGACTTGGTTCTAATTTGACTTTGAGTTTGTCTTTTTAGTTTGGATTTGATTTAACCTAATTTGGATTTGATTTGAGCTTAGTTTAATTTAGATTTGATTTGATTTAAGCTCAACTTGATTTTAAATTAACCTATCTCGAGTTTTCTTAGGGTTAAGTTTGAGTTTATTTGATTTAGAATAACTTAATTTGGATTTTTGGAGTCCAGCTTGTTTTAGATTTTAGTCCATTTGTTTGATTAATTTAGGTCCATTTGAGTCAACTTAACCTTTGTCTATTTGTTTTGGCTGAGTTTAATTTCACTGTGATTGAGTTACTTAATATTAAGTAGTTTTATTTAAGTGTCCTTGATTATTTATGATAATTTTAGATGAATCTATGGCACGATTGTAAATGTGCAAACTGGAGGGCTGACTTGGCTTATGAGCTCGAAAGCTAGTTTAGAGGTGCAAGCTGGAGGGCTAACTGGGTGGGAGTCTGACAATTGACTTAGATGCAAACTCTAAGATTGGCAGAGGTGCGAGTCTGAAGGCTAGCTGAGTGCGAACCCAAAGGCTGACTAAGTGAGAGCTCGAAGGATGGCTTGGATGCAAGCCCAAAGGCTAGCTTGGATGTGAGCCTGAAAGTTGGCTAAGGTGCAAGCCCGAATGCTGCCTGAGTGTGAGCCCGAAGGCTGATTTAGATGCAAGCCCAAAGGTAGGCTAGGATGCATGCTCGAAGGTTAACTAGGTGTGAGTCTAAAGACTGGCTAGGATGTGAGCCTGAAGGTTGGGATAGTGCAAGACCGAAGGTTGACTGAGTGCAAGCTTGAAAGTTGGCTTGGGTGCAACCTCAAAGGCTGACTGAGTGCAAGTTTGATGGCAGGTTGAGGTGCGAGCTCGAAAGCTGGTTGAGTTCAACCCAAAGGCTGGCTGAGTATGAACCCAAAGGCTGGCTGAGATATGAGGTCGAAGGTTGGCTAAATGTGAGCCCGAAGCTGACTTATATGCGAGCTTGAAGGTTGGCTAAGTGCTAGCCAAAATGCTAGCTTGGATGTAAGTTTGAATACTAGCTAAGTGCAAATCCTTAGGCTAGTTGAGGCGTGAGCTTGAAGGCTGGTTGGGTGCTTGCCTGAAGGCTGGCTAGGATGTAAGCCTGAAGGCTTACTGAGTGTGAACCCAAAGACTGACTAAGATATGAGCTTAAAGGTTGAGTTGGAGTAATGGGGATTTGCTATCTTTGAAAGACGATGGTTGGCCACAGTGGTGTTAAGGATTCACTGTCTTTAAGGGACCGCAAGTGTCTGCAATAATATCAAGAGTTCATCTTCTTCAAGGGAAGGCATAGGTAGCCGTGGTGTTGCTAAAGCTCGTCAATACATTGAGGACTGTGGATGATCATAATGATGGTGGTGCAGAAGTTGAGATGAAGAAGTTTTTTCTTTTTTTTAATCACAACAACTTTTCCCTTGTTTTATTTTCTTTCTTTCCTTTCACTTTTCTTCTCCTTTCTCCTTAAATTTGCACATTCTTCTTCCTTTCCTCAAAACCCTAGCCTTCTTTTTCTTCTTGATCTCTTCCGGGCCATGGTGGCCTGATTTTCTTTTCTACTAGATTTGGCCTTGCTCCAATGGCACATAGCAGGGACAGGGGTGCAAGCCCCTATCCTCTTCATTTTTTGGCTAGGTCTGACAGAGTATGGCTCTGGAGGCACTCTAGGTGAAGGACAACGGCTTGATGGCAAAGCTGGAGGCAGATGGCGGGCTAAGACATTGCGAGAGATGGGCAACACTCAGGTGTTCACGGTGGGATGGTCAGCTCACTAGCGATATTGGTGGTAGATTGTGCGGAGGAGGAGGCGAGATGTTGTGGGCATATGCGAATCTAGGCGATGGCGGCGGTTGCGTGGGGAAGTGGTGGCTCGGATGCCGGGCTAAATGTGTAGGTTGAGCGGGCTTGGGTCGAAGCGAGCTGGACTAGCGAACTAGGGCTAGTGTAGCATTAGGTTGGCTGGTAGAGTGAGCTTCTCTGACTAGTGGTTATATGTTTGGGTAAGGCAGACGGTTGCGGTGGAAGGTACAGAGACTGTCGGTGAGTTGGGCACTGGAGCGTATTCAGTAGGGTGGCGCTAGTAAGTTTGATGAGGCAGATGTTGGGGGAGTTGAAAAAGTGTCAAACCAGATCAATATAGTGAACCAGATACCAAACCATCCATGAGTCTTTTTCACTATATATATTGGACTCTATCTATCCAATATCCGATATGGGACTAATTCATCACACTTGACATATAATAGTAAAGTGGCGTGGGCAAGTCTAGGATTCGGTGAGTTCTCAGTCAAAGGGGGAGTGGAACTCGAGTATAGCTTCCGAATGAAGGAGGTTGGTGACCATGCACATGTGAGGAGACAAGTGGAGCAGCAGTCTAATCCATTCGTCTCATTTTCTCTTCTTTGTTTTCTTCTCCACGATGATATGCTAATCCTTCTTCGTGTTCTCTCATTTTTATGGTACTATTATCTTTTATTTTATTTAGAGGTTCTCTTTTTTTTAATTTATAGGCCTTCAGAGAAATTGAGATTAATTTCATGATTGGACTTTTTTAAAAAATATTGTGGTGATTGTAATATTTAATTGAATTACATTTGCACATTTTTTGTGATTGACCTGTAATTCACTTAATTGGGATTTGTTTCTCTAATGATGAAATTCAAAATATATACTCTTTTTTATTATTGAATTTTTATAGGGGTTATTCACAAATTTTCTAAAAAATTTAGTTCAAAATGTAATTTTGTAAACTGCTGGAGTTGTTTTACAAAAAAAGATTTGTCAAAATTCTGAAATTTTTAGTGTTTTTGAATAAAATTTGAACTCATTTGCAAATAAAAATTTTTGAGGAGTTTATTTGCAAAAGTAAAAAATTTTGAGGGTTTATTTGCAAAAATTAGAGATTTTACGAGTTTATTTGCCAATATAAAATTTGAGGAGTTTATTTGCGAACTCTAGATTTTACGAGGATCAATTTGAAATTTCAGAACTTTCGGGAACTTATTGGTAAAAAAAAGCCCAATTAGGGACCTATTTATAAAAAATATATTTGATCCAGGGACCCATTTGTAACATTTCATGATTTTCATTCTGGCTCAGATATTTGATGAATGTTGGGGCTAGTTTTGATCTAAAATATTTGTCTCAGTCGATTTGCTTTGATTTAAGCCCTAATTTTCCAATAGTTCAAATCCAAATCAAAACCAATTTTTGGTCAAATTTGATCATAATTTTGATCCAATTGAGGCCCATATTTGGATCACAATTCAATAACATTCAATTTTATATTTTAACTAAATTTTAATTAAATTTGATTTTCCGTCACAATTAACTCAAATTATATATATATATATATATATATAGAACATGAATCCTAAAATTTATAACACAAATACTCCTTAAACATGGGGTTTACAATTTTATATCCTAATCCAAAAGACATGAATCCACAAGCAGGCTATCTAGATACACATTGCAAAATTATACATAGGATAGTGATCTACATAAGGGCTAATGACACGTTAGTCATCCTAATTTCTCGTGCAAGGCTCTAAAATCAACCTGCAAGAGAATAAGTAATCCTATGTTAGTTAGCATTTTTGTATATATAATACATATAGGAATCAGGTTTTGTAAAACTCGATCATAAAAGCCAAATCTAGCTGAAATCATTCAATGCAAGTAATATATGTCCATATTTAAAAGTGATAATAAATCTCAAATGCAATTGTCACAAGAGAAATTTCTATCTCTTTTTTGAAAGTAAATATGGCAACCTAAGATAGGGGAAGGGAGGGGTAAATTAGGTTTTGTAATACAATACACAATTTTTGAGGTTAAAGCCAAATTCACAATCCAATGCAAAGTCACAAGTCCTCAACTAAGAAATTAATTGCGAATATAATAAAATGAAATAAGTAAAGTAAAGATGGCACCATAATTTTATGTAATTCGGTGACCAACTGCACCTACTCCAATGACCCTTACGTCAATCTTGAGGACTTGGACTCTCCACTAGAGTTGTCACTTTGTAGGTGAAGCCACCCTCTTACAATCCCTTGCTTCAATGGAACAAGTGCCACTCTATTTCGGAACCTTGACTTTCTCACAATCCTAACAACCTAGGATTATTTATAAGGATAGAAAATAAAAAATAGTAAAAAGAAAAACCTCACAACAAGTCACTTAAAGATTGAATACAAGGGCAATAAGGATGGGAAAGTTAGAGTATATTTGAGCTTTTATTGAGGATAGATAGCTTTGGGATCTCGGATCTTACTCTAAGAATATTGAAAGTTCATTCTTTGTTGAGCAATGAATTCTCAAGCACATATATACCCGTTTGGGAGACTAGTCATTTGGGAATTACTCCTAGCTATCTTTGCCAATTTTGGTCATTTGAACCATAAGGTTTGAGCATTCGAACATCCCAATGGTCAAATTTTGTTGGTAGTTGTAATTGATGCCATAGGTTCAGACACAGGTTTGGATGCTTACTGCTATAGTGTCAGGAGAATAGGATATTGGACATTCGAACTCTGAACATGAAAAAAACAGAAGTTACAATTTGTATCTTCAAGCATCTAATCTTGAGGTTTGAGCATCTGATCCTGTCAATAATTCTAGAGTTTTTTTGCTATATTCGGAATATTCGAACTCAAAAATTTAGGTATTTGAAGTTTATAGAAAAAAACTTTTATTTGCACTATAACTTTAGTTCCAATTTGATATCAACTCAAAATTGAATTTGGATAGAAATAATAGGTTAGTGAAGACATTCCATGATGAGTTTGACTATTAAATAAAAGCTTAAATAAAGTAACTATTAAATCCTTGATTTAATATAAATAAATGAAAATTCTAAACTTATGAGGCTTGAGTTAGTCTTCCACTTTGAGCATCTTAGAGCTTTCATCTTGATCTTCAGGTTTTATCTTCAAATTATCATTCATTTTATCCTTAAATCATTGTCTTCATCATCTAATGGCTTTTTATCATGATGCTCAATGCTTCTTTAGCTTCGATGATTATTGATAATTTTGAAGCTTACCAACACTAAATAAACTTATTAAATGCTAATTTGATCATCATCAAAATCCAAAGAGCAACATTTTCAACATTACAAAAATAGCCGAGCAATATGATTGGTGTCTCCTACATAAAAAATGGGGCACATACATCCATAGTGGCTCAAACTGAAATAGAATGGCCATGTTGAAACTAATGGAAAAGTTATGGAGGGTACCCCAGGGACCACATTGTTGTTATGATGCTTGTAGATGGCAATTTTATGTACAAGTACATATACAAGCAACATGGTCATGGCAACTCCCCATAGTCAGGCCAAGACAAGAACCGAGAGGGAGACAACATAGTCAAAACCAATAAATTACGAGAATCACAATACTTTTACTAATACCAGAAAACTCAGTAGACATACACATGCATGGTAAAAACATATGCATAATTACATTTTTGAAATCATAATTACTTTGTAAAAACATATTGTGGTTTGGTTTTGGTTTTGAGTTGTGCAATGACTTGATTTTTGAGTTTGATTTGATTTGACTCTCTTTTGGTACCTACACATGCCTTGATGATTTGCATGCCTAACTTACGAAGTGTTGGGGGAGCCGAAAGAGTGTCGAAGCGGAATAATATAGTGAGCCGGACACCAAACCATCCCAAAAGCTTAAGCTCATGGGATATGGGTCTTTTTCACTATATATATTGGACCCTATCTATCCAATATCCGATGTGGGACTAATTTATCACACCTGACATCATAACAATCTCCCCCTTCAGGTGTGATTTGACCACATCAATTTTAATACTCTTAATCAAGAACTCTTTTACTCGACCAGTTCCACCGTGTGACCCATACCAACGGGTTTTTGTCTCATTCTTTTGATTTTTTTTTAAGAGAAACTAACATGCGACTCAATTTAATCGCACCATCACGGTAATTTCGGTCTTAAGAGTTTGCACAGCTTCGAACCTGAAGCTCTGATACCACTTGTTGGGGGAGCCGAAAGAGTGTCGAAGCAGAATAATATAGTGAGCCGGACACCAAACCATCCCAAAAGCTTAAGCTCATGGGATATGGGTCTTTTTCACTATATATATTGGACCCTATCTATCCAATATCCGATGTGGGACTAATTTATCACACCTGACATCATAACAACGAAGCACACAAGGTCCCCAAGAAGGTTGTATAAGCCTCCTTACTGGGCACAGGGTATACCCACCCTAGGGTCCTTGCCTTCACATTTACCTACAAATGAAAGAGAAAAAGAAGAGAAATCCATGAGTTTCTTGGGTGTAGTATCCAACTCATGAGAATAGATAAAATCATAAAATGAAAAATAAGCTAAAACTCACCCGCTACCTCAGTGGCAGAGGGCTTGATGGTCTCTCCCTCCCCCCTTTCGGTGTCTAAGGATTGAATCTAAAATACAATGTAATGAGAAAAAAATTAAATTTTAACCTAAATGCATCAAATAGAATAAAAAATAATGAGAAATATAGAGAAGAAAGTGGAGAGATGTAGCCTATATCACCGAAAGAGGATAGTGCTTGAATCTTCAATCAAAACTTCAATATTGAGCAGAAATTTGACTTTGGATCTTAGCAGAGTCTCATGGTCACCATAGACTCCTCCTTTTTCATTAGAGTGCCAAGAATTTCTCCCACAAAATAATTATCTTTTGTATAATGTTTTGGGGTTTTTTTGCTAGTGAAAATGGGTAGTATTTATAAGTTGAGAAGAGAGCTATTTAGAAGAGATTTTGATCAAAGTTGGGTAAATTTTTGGTTAATCGTAGGTGTGATGCTAGAGCTTGGTTGTATGTAGTGGACACAAAAGTTGGACAACGGAGATTGCGCTATTTCATTGATCTGGATTGGAGAGAATTTTGGTGAAAGGCTGGAAAGGATTTGGGGACTTCACTGGCATCAAATTATGGGCACCAAGAGCTTGGTGCCCCAAATCATGAGTGCTCAAAAATTCAAAATTTGAGTTTTAAAAATTCAAATTTTCAATCCATTTTTCAGCCCATTTTTGATAGAATTTCTTATGGATTCATGGCCATGTTCTTGGTGCAAGTTTTGCCTAAATGTCTAGGTTTTTAATTGCACTATGATTTTGCAAAAAAAAATCCTTGAAATCCAAATTCTTAGAAATAAGTCTATTTTAGTGCAGTTTTGCAGTAATAACTTTAAAACATCAAATTTTAGATAATTTACAGAAGAAAATATAGATTTTTACAAATAAATCCTTGAAATATATAATTTTATAAATAGATTCCTAAAATTTAAAAATATTGATCAACCTGATTTTAAAGATTAAAGCACCATTTTTCTTGAAAATGCAAATCTAAAGCATTTGAAAACACGAGAAAGCTAATTAGGGTATGGAATTTTTACAAAAAACTCTCAAAAATTATGGCATCATGTAAGGGTTTGAACTATAGGGTTTGACCAACAATGTTGATTTGAGGCTACATATTTAGGGTTTAAAGAACTGAAAAGGTGGGTGTCTTCAAATACCCCTCCCTTGGTGAGATGCTGAAATAAAGTGTAAGTCAAAGGTGAATTGATGGCTTCCTTTGAGCATAAATTGATTGACCTTTTTGATAGAGTTATTAGCTTAAAAATGGGTTGAGAGGTTGCTTTAACATATTGGAGGTTTCAGAATAACCCGATGGCTAAAAAGCTTTCCTAGGGTTATCATGCACAAAAGGAGAACAACTAGGGCGTTAAGGGTGACATGCCAAGAACACGATGACTTCTTGTGATTCAAAGAATTACCATTATTCCTTGAAGGGGAGGTATCCATTTTTGAAGTTGCCAATCTAGTTAAAATTGAGTAGATCAAGTGGTTAAAGCTTTTAACTCATTCTACAAAAGTGTCAAAATGATGCCTGAAAGGATGCATGTATGCTAGAATGATGCAAATGTAATAATGTCTTTAAAGAATGCAAATTTTTGGATGTAGATAATAGAAGACTATGAACCATTGGTCAAGCCAAGGGGTCCTTCTCACAAATGAGGGATGTAGACCACCTTGATCTTTGCCAAGTGGAGGTTTAAAAAAAATATCCTAAATTGGTGCCACTTGTTGAAGTGAAGAAGTTGCACATGGTGGGACATGGTTGAAGATCCTGCAAAAAAGAACTTTTTGAGTTTTTTTGTGCACTAGAGTATTGGAGCATGTATTTGAATTTGAGCACTAGGATCATACATATCTAAATTTGGGCACTAGGATCTTAGCATTTGAATTTATTTTTTTTTCTTTTTATGCACCTACCTTTCAACTCTCGCCTTTAAATTTGGGTGCCAAGTTTAAAACTAGTCGCCTTCCAACTGAGGATTCTTTCTATATTTTTTTCTTTCAAACTAGTGTTAATTCTCTCAGTCCATTTTTGGTGTGACTTGGTCAATCTTCCTCTTTTGAGTTCATGATCCCTCCTACATAATGGGACATATCTCTAGCCCTTTTCTTTGTGTTGGTTGGTGTCAATAATGAATCTAGATTTATTCTTTGATCTTGATATCTCATTCAGGAGCTAGTTAGCTCACAATGGCAATCAACTCATTGTACTAGAGGTAAGCTCTTCTCCTCTCTTTTTTTTAGTCTACCCTAATTTTGAATTTTTGCAGACAATTCTTGATATTCTCATCAAGTATTGCTTCAATATTCCCTTTTGGGTTAAGGACTTCTTGAAACACTTTTCAAATTTTTTTGTTCCCCATCACTTATGTGAACTTCCTAGTGTTAAACGACCTATGGCATATGCATTTGAACTCCCCCTTGGTGCTGCAATAGAGCATTGGAATCACACTTACATATTTTTCTTTCTTCTTGGGGAGATGTTGTTAACTTTGGAGGAAGTGAGCCATTGTTGGGGGAGTCAAAAGAGTATTGAATTGGATTAATATAGTGGGCTAGACACCAAATTATCCCAAAAGCTTAAACTCATAGGATATGCACCTTTTTCAATATATATATTGGACTCTATCTATCCAATATCCGATGTGGGGCTAATTCATCACACTTGATATTATAACAATCTCTCCCTTCAGATGTAATTTGATAATATCAATTTTAACACTCTTAATCAAGAACTCTTTTACTCGACCAGTTTCATCATGTGATCCATACTAACAGATTTTTGTCTCATTTTTTTAAGAGAGACTAACATGTGACTCAATTCAAGCACATCATCATGGTAATTTTGGCCTTAAAATTTTACATATCTTCAAATCTGAAGCTCTGATACCACTTATTGGGAGAGTTGAAAGAGTATCAAATCGAAATAATATAGTGGGCTGGACACCAAATCATCTCAACAGCTTAAGCCCATGAGATATGAGCTTTTTTCACTATATATATTGAACTCTATCTATCCAATATCTGATATGGGATTAATTCATCACACCTAACATTATAACAAACCACTTGATAAGTTTGAAGGATTAGAAAATTTTACCTTTCCTGATATAAGCAACATAACTTTTAGGTAGAATATCCTTATTACCCTTCTTCTTGAGCATATTGTCAAGAAAGAGAATATTGCTGCTCTTTATAATGATATTGGAGAGCTATTCCTTTAGTAGGTGTAGTTAAAAAGTCAACCCCTCCTATTTTCTAGTAAGTTACATCATTGAGGTATGTTAGGTGTGGCCCTCATATTTTGTGGACTATTTCTCTTTTCGAATGGTAGGGGTACCCTAGGCAACCTTGATGCTAATACTATTGTGGGAGGTCTTCTTCACTTTGACTATTCTCTGATTGCTCCATTACTAGCTTACTTGATTGAGAGTCTTGACTCTGCTACGTATGGCAAACTCTTTTTTGGGAGTGCCTAGTTTCTCCAACTATGGCTTTTTCATCACTTTCCTCTTGTATGAGAAACTTCAAACAAGCACACTCAAAAATGGTGGGGTACTTCTTTGATATTCTCTACAAACGCTAAGTTAATTTTGCTCTGGTTTCAATCAACCCTCCATTAACCTTCAAGGGGGTTCAAAATAAACTTGAACTTGTGGGAAGTTGCACTTTTGTAGCCTATCCAATCCATTGATAGGTTAGGATGATAGGACTTGTGGTGGTACTTATTGCCTCTCTTTGCTTTGTTCTATGGATGAAGCCTAGGTATTTTGGCATGGATGACTACCATCGACTTCTTGAAGTATATTTTGTGTGGTTTTGGGTGCTACTATGCCTTATTTTTTGACCTTTTGGAGGTTCATCCTTCTGAGGTCAAAGGCTATCTAGCTTGGTGTTCAACTTATCTCCTTGTCCTTTATTAGTGCGATGTTATGGAGGAACCATGATTAATCTAATTGGGCATGGTTGTGATGTCCTTGAGTGCATTTTGTAGCATGAAGAAGGTTGCTCTTTTGTCAAACACTATTATGAATATTGAATTTTTGTGTTGTACTGGTTATTCTAAATAAAGGATGTACTAGTTATTCTAAATAAAGAACTATTTTTATATTTGTTGCCTCTTTTGTCATTTTTTTGGGTGCCAAACTTTGGCTTAAAATTTAGAAGTTGAGAGCCAATAAATTGGTGCATGAATTTTTTTTTGGGCACCAAGATAACACCTCAAAATTATTTTTTTATTTTTTTTATTTTTATGGTCAAAACTTTAGCCTTCATGCTTATCCTTATCCGTAGGCTTGCACTTTGCCAGCCTTGGACTCACACTCTGCCAACCATCAAGCACACATCTAACTAGTCTTCAAGCCACACTCAGATAGCCTTTGGGCTCATGCTTCAAGCCAACCTTCAGGCTTATGCTTCAAGCCAAACTTTAGGCTAGCCCTTAGCTAGTCCTTGGGCTTGCACTCAGCTAGACTTTGAGCTCACACCTATTTAGCCTTCACGCTTGCAGTCTACCATCCCTCAAGGTTGCACTCAACTATTCTTGAGGCTCACACTCAACCAACCTTGGGGCATGCACTTTAAGCCAACCATCGGGCTCATACTTAGACACCCTTGGGGCTCATCCTCAGCTATTCCTTGTGCTCGCACTTCACTAACCTTTGGGCTCACATCCATGCTAGACTTTGGATTCACTCTTTGTTAGCCTTCGAGCTCACACCTAATGTAGCCTTTGAGATCACACTCAGTTAGCCCTTGTGCTTGCACTCCACCAGCCTTCAGGCTCACATCCATACTAGCCATTGGGCTCACACCTAATGCAGCCTTTGAGATCACACTTAGCTAGCCATCAGGCTCACATCCAAGCCACCCTTTAGGATCACACTTAGCCATCTTTCTAGCTTGCACTCTGCCAGCCTTCGGGCTCATGGTCTGCTAGCCTTTGGGCTCGCAGTATGCCTACCCTTGGGCTCACACTCAACTAGCCTTCAAGCTCACACAAAGCCAACTTTCAATCTTATATCCAAGCCAGCTTTTGGGTTTGTACTTAGCTAGCCTTCGGGCTTGCACCTAAGCCAATGTTTGCACTAGCACTTGAGCCAGCCTTCAGGCTTGCACGTTATGAGCCTTCAAGCTTGCACTTAGCTAGCCTTTGTGCTTGTACTTTAAGCAAACTTTTAAGCTTGTACTCAACCAACCTTCAAGCTTATACTCTACTAGGCCTCAAACTCACACTCTGCTAGCCTTTGATCTTATACTTAGTCATCCTTCCAGCTCACACCCAGTGAGTATTGTGCTCACATTCGACTAACCTTCGGGTTTATACTTTGCTAGTCTTTAGGCTCACACTCAACCAGCTTTCAAGCTCACACTTAACAATCAGGCTCACACTTTGCATGCTTCTGTGCTCACACTTAGCTATTCTTCTAGCTTGCACTCAACCAGGCTTTGGGCTCATGCTTCAAGTCATCCTTTGGGCTCACACTCAGCTAGCCTTCAGGCTTGTGCTCAGCCTGCCCTCTGACTCACACTCTCTAGCCTTCAAGCTCACATTTAGCTAGTCTTGGGGCTTTCACTTTGCCAAACTTTGAGCTCATACTCAACTGGCTTTGGAGCTTGCACTCCACTAGCCTTTAGGCTCACACTCTACCAGCCTTTGTGCTCTCACCTATGATAGCCTTCAGGCTCGTGCTTAAGCCAACTTTTGGACTCACACTCATGCCAGCTTTTGAGTGTGCTAACAAGACTAGCTATTGGGATGGCACACCTAAGGATAGCCTATAGGCTCGCCCAATGTCATGACATCTTGAGGGCTTTTGAATCAAATTGTTTAACATAAATTGATTATATTAAAGTGAATCAGTCACATTGAACTCAGCTAGAGCAAAACCAAATTAACTTGAATAAGCCAATAGCTTTGAGCATGTTGACAAGTAACTTCTTTAGTTTGATAATGTCACCAACAACTCATGGAGTTCGGTATAGCTTTGATGTGTGGCTAAAGACTTTTGTAGCACACCCAGTGAGACTCAGTCTGATTTTATTTAGTTCTATTTGAACCAATTTTGGTTCAAGTCAGATAATATCACCTATTGTTCATGGCCTTAGAGTCTTGCCGAGGGTTCAGCATGCCTAGTGGGACTCATTTTAACCATATTTAGTTCCATTAGGACTAATATATTTTAGGTTCAAGTTCTGATTTTATTTGGCTTAAGTCAAGTTTGACCTTGTATTAGACCCTTTGGGTTTGCATCTTGATAGACTTTGGCTTAAGTTCAAATCAATTTAGTTTGACTTGATTTTAATTTAGGCTCAGTTTGGCTTGGTTCTAGTTGACTTTGAGCTTAGCCCTTTTTTTTGGACTTGACTTAACCAATTAGCGTTTGATTTGAGCTTAGTTTAGTTCAAATTGGACTTAACTTAAATTTGAATTAACCTTCCTAAAGTATGAGTATATTTAGTTTAAATAAATTTAATTTTGATTTTTTAAAGTTCAATTAAATTTAGGTTTTAGTCTAATTGTCAGACCACTTGAAGTCCATCTGAGCTATCTTAGTCTTTGTCCATTTGTTGTAATTGACTTACTTTACATTAATTAATTTAATTTGAGGGCCCTTGGCTATTTATGATGATTTTAAATTAACATATAGCCCAACTTTAGATATGCAAATCCGAGGGTTGGCTTAGTTTGTGAGCACGGAAGTTGGCTTAGTTTGAACCCAAGGGCTGACTGTCCAAAGACTGGCCAAGATGCTAGCCTAAAAGCTGATTGAGTGTGAGTGTGAAGGCTATCTGAGTGTGAACCTAAAGGCTAGCTTGGATATAAGCCTAAAGGCTAGCTAAGTGCGAGCCTGAAGGCTAGTTGATTGTGAGCTTGAAGGTTAACTTGGGTGCAAGGCCAAATACTGGCTTAGTGTGAGCCTAAAAATTGGCTAAGAGTGAGATCAAAGGCTTATTGAGTGTGAGCTAGAAGGCTAGCTAAGTACGAGTCCAAAAGCTAGTTGAGTGCAAGCCCAAAGGCTAACTGATTGCGAGTCTGAAGGTTGGCTGAGTGCAAGCTCGAAGGCTAATTAGGTGTGAGCTCAAATGCTGTCTTGGATGTTAGTCTGAAGGCTGCCTAAATACAAGCTCTAAAGCCGGCTATATGCAATCCTGAAGGTAGGCTTGGATGTGAGCCTAAAGGCTAGTTGAGTGTGAGTTCGAGAACCTGCTAAGGTGCAAACTTGAAGGCTGGCTGGGTGTGAGCCCATAGGTTGGCTTGGATGTGAGCCCAAAGTCTGGCTAGATGCAAGCTTGAAGGCTAGTAAGTGTAAGCCCAAAGATTAGCTGGGTGTGAGCCCAAAGGTTAGCTTGGATGCGAGCCTAAAGGCTAGTTGAGTATGAGCCGAAGGCTAGCTAAGTGTGAGCCCAAAGGTTGGCTAGGTGTGAGCTCGAAGGTTGGCTTAGATCAAGCCTGAAGGCAGGCTGAGTGTGAGTCCGAAGGCTGGCTTGGGTGAGAACCTAAAGTCTAGCTTGCATGCGAGCCCAAAGGTTGGCTGGGCACAAGCTTGAATGTTGGCTTGGATGAGAGACTGAAGGTTGGCTGAGTGCAAGCCTGAAGGTTGATTAAGTATGAACTTGAAGGTTGGCTTGGTGTGAGCCCGAAGGCTAGTTTGGTGCAAGCTCAAAGGTTAGCTTGGTGTAAGTCTGAGGGCTAGCTTGGATGAGAGCCCAAAGGCTAACTAAGTGTGAGCCCAAAGGACAGCTTGGGTGTGAACCCAAAGGCTAGTTAAGCACGAGCTTGAAGGCTGGCTTGGATGTGAGCCTGAAGGTTGGTTAAGTGCAAGCCCAAAGGCTAGCTTGGGTGTGGGCCCAAAAGCTGGTTGAGTGCGAGTCTGAAGGCTAACTTGGATGCAAGCTTGAAGGCTAGCTAAGATGCAAGCCCAATGGCTGGTAGAGTGTGAGCTTGAAAGTTGGCTAAGGTGCAAGCCTAAAGGCTAGTTAAAGTGCAAGCCAAAACACTAGCTTAGTGGGATGAGGATTTGCCATTTTTGAGGGGCCACAGGTGGCTGCAGCAAGGTCATGGGTTCACTATCTTTATCATTATCTTTGAGGGGCTGTGGGTGGCCAAGGCGAGGTCATGGTACTAAAGAGAAAGTCCTTTTTTTGTTACATAGCAACTTTTCTTTCTTTTATTTTCTTCTTTTTATTTTTATTCCTCCATTCCTCCTTCACCAAGACCCATGCCCTTGGTTGCTTCCCATGACTAGGCCATGGTAGCCCAATCACTTCTCCGGCCATCTTGTAGCCGGATTTGGTCAACCTGTGCCATAACGGGGTGGCAGTTAGAGTAGATAGAGTGGTGGACGAGGACGGAGTCCTCATTAATGTGGGCAAGGATGCAATTATGGAATTCGTGGCACTTGCTGGCAAGGGCAAATAGGGTCTCCATGCGAAGATGGCACTTGCGGCGGTGGCACTTGGAAGCAGCTTCTTTCGGCAAGGGTAAGGAGAGGTCGGGAAGGCACAAGAAATTGAGACATGAATGAGGGGCTAGGGTTTTGAGGTACAAGAAGAGGGGCTTCGAGATGGCCACCATTTGAGGAGGATACAATGATGGAGATGGGCTAGGGTGACTTAGATTTTTGGCAATGGGGGCAAGGGAGGCAGACCAGTAGAGGAGGTGAGTAGATGGTGGTGGTGTCCAAAGCTCTAGGGTTAGGTGCGAGGTAGGATTAGAGAAGCTGGCGGGCCAATGGAGGCCATGAGGAGTGCCAACGATGTGGGCAAAGCAACATGTGTTGCACTTCTTCAATGGAGGAAGAAAAGCAAGAAGTAGGTCAATGAAAACAAAAACATAAGGTAGAGATTATGTGTTTTTGAATTATCTATATTCTTCTTCTGTACAATTGCTCCATGATCCTCTCCCCATTCTGATTCCTCTTTATTCTATGCCAATTTTTGACCCTTTTTATAGGCATTGAAGAGGATTGAGATCAAATCCCCGATAAGCCTAATTTGAAATAATGTTAAATCCCAATTTGTAATGAGATTATATTTGATTTTTTGTTCAAAATCTCATAATGGTCTTATTTTGGAATATTGCAGTTTATGATGGATTGTATTTCCATCTTTGTGAATGGTATGTAATCCATTAATTGGGATTTATTTCCCTGATAAAAAAATTCAAATTTTATACCATTTCTAGATATTAAATTTTTAGGGGATTATTTACAAATTTTCTAAAAAATCTAGACTAAAGTGTAATTTCATAAGTTTCACGGGCCTCTTTTGCAAAAAAAGACCTATTTGTAAAATTTTTAAAACTTTCAAGGTTCTTTTTGAACAAAAATGGGACTTATTTGTAAATAAAATTTTTTGAGTTGTTTATTTGTAAATGTTAGAAATTTTGAGGGCTTTATTTGTAAACCCTAGATTTTATGGGTATTAATTTGAGATTTCAGAACTTTCAAGAATCTTTTCATAAAATTTTCATCTCAGGAACTTATTTGCAAGAAAAGTTCCAATTAGGGACCCATTTGCAATGATTTTATAATTTTCATTTTAGGCCAGATATTTGATGAATCATGGGCCCAATTTTAGTCTAAAATATTTGGCCCAATTAACTCCTTTTAGTTTAAGTCTGAATTTTCCAACAATTCAAGTCTGAATTACATCTAATTTTTGGTTGAAGTTGATCGAGATTTTTGTCTAATTGTGGGCCACATTTGAATCACAACCTAGTGAAAATTAATTCTACATTTTGACTAAATTTTGATTAAATTTAATTTTTAGCCAAAATTTACTCAAAGAAATACCCCTTGCGCATCCACTTCACGAGTTTTCTCAATCAGGGGAGTGGATGCACACAAATTCACCAAATGCTCATCTTTTACGTCAATGCACTAAGAGTTAATCATGTGAGTTTGAATTGCCACATGGAGTGGCCTTGAATCATTGCAGAGAGAGGATTTAAACTATCACATTCAGTAGATTTGATTTTACCACATAAGAGTGGACTTGGTTCACCATATTGAGTGAGTTTGAGTTGCCATAATGAGTAGCCTTGATTTGTCACAAGCACTGGACTTGGTTCTCCCTAGGAAGTAGACTTAATTTGTCAAATAAAAGTGGACTTAATTTGCCATGTGGAAGTGGACTTGACTTGCCACATGAAAGTAGACCTAATTTGCTACGTAGAAGTGGACTTAGTTTGTCACATAGAAGTAGATAAAATTTACCATGCCGAAGTGGACTTGGTTTGTCACATAAAAGTGGACTTAAGTTGCCATATGGAAGTAGACTTATAATGCCATGTGAAGGTAGACTTAGGTTGCTACGTGGAGGTGGACTTATATTGCCATGATGAATGGGCTTTTATGGGGGCGTGGATTTAACCATCATCTAAATTGGGTGAAATTTTGTGTCCATGTTTTGCCTCAAGAAACATGGAGTGTATATTTGATTGGACATTTCCTTTTGAGGAAGTCAGACATTTTGTCATAAACAAAATATAGACACTTTTGATTGTGATTGTTATTACCCTTAGGGCTTAGGCAAATACCTCTTAAGGAATTGGCCATTGATTTGTGGCATAGGCCTTTCCCCCTTGTCATCAATCGATTAATAGGATCCCCTTTCAAATATCCTTTCAATGATATAAGGGCTGTCCCAATTAGTCTCGAACTTGCCTTTCTTATTTCACTTTAGGATTATGGTTCTTCTCAGGACGAAGACAATTTCTTCCTTCTAAAATGACCTAAGGTGAGATATCTTGTTGTAGGCCCTGGATATTTGTTCTCGATATATTTCCAGATTTTCTTGGGTCGTGAGCCTTGTCTTATCCAAAAAGTCTAGCTCATCAAGGTGAAAATAAACATTATCTTCTCTTATGATTTCTTCTTACAAGGCCATTCTTAAAGAGGAGATTTGCACTTCCCATGGTAAGACTACCTCAATCTCGAACATGGATGCATGTGACATTGATTAGGTAGGCATTTGATACGTGATGCAATAGGCCTATAGTGCCTCAACAAGCTTTTGATGCCAGTCTTTCTTATTTCTACTAATAATTTTTTTCAAGATCTTGGGAAGGGTCTTGTTGAATGCCTTAGTGAGTCCATTTGCTCTTGCATTGTAGATGAATGAATATCTCTAATCTATCTTGTAATAATGCATGAATCATCCTACCTTGAAGCTTTTGAAGGATAGTCCTTTATTAGAAATAACCCTTCGAGGGGCACCGAATTGATACAAGATATTTTCTTGAAAGAAGTCGATAATGGTATCTACTTTTACCTTTCTCAATAGAATCACTTCAGTCCACTGAGAGAAATAGTCAGTTGCTACTAGTATGAAGTCATGGCCTCTAGAAGAAGATGGTTCAATTGAGTCAATGATGTTTGTACCCCATAACTTGAATGACCATGAGGATACTATTGGATGTAGAGGATTTGGGTATTGATGGATAAAGTCACCATGAATTTGGGATAGGTGACATCTTCTCACATATTTAATATAATCTCCTACCATTATGGGTCAGTAATAGCCCATATGCTTAATATTTATCATCATTTTTGGGCCCAACTGATGAGCCCCATAGACCCCAAAATGTCCTTCATAGATAACTTCCTTGTCCTCTTTGTCTAAAAGACAACACAAAAGTAGTTGATCGAAAGACCTTCTATAAAGGGTGTTATTGATAAGAAGAAAATGTGTGGCTCTCTTTTTGAGTTGTCTCCATGCAGATTTATCTTCTAGGAGTTCTCCACTTTTAAGGTAGTTGGTGAATGGGGTTATCCAATTTGTGGCCTCTTTTATTAGTTTAGATTTAGTCTTCTCATGTTTGGTACTGAAGACTGAGCTTATCACTTATCTACTATGAACTGTGATTATAATTTTTCCTTTATTAGGGTTAGCCAGTGCCTTGGCTAGTTTGTCTAATGAGTTAATTTTCTCATTGATGGACTAAGGAACTTTAGTTATTTAAACATGTGGGATTTGCCTTATTAGCTCTTGAGCCTTTTTCATAGTATTTTAGGAGCTCAGATTTGTAGACTTTATATTCACCTTGGAATTGGCTAATATAAGGTTCAGTTTTGATCACCAAGTTATCCATATAATATTTCACTAACTGGTATATAAGTTCATCATCAAAGATTTGAGTCATAGCCCTTTGATAAGTGACGCTTACATTTTTTAGTCCAAAGGGCATCACCTTGTGCCAATAAATGCCATTTGGTGTCCAAAAGGCCATATATTTCTCATCATTAGGATGCATCTTGATTTGATTATATCCTAAAAAACTATCCATGAAAGAGAATATTTTGAAGTCAGTCATGTTATCAATTATGATTTTCATTATTGGCAATGGAAAATCATTTTTTAGACATACTTTATTCAAGTCCCTATAGTCCACACTAATGTAGATTTAGCCATTCCTCTTGATACCTAATCTAGGTAAGCCTACTTCAATCAACTTCTTTGTTAGTTCTCTCACTTTTTGTTCTAGGTCTAGTTTCATCTTCCTAGGTGTTTATTTGATAGGTGGAAGGTTGGGATCAATGGCTAGTTTGTGGACTGTAACTTCAGGATCTAGTCCAAGCATCTCCTTATAGCTCCATACAAAGCAATCAATGTACTCTTGGAGCACTACTTTAACCTGGGTTTGGCTTTTCTCTAAAAGTTAAGTGCTGATAAAAGTTGGCTTAGGTTCTTCCTCTGAGCCTAAGTTAATCTCCATTAGTTTATCAACTATGGCTTGCTCCCCATCCTCAAGTTCTGATGGATTTTCTTTTGGTATGAGAATTATTTCTTCACCAAGTGATTCATCATATCGAGTGAGGTTTGGCGAAGGTTCATTTGAATGTATTTCGGCTACATCATGTCCCCTTTCTTTTAGTTCTAATGAAATTTCAACGAGAATATCACATTCTTGTGATGTCTAAAAAGTCATTGTCACTTTGACATATGTTTTAGGGGGTATTGATATCATTTGGTTATCCTGAATATTGAAGAGAGGTCCAATGGTGACCATAAGACATGTGTGGGCATTTGGGATAATGTAACCTAGTCGTTTGGTGTTTTTGTTTCCTCTTCTAGGAATGTAAGCATGTCCTTGGGGTGGATCCCATAGACTCTTGAAAAATGACTCTCTCTCTTTATTTGTGGATGTTCATAACTAGATTTGTTAATTATCTAATAAAGCTAATTTGAGAAATGTTCACGCATGACTACCAATTGCTGGTCGTCATCACCCACTAGATCTTTCATCCCCAAGATTTCATGTATGCTTCAGGCATAAGGGATTATCTTGTAAAATAATATTTCCTTTTCTCCTTTGTGCCATGGGGGAATGTAGAAAGTTATTAATTCTTCCACAACATTGATGCTCAGCTCATCTAATGGCTTAATTAAGCCTTTTGAAACTTTAGTAACAAGGAGAGTATTTCCCATTTGACCTTTGTTGTCATCTTCATCAAAAGTATAACCACCCAAGTAGATTCATGGGGCTTATTTATATGAAGAGGTTAGGTCAGAATCTCTTCCCAGGTGAGAAAGAGTAAAGATCAAGTTAGCAATATTTGCTTTATTTGACTGATGGAAGCAAATCCTCTATCAATGTCAAATCTTTGATAGTACTTTACATCATCATAATATACCTCATGAATATCGAAATAGTGTACATCCCTATTAATTTGGTATTCTTCACTATCCTCGAAGTATTTGAAGTATTGATGTAGGGTTGATGGCACTACTTTACTTTCATATAGCCACGACCTCCCTAGCAGTGCTTTATATGACGAATCAGTATCGATCACATAAAACTTGGTGTTTGTCATAATCTTGCCTATTTTCAAAAGGATGGTTATGACTCTCAGAGCTCTTTGACTATTCTAATTAACCTCTTGTATGGTTATAATCTTAGATGATAGGTGACACACATCCAAAGTTAGAGCTCTTAGAGTTTGGAGAGTCATCAAATTAATTGAGAAACCTGGGTTAATCTGGATGCAATTGATCTTCATCCTATCACTGTTCTCTATGGCATATAATGATCTATTGTGGTCTGTTATTTTAGGTAGTAAGTCATCATTTGTAAAAGTGATGGTGGGAGTTTAGTGTGCATACAAAGACTCCTTCATATTTTCTTTAGCAAAGCATGCTTGGTAGTTAGTCAAGTTTTGCAAGATGTGCGCTAGTATATTCCTAAGTTCTTGTGACATCATCAAGGCATCAAATACACTCAACATAGTGGGGATCTTTTTGAGATGGGCTTCTATGTTGTATTCCACCTTTTGGGTACAAGTTCAGCTTGTGAAGGCTCAGTCCTCATTTATCTAAATTTCCTTTTTCTTGTCCTTCAAGATGTTTTTGTCCCAAGGCATTGGAGCATGTCTTAGAAGTAGCACTTTTTCACCTCAGAGTTGTACCTAGTTTGCTCTCCTTAGTTGAAATCTAGCATCATGAGACTAATAAGGTTCATCTTTGGAATCACTCCCAAGGCTAATCATGCGACAGGAGGTAGTGGACCCTTGCCTCCAGTCAATAGTTCCTTGAATATCCTTGGAGGATGTGACTAGCTGATAACCATCCCATTGAATATCAAAATTTGGCACATGAGGTTTCCTTGTAGAAAGGTCTTCAAAAACTCTTTGGATAAAGCCTTCTACTTTATCCGCTGGCATAACCTTCTTTAAGACTTTGCATTTAGGATATTTCTTCCATGGACATTTAGATTATTTTAACTATAGATATTCAAATTGATTTGATGCAGGGGCAAAATGAGCTTTAGCATTAGACCACTTGATCCTCTCCCAAAATGAGTGTTTCTTTCTTTGGCACTTAGTGGTATAGGGCCTATCAAAATGGTCATAAAGTTGCTCTAAGTCAAAAATGGAGTCGTATTCATCATTCGTGCCTTGTAAGCATAATTCCTCTAAAGTTGGCAAAGCACATCCTTGCACATGATATAGGACTAGGACTTCACCAAACCTAGTGGGTTGAGCATTTGTTGCTAGATTACTTGATGGAGACTGGGATAGCAGCTCATCAGTGTTCACCTTAGACGTATGAGTCACCATACGATAAGATGTCATAAACTTAGCTAACTCTCTTCGATAGTGTCTAGCTTTCTTGATCCATCTCAGCAATAAGTGGCATAAGTGGTCATTTTGTTCCTGAGGAGAGTTAGTAAGTGGTGTCTCACGACCCCTATGAGGTCTCTTATATGGCTTTCTTTTTTTACTAGCACCTTATCCATCTTCTCGACTCCCTCAAAGAGTATGGCAATCATATTTGTCATGCTTTCCATGTGGGCTACCATAGCCTTTATATGATCATTCAACATTTGCATTTAGCCCCTAACAAACCTCATGTTAGTTGTAGCTAGCTCTCTCACATTATCTAGTTGTAGTTTGAGTATGCCATAGTCATACTCATGGGCAAATCATTCTCTAAGATAGTCATCTCGAGAGCAACTCTTAGGGAGACTTGTGGGATCTCTCATTTTATCAATAATATCCCCAATGAATTTATTCACTTATTCTTGTCTTGCATCTTGAATTTTATTATTATTAAAGTGACGAGGTGGAGATTGGCTTGGTTGTAAATCTCCAACAATAAATATGGTAGAGCATGTTGATACTAAAATTTCACCTTCTTCATTTTCCATATCATGACCCTCTAGTAAAGCTTTGAGTTTGTCAAGAAAGAATTCTTCAAGAGTTACTTGGCTTATTTCTCCGTGAATAGATTCATCCAAAGTATTGATGTATTCCTGGATGGCTGATTTCTTAACATCATATTCATATGACTGAACTAGCTTCTTCTTCTTGTTTCTATTTTTTTTCTTCTTGATGCTTCAACCAGGTGAGATAGTTTGCTCTGATGAGGCTTTTTTCATCACCATCCCAGGCTCTTCAGTATTTTTAGTCATCTTCTTCATCAGTTTCTTTAGCCTTTTTGAAATGTAACATACCATAAATTCCCTTGTTCGAGAGTACATTGTGCTTCTTCCCTTAAAGAGGATTTTAGCAAGTGGTTCATGGTCCTTGAACACAATAATATGATTGATGTGTTTGGTGGGTATTTCAAATAAGGCTACCTTCGAGTTAGTTAGCTTATCTTCTCAGTATTGCTTCTCAACCCAATCCTTGAACACATAGTAGTGTTCAATGGTATACCTCAAACTCTATGGTAAGGATAATAGTTTGGGTGATCTATTCTGTTGGCCTCACCTGGCCTCTTGGATTCTGGCAATTGGAGGCCTAGCTTTGAGACATCCTTGAAGATTTTAGCTACTCTTCCTCTTTTAAAAGAATAGTTCTTTTTGAGCCTTTGTTGGAGATTATTGGATCATTCTACAACTCTCCCAAGAGTTGGTGGTTTCTGAGGATTACCCTTGTTCATGGTGGGGTTTAGAGGTTTCTTTTGCTCAACTCCTTTTGCTCTCCATGGTTTGCTTTATCTTTTTTCGGCTTGAAACCTTGTGAACTAGATAAGGTTTGTAGGCTAATCCTTTCTAGCTTCTTGACTTACATGATGAGGTTTTGAATGGTATGGATATAAGAGTCACTCATATAAGGTGCCATCTATTCTCCTTTTATATTATCGAGAACCAGGTTCACTAATTCAAATTGGCTCATGAGTTGTTCATACTTGATATTGAGATTTCTCTATAATGTGATATAATCTAGAATTGACTCATTGTTATGTTTCGATATTGAGACAAGGTTTGCAATGGTCACTTTATCACTAACTCCTTTGAACCTGATTCAAAAAGTCTCTTTCATTTATGCCCAACTTTGTATGGATTCTAGTTGCAAGCTCGCATACCACTCTAATGCTACTCCTATCAAGCTTGTTAAAAATTGGCAGAGTAACAACAAGGGACTATGACTTGAATCTCTACATAGAGTCACAAAGTGAGCTATGTGCTATTCAGGATTACCCATGCCATTAAACTAATTAAAATTAGGCACTCTATAGCCTTTGGGATATGGCACTCGATCATGATCGCTAGGGTATATTTTGTCAGCATCATTACTCTACCTGTCTCACTTTCTTGTCTCAACTATACAGCTACCATTTATTGTACCTACTATCATTTGTATGTTGGGAGTTTTATATTGTCAGAGATCCCTGAAATTGTGGATTAGGTATCTCCTATTGGATGAGGTGCTTGCGAAGGGCCTACATTTTCATGGATCTCATCTATAAGAGATGCACCTTCTGTTGCTTCTACTACTTGAAATGGTTGTTGAGATCATTCCAACTTATCAAACTTCTGGCTCAATTGTAGCATCATCTCCATCAACTCCATGACCTTCTTTTGAGCTTCATCTTTCTCTTAGCTTTGTTGGCTTACCTATTTTTGCAGTGCTTCTATGGTTATTTCTTGATTGGAGCTTTCAGTTATGACCAAGGTTTCTATCAAAACATGATGGTCTAAGTCTTGAGAATTAGATTTAGACTTTGGGTTAAGTCTAACTTCTCCCATCAGTTGAATCATCTCATTCAAGAGTCTACTCATGGAGTGGGTTGTCACACTCTCTCTTTGGCATGACAGTAAATATTGGTTCACAAGGGCCCTTTTCTCTTGGATTTCTTCATCAGTAAGCCCTTCTTAGGCAACCTTCTTTTCATGTTTGGTTGGCTACAGTGTGGGCTTGTGGTTCCTCCCAAAGTCATGATAAGAAATGACTGATAGTATGGATGGTCTCCTTTGGTGAAACCTTGTGCTGAGTTATAGCTTTACAGTAAGCCTTGTAATTTTGTTTAGTGATTCGTCCATTTGCTACAATCTTAAGGCAAGATTGTTCCCTCTATAATTTGCTCCTACCCTTCTCCAAATTGCTTAAAGGAGTGAAGGATTTGGAGGTACAAATGGTAATAATTGACTTTGTTTGAGGGGTAGGTTTCTCAAGTCGGCTGAAGATTTTAGTAGCGTTTTCCTTACTTGTGACAGTCAAGATGAGATCTTCTTCCTCGATGCTTGTGTCCAAATTTGCTTTGGATTGCCCACTGTGAGGAGTTGGGTGAAGGCAATCAAAAACTGAGTTTCATTTCAATCCTAACATTTGGAAGATTGATGTCCTTTTTGGTTGAGGTATAGCTTCTAGCTCTTCATCGGAACAACCCTTATTATTAGAAATGATGACATTGGGCCTCCTTCCCCTTAATGGAAGATAAGGAATAGGCTAGTTTTGAATGTCAACAGCTTCAATTGGTGTAGTAGTAGGTGCCTTCTTGAACTGCATGACCTCAGAGATGGTCCCAACTTGATATTAACTTTAGCTACTTTTATAGCAATTATTGATTGAGGTAAATGCACAACTGAACCTCTCCCTAGGATGATGGTGTATCTTGCGATATTATTACCATTTGATTCTTTCTTCTATAAAGAAGAACAAAATTGATTAGTCTTCAATCATAATTCTACATTATTAGTGTCTCTATCGTATTAACTAGGTTTCTACACTGTGGGATCGATTTCAATGGTCTGAGATAGTAGAAACCCTGGGAGTGACCTCAAATCACAAATCAAGATTTATTTTGATTTGAAGCACATTATCAAGTATTATGGAAATATTGACTTCCAACAGGCATAAGCCCCAATTGTTAATTATCCCGACAATTATTAGGAACCACCTGAAGGGAGAAACCTAGCTAATAGAGGCATAAAAAAGAAAAGAAGAAAGCATTTGATTGATTTTAAGAGAGGATACATGGTTTAAGAAGGTTATACCCTGACTTTTCAATGGATTTCAACATAGAATTAAAGAAAATATAAGAGGAATGAAGAAAAGAGAAAGAGTGGAGAAGTTGCTTTGATGTATACTACTGCCCCGCTCCACTTGTGCTGGACTATATGGTGCTTGACTTAGATCGACTCGGTCTTAAGCAGTGTTGATGGCATCATCTGATGGGATGTGGAGGGGAATGAGAGAAGTCTGGTGTGTTTCCAATAGCTTCGAGTTTTGAGAGTAACTTTGTTATTTGAAGTATTTTCATTAGTCAATAAGGCATTAACAAAACTTTCTTTAGGTCAAAATTTTTTCCATTAGGCAATAAGACATTAGTGATAACTCTATCAACATTGAAGTATTTTCATATAATAAGACATAAGCGCCAACCTCCCTAATTTTTTTAAAAAATGCTTCCAAGTGTTTTCAAAGCCAATAAGGTGTAGGTGATAACTTCTTTTAGTTTAGTAGCATTACTAATAGCTTATAAGGTTGGGTATAGCTTTGAGAATTACATCGTCAACTATTTTTATAATTGACTAGCTTGAAAATGCGTATTGTCAACTACTTCTGAGGTTGACTACCTTGAAGAGGATGCATTACCAACTACTTCTAGCGTTGGCTAACTTGAAGGGTACATCACCAACTGCTTCTGTGGTTAGCCCTCTTGAAGGGCGCATCATCAACTACTTTTAGAGTTAACTTGCTTGAAAAGACATGTCCCCAACTACTTCTAGGATTGGCTAGCTTGAAGTTTGCATCATCAACTGCTTCTGAGTTGACTAACTTAAAGTGTGGCTAATGACTTTGAGCATATTGTTGGTTGACTTCATTGACTCGATAGAGTCACCAACGGCTTAAGGGGTTGGGTATAGCTTTGAAGTGTGGATGACAACTTAGATGGTATTGTCGATTGAGTTTGAAGAAGTTATTATAGCTGACTGACTTTGATTTGATTTGAAGCATTGCAAATGCTTTTTTGGTTGGCTTAGCACACACAGTGAGACTCAGTCAAATCTTATTCAATATTATTCAAATCAATTTTGGTTCAGGTCAAGTAACATCACTTGTTGTTCATGGTCTTGGAGTATTATCGAAGGTTCAGCACACCTAGTGATACTTGATTTGACCCTATTTAGTTCCATTGGGACTAATATGCTTCAAATTCAAGTTTGATTTCATTTGACTTGAGTCAAGTTTGACCTTGTGTCAGACCTTTATCGAGTTGGGTTTGCATCTTGATGGACTTTGGCTGAAGTTTAAATCAATTTAGTTTAACCTAGTTTAAATTTAGGTCCAGCCAAGATTGGTTCTAGTTTGACTTTGAGCTTAGCCCTTTGTGTTTGGACTTTACTTAACCCAATTATGGTTCAATCTGAGCTTAGATCAGTCCAAATTAGACTTAACTTGATTTTAAATTAACCCTTCTTGAGTATGAGTTTATTTGATTTAGATTAACTCAATTTAGATTTTTTGGAGTTTAGTTTAATTTGGGTTTTAGTCCATTTGTTTGACTATTTTAAGTTCATTCAAGCTAGCTTGGCCTTTGTCCATTTGTTGTAATTGAGTTACTTCACATTAATTAATTTAATTTGAGGGCTCTTGGCTATTTCTGATGATTTTAAATGGACCAATAGTCTGACTTTAAATATGAACCCAAGGGTTAGCTTAGTTTGTGAGCTCGAAAGTTGGCTTCGTGTGAGCCTGAGGCTAACTGGCTATGAGTCTAAAGTTGACCAAGATGCTAGCCTAAAAACTGGCTAAGTTCGAGCTTGAAGGCTAGCTAGGTACGAGCCCAAAGGTTAGCTAAGTGTGAACCAAAAGGATGGCTTGGATATATAGCCTAAAAGTTGGGTGAGTGCAAGGCTAAAGGCTAACTGAGTGCAAGCCCAAAGGTTAGCTAAATGCTAGCTTGAAGACTGGTTGAGTACGAGCCCGAAGGTTAGCTAAGCATGAACCCAAAGGCTGGCTAAGTGCGAGACTGAAAACTAGCTAAGTGTGAGCCTGGAGGTTGGCTTGGATGCAAACTCGAAGGTTGGTTAAGTGAAAGCTCGAAGGCTGGCTGGGTGTGAGCCCAAAGGCTAGTTTAGATGCAAGCCCAAAGGCTAGCTGAGTGCGAGCCCAAATGTTAGCTTGGATGCAAGGCTGAAGGTTAGTTGAGTGCAAACTCGAAGGTTGGCTAAGGTACGATCCCAAAGGCTATTTAGGTGCAAGCCTAAAGGCTGGCTTAGATGTGAGCCTAAAGGTTGGCTAAGTGTGAGCCTAAAGGCTGGTTGGGTGCAAGCTCGAATGCTAGCTTAGATGTGAGCCCTACCAGGTGTGAGCCTAAAGGCTGGCTTAGATGGGAGCCTGAAGGCTAGTTAAGTACGAGCTTGAAGATTGGCTGGGTGTGAGCTTGAAAGCTGGCTAAGTGTGAGCCTGAAGGCTGGCTTGTATAAGAGCATGAATGCAAGCTGAGTATGAGCCCGATGGTTGGCTTAGTGTGAGCCTGAAGGTTGGCTTGGTGTGAACCTAAAAGCTAGCATGGATGTGAACTCGAAGGCTAGCTAAGTATGAGTTTGAAGGTTGGCTTGGGTGTGAGCTCGAAGGTTAGCTGAGTGTGAGCTTGAAGGCTGGCTGAGTGCATGCCTGAAGGTTAGCTGAGTGCATACCTGAAAGTTGGCTTGGATGCAAGCCAGAAGGCTAGCTAAATGTGAGGCTGAATGCTGGTTGGGTAAGATGAAGGCTAGCTTGGATGTGAGACTAAAGGCTGGCTAAATATGGGCCCGAATGCTAGCTAAGAGTGAGCCTGAAGGCTTACTTGGATGCATGCCCAAAGGTTGACTGGGTATAAGCTTGAAGGCTGGCTAAGGTGCAAGCTTGAATGTTATCCTGGATGTGAGCCCAAAGATAATCTGAGTGTTAGCCCAAAGGTTGGCTTGGCTGTGAGCTTGAAGATTGTCTTGGATGCAAGCCTGAAGGCTAGCTAAGTGTAGGCCCAAAGGCTGGCTGAGTACGAGCCCAATGGTTGGCTTGTATGTGAGCCAAAAGGCTAGCTAAGTGTGAGCTCGAAGGCTAACTGGGTGTGACACTAAAGGGTGAGTGTGAGCTCGAAGGATAACTGGGTGTGAGCCTGAAGGGTGGTTAAGTATAAACCTAAAGGCTGGCTTGAATGCAAGCCCGAAGACTAGCTAAGTATGAGATTGAAGGTTAGCTTTGATGTGAGCCTGAAAACTGGCTAAGTGAGAGTTTGAACACTTGCTAGGTATGAGCTAGAAGGCTACCTAAGTGTGAGCCCAAAGGCTAGTTTGGTGCAAGAATAACGGCTAACTTAGTATGAGCTTGAAGGCTGGTTTGGATGCAATCTCAAGGGCTAGCTAAGTGCGAGCCCAAAGGCTAGTTGGGTGTGAGCTCGAAGGCTGACTTTGATGTGAGCCCAAAAGTTGGCTGAGTTTAAGCTTGAAGGCTGACTTGGTGCACGCTCAATGGCTAACTTAGATGTGAGCCAAAAGGCTAGCTAAGTACAAATCTGAAGGCTAATTTGGGTACAAGCCCAAAGACTGACTGAGTGTGATCCTAAAGGATGCTTGGATACAAGCTCGAAGGATAGCTTGGATGTGAGCTCGAAGGCTAACTAAGTGCGAGCCCGAAGACTAGTTTGGATGTGAGCCCAAAGGTTGGCTAAGGTGTGAGCCCAAAGACTAACTTGGTGGGATGATGATTAGTGCATTCCCGAATGCTAGCTTGGTGCACGCTCAATGGCTAACTTAGATGTGAGACAAAAGGCTAGCTAAGTGCAAATCTGAAGGCTAATTTGGGTACAAGCCCAAAGACTGACTGAGTGTGATCCTAAAGGATGGCTTGGATGCAAGCTCGAAGGATAGCTTGGATGTGAGCTCGAAGGCTAACTAAGTGCGAGCCCGAAGACTAGTTTGGATGCGAGCCCAAAGGTTGGCTAAGGTGTGAGCCCAAAGGCTAACTTGGTGGGATGATGATTCATTGTCTTTGAGGGGCCACGGGTGGCTACAGTGAGATCATGGATTTATTGTCTTTATCACCATCTTCGAGGGGCTTAGGTGGTTACAGTGAGATCATGTTGCCATTGTCTTCATCACTATCTTCGAGGAGCCATGGATGGCCACGACGAGATTATGGTGCCGAATAGAAAGTCCTTTTTTTTCACACAACATTTCATTTTTTTTCCCTTTCTATACATCCTTTCCTCCTTCGCCAAGATCCATGCCCTTGGTTGCTGCAATGACCGAGCCATGGCAACCAGGTCATTTCTCTAGCTAGATCTAACCATCTCCTAGTCGGATCCAACCGGCTTTTGTTGTAATGGTGCAACAGTTGGAGTAGATGGAGTGGTAGACAAGGAGGGAGGCCTTGTCAAGATCATTCTCATGGACGAGGGTCAGGATGTGATTGTGGAAGTCGAGGTGTTTGCTAGCAAGGGTAGAGAGTCGCTCCATGTGGAGACGGCTCTTGTGGTGACAACTTCTTCTAGCGAGGTGAAGTAGAGGGGTGAAGGTGCAGGAGATCGAGATGAGAATGGGGGGCTAGGGTTTTGAGGAAAAGGAAGAGGGGCTTCAAGATGGCCACCATTGTAGTTGGAGTCGATGATGGAGATGGGCTAGAGCGGCTTGGGTTTCTAGTGACGGGGGCAAGGGAGGTAGGCTGGCAGAGGAGGTGAGTAGACGGTGGTGATGGCCAAGGCTCCAGGGTTAGGTGCAAGGTAGGGTTGGAGAAGTCGTCATGCCGATGGAGGCCATGAGGAATGTCAGCAAAGGGAGCAAAGCAACATGTGTAGAACTTCTTTGATGGAGGAAGAAAAATAAGAAGTGCGTCAACAAAAATAAAAAAGGAGATAGAGATCACCTGTTTCTAAATTTTCTCTATTCTTGTTCTCTACAATGGCTCCATGAACCTCTCCTCGATCTGATTCCTCTTTATTCTGTGTCAATTTTCAACCCTTTTTATAGGCATTGAAGAAGATCGAGATCAAATCCCAGATTAGCCCAATTTGGAATAATGTTGAATTCTAATTTATAATGAAATTGTATTTAATTGTATTTTCAAAATTTCGTGATTGGCTTATTTTGAATGCTATGATTTGTGATGGATTTTATTTCTATCTTTGTGAATGACATGTAATCCATTAGTTGGGATTTGTTTCCCTAATAAAGAAATTCAAATTTTATACTATTTCTAGATACTAACTTTTTAGGGGGCTTATTTGCAAATTTTCTGAAAAATCTAGACTAAAGTGTAATTTCATAAGTTATAGGGGCCTTTTTTGCAAAAATAAGACCTATTTGTAAAATTCATCAAACTTCAAGTGTCTGGTTTGAACAAAATTTGAATTTATTTACAAATAAAATTTTTTAAGGGGTTTATTTGCAAAAGTCAAAAATTTTGAGGGTAAATTCACAAACCCTAGATTTTAAGGGAATCAATTTGAGATTTCAGAATGTTCAAGGATCTTTTCATAAAATTTTTATCTTAGGGACTTGTCAGAAAAGGCTAGTTAGGGGTCCATTTGTGAAAATTTTATAATTTTTATATTGGTGCAGATATTTGATGAATTTTTGGGCCTGATTTTGGTCCAAATATCCAGCGCAATCGGGTCCCTTTAGTTAAGCCTGAACTTTTCAATAATTTGAGTCCAAATTAGACCTCATTTTTTATCCAATTTAATTGCAATTTTGGTCTAATTGAGGGCCTTATTTGAATTATAATCCAATGGCATTTAATTTATATTTTGATCAAAATTAATTTTGGGTCAAAATTGACTCAAGCATATGCTTGTATACAGGTTGTACTCACAACATTTATAGGGACAACTCAGTCCATTTACATCTTAGAGTATTCTTTGTTTGTTGATGTCAAAAGAGAGAGAGCTATTAGGACTCATATATTTTATATCTGTTCCAGTGTTTGACTATTGTACTCCTTGTGTATTCAATCTTGAATGATCGTATGCTTATACATGCCTATGTTCATACATTCTCATATATGAATATTATTACTATTACACTTAGACATGTATATAGATATGTATATACATGCCTATGCTCATACGTGCTCATATATAAATACTATTACTATTATGCTTAGATATGTATATAGATATGTATATACATGCTTGAATGATCATATGCTTAATATGCTTATACATGTTTACCCTTATGCATTATATTTTAAGCATGTCATTATTTTGGGAGCTTGCCGTCATTAAAAAGGGGGAGATTATTATCCGGCCTAGTTTTGATGATGAATAAATGATATTTGATGATCTATTTGAGTTTTATTTTAGCCAATATATTGATAGCTCTTAAGGAAATATTTGAAAGCCTCAAAGAAAAGGAAGCACAATGGTAGATCAGCGAACGTGGCTTGATGAGATCAAGAGATGGCTCTAAATGGCTTGAAGGTTTAAACAACCACTTGAAGATCTAATAATGACATAAACAAAGCCAAGGCAACTCAAGCGATTAGCTTCGACTAGATTTAGCTTTTGTTTGTTTTCAGTCAACTTAAAAATTGGACTGAGATAATTTGTTTAGAGTTGGATTATTGCATGGAGCTCAGTAACAAGCTCTTAACAGAGTTTGTTAGATTGAATTGGATGCCTAATTTATACTAGACATCTTGTAGGTATAGAACAAGCAACCTTCCACTCTGTACTGGATGTCCGCTTGAAAATGAATGCTCGATAGAAGTGAAAAATACCTGTCTTTTGTGCTCTATTGGATGTCTGATTACAAATAGACATCCGATTTAGTCTGAATCTATATGATGATGGCTAGTTTTTGTTATCATTGGAGAGAACCAAATGATGCAATCTCACTCCCAATGGCTTATTTTGAACCCAAAAGGTATAAATAGAGTAAAAGAGGTTTCACTTAAAAATTTTTGACAAGTTTTACATCTTCTCATCCTTGCATCAAGTGAAAAAGTCCTCTTTCACTCTCTAGCCTTGATTTAGCTCTAAACTCTTCAATCTTAAGCGAATTTTAATTGCCCTTTCCTTCTTTCTTGAGAGATCTTTATAAGAGCTAAATTTTAACCTCTATTTTCACTTTCTTCCACTTGTAATCCACTCCAAGGTTGTTTGGAGTGGTTGAGAGATTCTAACTCCGATTTGGAGTTGTATCTTGCCGGTTGGAGCAAGAGGACTTGTATGAGGTTGGTTTCAACGACTAAGTGATATTCTTAGTAGAGAGTTAAACTTCTTAAGATCGAGGTCAAGACCGTGGAGTAGAAGTGGTTGGTCTACAACCTATGTTACATTGCGGTACAATCTCTCTCAACTTAACTTTTGTTTAAATTGCACATGTTATTACTTGGTATTGGCTTTTGATCATTCAATTTGTGATTGAGGATTGAATTGATTTTGATTTCATCGAAAAAATCGCATAAGTTTCTCAAAACCTAATTCACCCCCCCCCCCCCTTTTAGGTGATTTTTGTGCTTTCAGAAGTACTTGTCTCCTTCAATGAGTGTCTATTAGAGGAGGAGAAGTCTGAGCACCTACTGCTATTGACAACTACAGAACCTAAAATTTGAGGTCTACAGTTAGAAGGAGAACCTAGTGGTCCTAATTATCTTATTGAAGTTCAGACTCATCAACTAACAAGGGTAAAAGTTAAGGAAAATTTTTGAGCCAAATCTTTAAAGGCATGCATTAGTAGAAAAAGCTAGAAAATACAAAAAATTTCCTGTAATGGTAAAAATAAAGAAACATCTCAAAAATGAGAGAAAAAAAGTCAAGACAGTGCTTGATTTGACATTACTGGTTGTGATCCAATGCTTAAAAACACTGACAAAGAGCCATTAAAGTAGGTAAAAGTCATTGGAAGAGTGCTAAAGATGCATGAGCAAAAGAATGCTTGAGAAGGAGTAAAAGAAAAGTAAAATCTCTTCGACCCCTTGCTCTTATATAGATCTAGGCAATGACTCAAATTGAATCACCATTGCCTCGGGATCAAATTGTCACCAAATTGAGATTTGCACACAACAAAAGGAGGAATATATCCTGCCTCCAGGATCTAAAGGACAAAAATATGGCATCACCCCATCACTGCATGAAATTCAAAGAGGCAAATCAAGATTCAGGCTATAATGATAGCCTCAAATCTCGCTCTGACACATTCATTCCATAAGATTTGAGACACAAGTGCCTTGTATCTTGCATTTACACTACATGAGAAGGATCTGAAGGTCTGATCCTCGAAAAGTTGATTCCATGAGGGCAAACGCAATTCTCTAACCACCAAGAACTAAGGGAGTTATTTTGAAGCCTTCATATTGAGTTTCAAAAGCTTGAAATTTCTTGGGAGGTAACAATGTGTCATAACGAACCATGTACCTAAACTGAAGACTGAGTTACGTAAGCCAAATTGCCTAAATCGAATCTAGACTGGATTAATTCATTGGGCACCGCCTACCAATGCTCAAAGGAAAAACTTAGAACAAGAGATTATTACACTTGCACAGTCCAGGTAAGCTCCAACAACCATAGATTACAATAATGTCCTAGGAATGTGGTTTGTTTTTTGAGCAACCATTGCTCAGTTCACTACCTTACCGAAGGAAAGTCATTTCATTAGTATTTATTGAGATACGAAGACTCAGTCCACCACAGGAAGCCAACATAACAATCTAAAAAGTGATTTTTACCTTCTGCCCCCACATCCTATTGCACCTCCTGTTAGATGACAAAGGAGTGGCGCAACATATAGCGAGCCAACTGAAATTCTAGAACTATCTTTGACTTAACCCACCAGAATATCTGGCTTAGGTTACCCCAACACAAGGATTGAGTCGCACACTCCCTGTAAATGGGCAATGCCCAAAAGCAAAAGGGCCACTTCTTCGGCCCCTCTTCTTCGGTTTTATTCTCTCTCAACATTTGCAATCCGAGTTACTCTTTTCCATTTCTTCTCAAATTCCATTTTCTTCTTCTTAATTTATAAGAAAAAATGTTTGACTTAAACATTGAAGTTCATTTATTAGGGTTCTACTTAGAAAGCAAATAATGGTGTTGAATGTGCAAGTTACGAATCGACTGAATAAAAATGCATAACTCACTCCAACCCAAAATCAAAAGGCTGCAACAATGTTAATTCAGTTCAAGTTGATGTCTAGACCATATTTTGATTCGATTTTTCGGTTCAAATTGGTTTTTTCCCAAAAACAAATAAAGCACATACTCTGTATTTTAATTGCAATGGTCCCTAAGCCCAAACATCAACTTTGTATTTGGTTGGCAAAGTTCGTGAAAAATATTTTGTCCACCTTCGCGATGCATGCAACCTGAACTATTGTTATTAGTATTATCGAAGTCAACTTGGCAAACTATTTTGGATTTGAGCTTAGATTTTTGAATTTTGAGTTCAATTTTAGTGATAAAGTACCCAGTGTGAATTGTAAATAATTAGCCAAATGATTTTGAATATAAGTAGTGGAGTAACGTATATTGCTTTCCCGACATATTCTGATACATAAACGAATGAAAATAAAAAAAAATTCACAGATCGATATGCAATTACAAGAAATGCAAGAACTTATCTATGGTACCATAAGATTTTCTTTTCTGCAAATTATTCAAATCAGCCGCAAAACATAAGTCTGACTACCCTGTTCATCCTTTGATTTGTAACTGTAGCCAACGAAGATTGTGTTACTGGTTCCAATAATGCAATACAAGTGTCCCGACAGAGTTTACGAGCTGAACTCCAAGCTTTGAGCACCTGAAAAGTTGGATTAAACAAAAAAAGAGATCTTTGACCAGTCTCCAATTTTTTTGTTTCCTTCATCAAAAGAACGAAATAGGACAAAAGTTAGCTCTGGGAGTTGATGAGTAATGCGAGAAGGAAGATCAAATTTAAGATGTTGCGGTCTAATCATGTCCCTTGGCTTAGGTGGACTCCATTAACCTTTTCCAAGATTTTCTTTTGCCTCACCATTATCTGTCACACAATATGATTAAATTTATACAACAATTCAGCATTAACATAGTCAATTTTAGATCAAAT